>CM028382.1:66295573-66352844 GCA_013146195.2 Codonopsis lanceolata | reverse complement strand
GTAAGTTAAGCTAAACACATTGGTTATATGCAAATTTATGCATTGTTCATGATACATTGTTAGCATTTTGTAATTTCAAGTATTGAAGATCAAATCATGTCTTCCATCATCTTCATGTGCGTTCATCGTCTATGATGAACTAAATCATCCCTAATCTAGGGAGGTGGGAGGTAACTTGTATCGAATTTATGTTTTGATTCATATATATGTCTATTCAATGCTTGTTGATTGTGTTGTTTATCAATCCCTTTATTATTTTGCTTTGAACAAATGAATATAATCGCAAATAATAAAGGCTTAGAGGTGCGGATACCTGCATGACCAAGTGCATATGTCGTACACTGGCTCACCAACACAATAAATTGGACCTATCGAAGCACGAGAGTGATAAGTTAGGACCAGGTTCTTACATGATCTAGGTGACAGATAGATCATAAATCTAGGTGACAGCCTAGACACTGCCTGTAAGTAGGATATGGAATGGATGAATTTTTATGGGAGGAGACTGAACCAATTGTTCACAGACCATATCTATTTTTAGTGAACGAACCCAAGACATTGAATGACATTATTATGAATTGAACATAAAGGAGATATAAGTGAAACCCGTAATCCTAGATTTCACCTCATAAGATCTTCATATATCTGTTATTATCGCTAATTAGTTAACATCTATAACTAGTAAATTAGAGTAGAATTAAACATAAAAACCCCCTTAGGTTAATAATTTGCTATCTATAACCGCACTGTTCGTGATCACTTGTCTCTGTGGGTTCGACCCTTGCTTCCGAGTCTATTCTATAATAGTCTTGTACACTTGCAAGGAAATAGATAAAATAAAACATCGATCAAGTTTTTTGCCCGTTGTCGGGACAAGCTAGTTCACGTAGTTAGTTTGTAGGTAGCGAAGTTTTTAATTTAATTTAGTTTTTAGTTTAATTTTCTGCTTTTATAAAAAATAAAAATACAAAAAAGATTTTATTTTATTTTGCCTTAATAGTTAGTTGTTTTTAAATTGCTTTTAATTAATTTTTTATGCAAGGTCGTAGATCTTTAAATCCTGAATTGGTAGACTTAGATCAAGAGATAAATATTGTTAAAAGATACCAAAGATATTTTGAAAATCTAGTTTTCGAGCCTGATAATCAAGATAATCAATCGAGAGGATCCTCCTGGTTGATCCTACAATGGAAGATAATAACAATAATCGTAATCCCGAAAACCTAGTTGACCCAACCAATAGGAATCAAAGACAAGAAGAGCCTGCAAGAAGAAATATGGAAGTAGTTGTAAATCAAAGAACTATTAATGATTTTAGTAGACCTTCATTAAATGTGGTAACATCATGTTTAGTATTGCCAGATGCTGTTAGGAATTTCGAACTAAAAGGACATTATTTTAATGCCATACCATCTTTTCATGGGATGCCTAATGAAGATCCCTGTCAGTTTCTTAAGAGAATATGAATACATGATGAGTACTTTTCCTTTAGGAGGGTTAATCAAGATCAAATTAAAATGAAATACTTTCCCAAGGCATTAAAAAGAATTGGCAAAGAGATGGTTTATGAACCTAACACCAAACAGTGTTTTTACTTGGGCACAATTATATGATTTGTTTATGAGCAAATTTTACAAACATGCATCTCTTACAGAGTATAGAAAACAAATCATGTCATTCCAAAATGAACCAGGTGAAACATTCCATGAGTCATGGGATAGATTTAAAAATCTGCTTATTATGTGTCCTCATCATAATTTGGCTCAACATGTGTTAGTGCTTCAATTCTATCATGGTCTTTCGCCAGGTTTACAAACTATGGTTGATAGTGCTTGGTGGTTCTATTAATAGAATGACACCGTAAGCATTAGAAGAATTATTTGAGATGCTAAGTATTAATTCCCAAATGTAAAAGTGCTAGAGGTAAAAATAGGAGCCTATATCAATTGCAAGATAATTCAAATACACAAGCTCAATTTGAAAATTGGCAAATTCAAGAAGCATGTGCTCTATGTGGATTATATTCTCATGCTACTAATTTTTGTCCGTCAAGTGCTATGTATTCTCGAACAAAGCTAATGCTATGAATATGTATCCCTCAAAGGCCAAGGAATGATCCATATTCCAATACATATAATCTCGGTTGGAGGAATCATCCTAACTTTTCTTGGGGAGGAAATAAGCCTTTGCAACCTCAACAATTCCAACCTCACCACCACAACCTCCACAGCTTGCAAAATCAAAATCAAAATCAATTGAGAATTGAAGAAGTTCCCAAGCAAGAAGTAGCAAGTAAAGGTCAAGCATCGTTGATGAAGTACATGCTTGAAGAAATCGAAAATCAAGAAATATATCGAAAATTCGAAGCAAATAAAAGAGAAGAAGGGAAGTTCCCTAGTCAAACCGAAAGCAAGCTAAGTCAATCACCGTCTCCGCGAAGTGGTAAGGTGATAGGTGAAGAGGTAAGTGATTCTCGATCCTCCTTCTAATATGCATGCTTCAAGAGAAAATTCTGAAAAAGTAATAGAAAAAGAAATCGAAAAAGATAGTGTTAGTGATAAAGTGATTGATGATTTAAGTAATCAAGAGGTAGAAAAAGAAAAAGAAGTAGAAGTAGAGTTAGAAGTTCCAAATAAGGAACAAGAAAAAGAAAAGAAATTCAAAATAAAGACAACACAGCTTGAAGTAGATAAAGAATTAGATCAAGAAGAAGAGGAACCTTATGTGGCTCCACCACCTTATGTTCCTCCAATTCCGCTTTCCAAGAAGACTTATGAAAACCGAATGGACAAACAATTCACGGAAATTTATAATATGTTATCCAAAGTAAATGTAAATTTACCTTTGCTTAATGTTATTAAAAATATTCCAAAGATACGCAAAGTTTTTCAAAGATCTTCACTCTAAGAAACACAAGTTTGAAAACAACGAAAAGATTGTTGTTTCGAAAACGCCGCCTGCTTTTACAACCCGAATTACCACCTAAGTTGAAGGACCCAGGCAGCTTTAATATTCAAGTTTCCTTGGGAGACTCTAAAAAGATGAAAGCAATGCTAGATTTAGGAGCAAGTATTAACTTGATGCCTTTCTCGGTCTATAAACAATTAGGTCTAGGAGAACTAAAACCCACTAATATGCAATTACAATTAGCTGATCGCTCAGTTAAATATCCCTTGGGTATAGTGGAAGATATCCTAGTTCAAAGTTGATAAATTAATCATACCAAGAGACTTTGTGGTTCTTGAGATGGAAAGGAAGATATGCACTAATAATGAAGTCCCAATATTGTTAGGCGCACCATTTATGGCAACCGCTAATACAATGATAAATGTGAAAAATGGTAAACTCACAATGTCGCCCTAGGTGAAACAGTTGAAATTTCTGTGTTTGATGCTATGAATAGACCTAGTGACATGAGTGCTTGTTTTTCAATTGATGAGATTGAGAAATTATCAACCGAAACTTTTGAAGAAGAGCAAGATTATGAGAGAGATAGATTTATTGTCTATGATGATAGCCCTATTCCTCCCATAAAAATTGACATTGAGGAAATTGAAAGAGAAATAGAGGAAGAAGAAAGATTAGAAAAAGAAAAGCTAGAAGCTAGTAAAAAGAAAGATGAAAAAGAAATAAAGGTAGAATCAGAAATTAATTCTGATGAGTCAAAGAAAAGAGTTGAAGAAAGTTATGAAATTAAAGAAGATGAAGTAGAGATTCTAAAATCTCTTTGAGGAAATTGAAATTGAAGATATTAAGGAAGAAAAACAAGAAGAGAATAATGAGGCTAAAATAAAAGAAACAATTAAAGCATAAAATTCTGAATTTATGCCTTCCATTAATTCTCCCAAAGTCGAAGAATTAAAGCCATTACCATCCCACTTAAAATATGCATTTTTAGGGGAAGGTAACACTTTGCCTGTTATTATAGCAAATTTAATTTATCGAAAAACAAGAAGAAAGTTTGTTAAAGTTTTATGGACACATAGAGAAGCCCTAGGATGGTCTTTAGTCCGACTTAAAAGGAATTAGTCCTCTATGTGTATGCATAAAATTCATTTAGAGGAAGGTAGTAAACCTTCTAGAGAAAGACAGAGAAGACTTAACCCACACATGGAAGAAGCTGTTAGGAAAGAAGTTCTTAAGCTCTTAGATGCAGGTATAATTTACCCTATATCAGATAGTAAATGGGTTAGTCCTGTCCAAGTAGTTCCTAAAAAGTCAGGAATTACTGTTGTCAAAAATGATAAAGATGAATTAGTCCCTACAAGGACTATTACTGGTTATAGAATGTGTATCGATTTGCGTAAATTAAATGCGGCAACAAGGAAAGACCACTTTCCTTTGCCATTTATTGACCAAATTCTTGAAAGATTAGCGTGCCATGAATACTATTGTTTTCTTGATGGTTTTTCCGGGTATAATCGATCCCTGTTGCACCGAAGACCAAGAGAAAACAACATTTACATGTCCCTTTGGTACTTTTGCCTTTAGGAGAATGCCTTTTGGGTTGTGTAATGCACCGCCTACTTTTCAAAGATGCATGATTTCTATATTTTCGACTTAGTTGAAAGATGCGTAGAAGTTTTCATGGATGATTTTTCGCTGAAATTCTTTTGATCATTAGAAAACCTTACATCCGTCTCCGAAAAGATGTCGCGAAACTAATTTAACGTTAAGTTGGGAGAAAAGTCACTTCATGGTAAAACATGGAATTGTCTTAGGGCATGTTGTTTCAAATAAAGGAATTGAAGTTGACAAAGCTAAAATTGAAGTTATTTCAGAACTACCCCTCCCACTTCGCTAAAGGAGTTCAAGTTTTCTGGGTCATGCCGGTTTTTATCGTAGATTTATAAAAGACTTTTCCAAAATCAGAAACCTCTATGTAATTTGTTAGCCAAAGACACAGTAGTTTATTTTTGATAAAGAATGTTTGGAAGCTTTTAATTTATTAAAAGAAAAGTTGACTATCGCCTCAATCTTATCCGGCCCCGATTGGTCACTTCCGCTCGAAATCATGTGTGATGCATCGATTTTGCAATTGGAGCCGTGTTAGGACAAAGGGTAGATAGAAAGCCTCATGTGATCCATTATGCTAGTAGAACTCGAATGATGCTCAATTGAACTATACCACTACCGAAAAGGAATTTTTAGCAAGTAGTATATGCTTTAGAAAAATTTAGATCATATTTGCTAGATCAAAGGTGATAATCTTTTCTCGATCATTCTCGCATTAAAATATCTCTTAAGCAAGAAGGATGCTAAACCAAGATTAATTAGATGGATGTTATTGTTACAAGAATTTGACATAACTATCAAGGATAAAAGAGGAACCGAGAATGTTGTGGCCGACCACTTGTCTAGGTTAGAATTTTCACCCTTGCCGAAATTTCTTGATGATCCTGTCCCCATTAATGATAATTTTCCCGATGAACAACTCCTAGCCATTAAAGACTCGACCCTTGGTATGCCGACTTTGTCAACTACTATGTGTCCGATATAATTAATCCGATTTTGATCATTACGAAAAGAAGAAATTTTTGGCGGAAACGAAAAATTATTTTTGGGAAGCTCCTCACTTATACAAGATTTGCTCGATTCTTTAATAAGAAGATGTATACCGTAAAAAGACCAACAAGGTATCATGGAATTTTGCCATGGATATTCGTGTGGTGGTCATTTTAGTGGTAATAAAACCGCCGAAAAATTTTGCAATCAGTTTGTATTGGCCTACTGCTTTTAGAGATTGTGAACTGCTTTTACGTAACATGCGACAAATGTCAAAGAACAGTGGTATAGGAAAGAGAAACGAGATGCCCTTACATGTTTATTTAGTAGTTGAAATCTTTGATGTTTGGGGTATTGATTTTATGGGTCCCTTTCCGTGTCCAATAATTGTGAATATATTTTGGTAGCGCTTGATTATGTCTCTAAATGGATAGAAGCAAGAGCAACTAAAACTAATGATGGAAAAACAAGAGTCAAATTTGTTGAAGATTTATTTGCTAGATATGGAGTCCCTAAGGCCATAATAAGTGACCAAGGAACTCATTTTACCAATAAGTTGTTAAACAAGTGTTCTTAGAAAGCATGGTGTAACTCACAAGTTAGCTACACCTTATCATCCACGCACTTCGACAAGTAGAAGTAAGCAATAGACGTATAAAGCAAGTGTTAGAAAAGACCGTTAGGCCTAATCGTAAAGATTGGGAATCTAAACTTAAGGATGCTTTATGGGCATACCGAATCGCTTTTAAGACACCCATAGGAATGAGTCCATATAGGATGGTATATGGTAAAGCTTGCCATTTACCGTGGAAATTGAGCACAAAGCCTATTGGGCAATTAAAGAATTGAATTTAGATTTGACATTAGCCGGAGAAGAAAGATTGTTCCAGCTTAAATGAATTAGAAGAACATAGACTCAATTGCACCAAAATGCAAAAACTTATAAAGAAAAGACCAAAAGTATCATGACATGGGATTAGCCAACAAAATGCTTCATCCGTATGAAAGTATTATTGTTTAACTCTAGGTTAAGGTTATTCCTGTGTAAATTAAAATCCAAATGGTCCGTCCTTTTAGAATAGTACGAATTTATCCTCATGGGGTTGATATACAAAACCCCAAAAATAATGAAGTGTTTAAAGTGAATGGACACCGACTCAAGCCGTATTTTGAGCCAATGTCGCTTGAACGAACAATTGAATTAATCCGCTTGGCCGACAATGAACCACCAAGAGACTAGGCTTGCGCTTGGTCGAGCCAAAGACGTTAAACAAAGGCGCTAAGTGGGAGGCAACCCACTAATTTGAAAGTTATTTGTTAACTAGTTATTTAGATATGTTTTTCTCCGTTAAATTCTATTCTTGGACATTTAATTTTTAATTAAATATGCCAAAATTTAAGTTTGGGGAGAAAACATCTTAATGTTGTATTTATATGTTGCTAATAATTTTTAGTTTAGAATTTTTGTTTAGATTTTTCATACAGAATTATCAAAGACATAACGGAATTAACGAAAGGACTAAACCGCAAGTCGTTGAAAAGTTGGAAAGAAGACAAAGTGAAAGCGCCCACCTTGCGACGCAGTGTGAAGGACCTTGCGACCGCAAGGTCCCCAGTAAATGCGAATATCGGGCAGCGAAGTGTCAGACATGGGGAATGAATGAAGGAATCCCAACCGCTTTGATCGCCCACCATGACGCAGTGTGGCGCACCTTGCGACCGCAAGGTCCCTTTATTTAAAGCCACCGGGTTTTCTTCTTCAGATCACACACAGAAACTCTCATCTCTCTCAAGAAGCAAGAGCCAGCAAATTCAAATTCTTCAAGAATTCCGCAGATCTTCAAGAATTTCAGCATCAACTTCAAGATACACTCTCTCTCTCTCTCTCAAAACCCTTCATCTCCCTCACCCATCTCCCATTACACTCCATTCCAAGTTGAAGATTTTGAAGGCGAGAGGAAGAATCACCATTGTTGCTGTAGAAGATCACCACTCCGGCTGCATTCACTGCATCGCCGCAAACTAGTATTCCTAACACCCTCTTTAATTTTATACGTGAAATATTTGCATGCTAGGGTGCTAGTTAATTTTTAACGTAGATATATTTTTGCATGCTTTAGATTAAATTTTAATTTTAAAATTTTTAAAACACATTTTAATTGTTATATTTTTAGTTTTTAAAATTTTATCAAACAAAATGTTTAAGCGTAGAAATACCGGCTCTTCATCCTCCCCCAGCCTCAGAGGAAGAACAAAATTTTGACATCACCTGCCAGTCTATTTAAGCATCGAAAGGTACACCAACAAACTCTCCAAGTCCTTGGTGCCCGAAAGGGATTCAAGGTCAAGATTTTGGTATTCGGCCCCGCTCGATGGCTCGTAGGTGGGGCTTCGTTAGATTCTCCGCCTAGGGACGCCATAGTCCCTATTGTCCGAGAATTCTACGCCAATGGCGACATTGGCATGGATGGCGGTGTGCTAGACACTGTTAATGTTAGGAATAAAGTAGTTAATTTTTCATCTGAAAGCATTAACATGTACTTCGGCACCTCCAACTTTGCGGTTGGTGCCGATGATTATAGCACACACCTCCAGCCCCGTATCCCCTGCCGAGGTGGTGAATGCCGCCATTGCTCTCCCCGGTGTGGAGTGGTCCTATAACCGTAACCCACCCTATGGACCTCGCACCATGAGAGAGTCCTTCTTCAAGACACGGCCAAGCCCGTATAAATTTGTTTGTGGTCGCCTCATGCCCTCAAGTCACCAAAACACGGTGAATTGGGAGAGGGTCGCTCGACCTACACCATCATGACTAATGGGTCTATTGATGTTGGCCGCTTGATCAACGGCCAAATCAAGACCCTAATTAGAGGTAGGACGAACGCGGGGTTCGCTGCTCCCGCATTTGATCACCGACTTGTGTAGGGGGCAAACGTGAGAATGCCCAAACACGCTGAGAGGCTGAAGGCCGGTCCGGTCATTACTAGGGCCATTTTGTTTGAGCATCACCAGCAGCCGTGAGTGAGGGTTCCTCAAGAGGAGGAACCCGAAGAGGAAGACGAGGATCCACTCGTTGGGATCTCCAACAAAGTTGGAGGCGCTATCCTCCAAACCGATATGGTGAGTCGCCAGCTGGCACAGATGCGCGACTCACCGAATTTTTTCTGCTATAGCAACACTGTGGACGTAATCTGTCCAACTATTATGGGCCGCCACCAGCACGATCCCCGAAGTTTCATCCTCATTCGTTATCTCCGCCCGACTCACCTTGAGTCGAGGCCCAAGTTCCATCCTCGCTCGTTAGGTGGACCCGCTATGTCCTTTTGATATTTGTCCTACCCCATCAATCCTCTCATATGTTCCTCTATTTTGAGGACAAAATAGAACTTAAGTTTGGGGGATTGAAAATTTTAGGTCTTAGCAGTCCCAAATTAACGAAGAATGGAGTTGGGCTATGTCGTTAGGGTGAAAGAGAATTGCTTTATTTGATGACCATTTAACTCTTCACCCTATTTATCCTGTTTTTATTTTTTCTGATTTTCTGAGGTGTTGCCTTGACCGTAATACACTCACATTAGATACTGTGGGTTCCTCTTATGGGGACCCATCATCAATTGTGTCATTGTCATCACCTCCAATTTTCTCCAATTTCTTAGAAAAATATATATATAAAAAAATATATTTAAATTCAAAATATTCATCCTCGAAGTTTAGGTGTGGTAATGCTAGTCGTAGTCCATGAGGAGATTAGTGCAATGAACCGCATAGTTAGTCCGTAGATCCCCCTCGAATTTACTTAATTTTGCGAAACTTTTACTTTTCTCCAAATTCTTCATGCACTCACACCACCATAATTTTGGATTGATTAGAATAGTTTTATAAAGTTTATAACACCGATTGATCTTCAACATGATATGCACAAGAATATGATGCATAGCCATTCGAACATGATTGTTGCATTAAATTGTAACTTAGGGTCAATTGCATGTTAGTTAGATCCCTTGGATTTTTCTCATTTATATATCTCAAGCACACTTTCGAACCGTGTTTGCATGTTAGTCTTAATTGTCCCTACCATCCGCCTTAGCGAATGCTTATGTGAAATCCAAAGGATGCTAAACACTCAACCCAATTCCCATAGTTGATATGATATTTTGTGTTATCTTACTTGCTTTAAATATTATGTGAGCATTTGGCATTAAGAAATGATTTAGGCCATCTTTGGATCGTTAGAGCCTAAATATTCCCTGACCTATACTAAATATATCCCTAGTGTCCCCTTTGAGCCTAATGAAAAGAATGGAGTGTGCTAAGCACACTATTTAAACCCCCATTCGACATCGCTTTCTTTACCCACATTAACTTAACCCTAAAAGCCTATACACTTTTAGCCTACCCTTTGAGAGAGTAGGATTGGGTGGGAAATTGATTCTAGGAGGACCACTTCTTTTCAGTTAGGCTATTTTTCAGAAGGTTTCTTCTTTCCGTCGTCGAAAAAAAAATAAAAAAAATAAAAAAAATAAAAATAAAAAATCATGTGTCGACGAAAAATGAAACTAAGAAGAAGAGTGTTAACAAAGATTCAAATGGAAGCATAGCTTTCAAGAGAAAATATGTTAGAAAAATTCTCGCGATTGAATGTGATATTTTTAGAAAATCTAGTGCCCAAAACAAGTTTGGGGGGATAAAGAAGAAAAGTGAAAAGTAACACAAAGTACCCTCCACTTGTGGTCTTTGCAGTGTCCTAGCCTAAATAGGGAAAACTTCCTTTGCTTGGAAGTATGAGGGATAAAGGGTAGTCTTACTCTCTCACTTTGAATTCCAATACCTTTCCATCAAATCCCCCAACACCTTGGCCTTACATTACAAGCTTAAAAGTCCTAATGATCTTCTTGCCAATGCTTATGTTGTTTTTATTGTCAAGTAAGTAACATAAAATTGATCACACACTCCATATTCATTATTATTCACCCTAAAGCTCACTGTGTTAGCATAATCTTAGCTATTACAAGTCATTGGGATAGGAGAGCATTGTATACATACATAGAAGTGCATGGGATGGATGTGTAAATCTTTTGAATCCTTGGGACCTTTCGTCTCAGAATCGACTGTGTTTGATGGTAGATCTCATACTTCTTAATGCATGATTTTCTATTAAACGTAATTTTCATATGAATGTGGTGTTTAGCTCAATAAAACTGTTTTAGTCAAGATATTCTTTAAGACCGGTGATCACACACACACGGAGAAATTAAAAGTAGTAGCAGATAAGAAAAGACTAGTTGGTTCTATATGACTAAGCCTCGCATATATGTGGTGAGCATCAAACCGAGATTACATGCATGCCATATGCTTATAACTTGAGGATGAAACCAAAAAGATTTTTTGATTTAATTAGGTTTGTTTGTAGTTGAATTTCAAGTTTTGTATTTATCTGTTTTTGTATTTATCTCGCATAGTCGAGTCACTCGAAAGAGTCTCCTTGAGTTTGTGGGTTTATAGAGGAGTGTAAATAGTGTCACCCTCACAAAAAGATTTTAATTTTTGTTATTTAGATGTTTTTGTATTTATAAGTTTATTTGTTTACTCGTGGACGAGCAAAGTTCAAGTTTGGGGGTATTTGATCGATGTATTTTATACGTCGATTTTATATGCTTCTGTGACTTGAATTAGGCTATTTCATGAGTCTTTTGAGTACTAATATATGTTTTTGGTGAGTTTTGTAAGTTTCAGGATTGTTCGTGAAAATACGCGAAACTCCAGGGTTGTAAGTGCAAATTACAAAGAAAGAAAAATTGAAGAAAATAAAGTCTCGTTAATCTGACACCTTGCGGACGCAGGTGCCTCGCACCTTGCGACCGCAAGGTAGGCAGACGGTCCCCCCAAGCCGCAATCGAAGAGCCAAGAAGCACACACATCGGAGACCTTGCGACGCAGGTATCCAAAGACCTTGCGACCGCAAGGTAGGCAGAATGCGCGAAATTCGGGTTTTCACACAGTCATTCGATTCAATCACAACTCCCAAGTATATATAGAAGTCAGATGCCGAGCCTAAGAGAGGAGGACGGCTGGAAGCTTTCTTTACATAGATTTTAGGTAGTTTTAGATTGTATAACATAATTAGGTTTTGTAATTTCAAGTATTGAAGATCAAATCATGTCTTCCATCATCTTCATGTGTCGTTCATCGCCTATGATGAACTAAATCATCCCTAATCTAGGAGGTGGGAGGTAACTTGTATCGAATTTATGTTTTGATTCTCATATATATGTCTATTCAATGCTTGTTGATTGTGTTGTTTATCAATCCCTTTATTATTTCGCTTTGAACAAATGAATGTAATCGCAAATAATAAAGGCTTAGAGGTGCGGATACCGCATGACCAAGTGCATATGTCGCATAATCGGCTCACCAACACAATAAATTGGACCTATCGAAGCACGAGAGTGATAAGTTAGGACCGTGTTCTTACATGATCTAGGTGACGATAGATCATAAATCTAGGTGACAGCCTAGATTACGCTCCTCGTGCTTAGGATATGGAATGGGTGAATTTTATGGGAGGGAGACTCGAACCAATTGTTCAACGTAATTCATATCTATTTTTAGTGAACGAACCCAAGACATTGAATGACATTATTATGAATTGAACATAAAGGAGATATAAGTGAAACCCGTAATCCTAGATTTCCACTCACCATAAGATCTTCATATCTCGTTATTACTGCCTAATTAGTTAACATCTATAACTAGTAAATTAGAGTAGAATTAAACATAAAAACCCCCTTAGGTTAATAATTTGCTATCTATAACCGCACTGTTCGTGATCACTTGTCTCTGTGGGTTCGACCCTTGCTTCCGAGTCTATTCTATAATAGTCTTGTACACTTGCAAGGAAATAGATAAAATAAAACATCGATCAGAAAGCATGGAGAAGATCTTTGCAGTTATGGGTTGTACGTCAGAAGAGATGGTGACCCTAACAGTGTTTAAGTTGGGTGGTGCGGCTGACCATTGGTGGCATGTGTTACGAGATAATTGGAGACGCCATGGAGTGCCTCAAGTGTTGGAAAACTTCATGATGGAGTTTAGGGCACAGTTTATTCCTGCAGTAGTTCGGGAAAGAAGAGAAATGGAATTCATTGCACTAGAACAAGGAGATATGACTGTGGCTCGATTCAAGCTAAGTTCACGAGTTGGCTCGCATCGTGGTTACTTAGTACCGGATGAGGCTAAGAAGACCCACCGGTTTGTAAAAGGCCTAAAGATGAAGTATCGTAGGCGGCTTATTCCCTTACACGAGTACCGATGTGGATCGTGCTTACGCGATGGAGTTAGACTTCGAGGAGTATGCTCAAAAGAGAACCCCGAGGTCTATTAAGAGCGATGATAATAATGGAGGGCAAGTAACACCTCAGAGAGTTAATAAAGGAATCACACGTACTAGTAGACGGAGTGATGTTCCTACCTCTAGTCGGAGACGACGAGGTGGTGAGTTGATATGTAATTTTTGTATAAGGACGGGACATGCCGAGAACAGATGTTGGGGCAAGGCAGGAAAGTGCTTTGCTTGTGGCGGTGATCATATTCGTAAAGATTGCCCGAAGATGAGAGTTAATCAGTTTGGGAGTACTAGTCGACAATCTGGTGGCTCCTAGAGAGATGGTGATGGTCGACCTAGAGTTTGAGGTCGTATGGCTTGGCCGGTTATTGCGGAGTTTTGAAACCTATCCGAATAGGAAGGTATGCTCTCGTATATATATATTATACCGTTGCTACTATTATTGTTATGATGAGTACACGTCTTATCGGTAGCTCATGTGCATTCATACATACATTACATGGTGTATTGCATATTATTGGTTTATTGTTTGATTGGGGATAAAGCCCCAATGTGGTGTTGGTATGTGATGTTGTTTGATTTGTGAGTTGCCGGTAGGTAATCACACATGGTTTGTGGATTCTTGTGTAGTCTATGTATATAGGACTATACTAGATATAAAGACCATTGAGGATGAATTTATGTTACGACGATAGTAACTAATGGTTTTATGGGGTTACGGTTTTGTAGGCCTATATTAAGAGCCGGGGTATGAATATTTATATATATATGTATATATATATGAAGCATGAATTGTATGATGATACTTATTGGTTTGATATGATACTTGTATATCCTATGGGGATATGTTTAAGGTGATGAATAATATACATATATAATATTGTTTATGATTATTATGCGAGTAAGATACACTCGATAAGTGCGAAAGGTGAGTGTTGCGGTTTATGGGTTGATTTTAGTGCGTGAACAAGTATCATGTTTCACCACAATTTTTGATGAAGTGTTGATGTTTGGGAGACGTTTAGAAATTATGCGTCGGCTGTAGCCTTGGTCTAGAGCTTAAGAAAGGATAGAATTGTGGAGTATAGACGTTACAACTACTAGTAGCCGCGTCGGTACGTGGTGACTTCTAGTGAGTTTTCTTTGTTATGTGTACTAGGTACATGAGTTTTGTGGCAAGTATGATTGTTGTTTGCCAAGGTAATAGACCTTGTTACTTGACTTTATTTCATTCAGTTATGTGCATTAGTTGTAGGGAACACCTACTTGATGCATCTACATTGTAGTATATTAAATTCTCATTTCATAATTTTTATCTCCTGCCCATTCATTTCATTAGCATAGGAGACTATTAAAGGATGCTTACAACTTTTTAATCATGAACCTTTGCATCCTTGCAACGAAAGCTTTTGAAATCCAATTTAGCCGGTACCCTAAATTGGTGATCAAAAGATGTTCGTTGTTGGACTAGGATTGGTATGAATTATGGTAGAAATTTACTATACCCGTTACCAAATGGAGTGGACAAAAATGGAAAGAATTTTCAAAACATTTCATTGTTGTGCTCTTATGTGTTCTTACCCGCGATAGGGAGATCGCGAGTATTATTTGTGTGGCTTGAAATGTCAACTTGATTGCCTCTAATTTGGTTGAGAATTGCTCTATAGGCAATTATTACTTCTTGTAACTTAAGATCCTTTATGTGCGAATTTCATGGTGTGCCCCGGGACAAATAGTTTAGGTAGTTGAATGTTTATGGTATGCTTGAACTTGTTTTCATGTTAAACTTTGGGGTTTGTGTACGAGATTTGGTTAGTGTTGTTCATATGTGTTTTTGCGACTCGAATATGAGTCATATTATTTCCAATCTAAAGAGTTTAGTGTGGTTGTGCCTATTAAGAGGTCCTGAAACCTGAGACTGGATCACGGTAGTTCGATCCTCATATACTTGGTTTGGTTATTGTGATGGTAGACTCCGAGACTGAGTCTAGGTTTATAGTTGTGAGCATCGAGTGTTGACTCGGGATTGTGAGATATCGTAGTGGTGTCTGGGTATTCCATGTTGAGGTGATGACCTAGCATTGGTTTGAGATACGGTTTAGAATTCGGGACGAATTCTTTTTAAAGGGGAGAGGATGTAAGATCCCGACTCCCGGTTAGCTTGAATTGCGTGCAATGCTCGCATTTCTTCTTTAGTTGATTGCTCGTTTGGTTTGTGAGAGAGTCTAAATGTGTATGAGAGATCACATTAAGACCAAAACACTTTTAAGAGATGTCATATAGTTGTTGACTTGCTAAAGTCAAAAGTCGTAACCCGACGATAGTCGAAATGCGACGCGATTGAGAGTTTATTCGGGTTTTGTGTTCCTGACCTCGATTTGGTCCTAGATCTTTACATGATGATTAAATAACATGTTTAGATGTGTTAGACTTCTAATTGGATGCATTCCATAAGTCTCGTGAAGTTTTGATGCTTCGAGAATAGCAATTCTCCTTATCGCGTAGTTTGAGATTGAGCCGGGCGATCGTCTTGTCTTTCGGGAACTTATTTCCCCTATATGTTGTTCATCATCTGAGAGGCATTCAGGCCTATTTTGTAGCCCTTATAGGTGTTTACAATCATGGGTTATTACCCGTCGGTTTGTCGTTTCATTCGACGTTTCGATAGCAAGTTGTTACGGCTTGCGTCGATTTTACCCCCGGTTGTTTCGAGTGTTGTTCATGGGAGTTTAGACCTACTTTAAAATTGGTTTGAGACTTGGATGGATTAGTTTAATGTTTGAGGACTTTAAGGGTCCAATTGTGAGCCATTTCGAAGCTTTAAGGCTCGAGGATACATGCGGGAGAGTCCGGGACCGAGCAAGGAATGAACAAAGGTGGGAATGGAGTATGCTGAAGTGATGCGCTCGCATCACATTACTGCCAAGCGACCACATTGGGTCCTAATGCCTGTTACGGGATTTTTCCAATTTTTCTGCGCAATGTCCGACTTGTACCCTCCTAAACCCAATTTAAACCTAACCTAAACCCTTCTACATAGCCTAAGACTTGTCCTAAACACTTATTAGAGGTTTTAGAGGTTGATTAGTGAGTTGATTAAGGGAGATAATCTACCCACTTAAATTAAACCCAACTTACTCTCTAACTTATTCAGCCGCACAGAATACGACTTCAGTTTGTGATTTCTGCGAGCACTCAACAGAGACTTGAGAGAGAGCTTGAGAGAGGCGATTCTAGGGTTTTGAAGGGCTCGTCCTTGGAAGCCTTTGCTAGGGACGTTCTTTCCCCATTCTATACCGTGAGTTTGTAGAGAAGGTTGAACGGAACAACACCCATCACCAAGGTTTCGGATTTGCAGCTGTGAGGGGCTGATCGACGGTAAGTTTCTACCCCTCTTTCTCCTTCTTTTGGCTCCATTGACCCTAGGGAAACAATCATATTTGCTAAGTGAGGTCAATGGATGCAATTTCTAGGGTTGTTAGAGATGCCATGAACCCTAGGTTTCCAATTTTTGATAGAGCTTGGTTGAACCTATGTGAGACCTTGATTTATATGAAATTCACGTGTTAAATGGTCTATTAAACTCGGCTATGTGAATTGTTCATGAGTAGTGAGCTTGATTAGTAGAGATACTTGGAAGGGGATTTTTGCCCTAATTATGTTTTGGCTTAATAACATGATGGTAAGCATTATTACTATGCTATATATGTCTAATAGAGTATATTAGACCATGTTGTGTGATTAAATCATATTTTGGAGAATATGATTGGTAAGGTGAACTAAATGAAGTTATGCACAAATTGATGAATTTGTTCTATGTTACATTGATAAATGTTTTGTTGGGTTTATGTGAGTTCGATGAACCTGGGATGATGACTATTGTTGATAGTTATGAATTCAGGGTGAATTGAGACCCATGGCTTCTATGCCCTAAATTTTGGAAAGTGTAAATTGGAATCAACGGAGTCATTATAAGTTCGATAATGTGCTAAGCGAACTTGGGTTGAAATCCTACGACGTTTGGATTTCGTTTGATTAGTGAAGTGAAACACATAACTTCCAAACTTTAAATGGATTATGATTGTGCTGTGTATGGGGATTTTAGGCTTGGGAATTAAGCCCGAACGACTATTAGGATTTGGTTGTAAACTTTAATGAATTTTACAGTGCGGATTTATAAAACACATAAAGAATGAAAGGTGGTAGTAAGACTCAACGGAGTCGTTATAAGGCAAATAAAATGATAAAGAGCCTTGGGTTGAAACCCTACAATGTTCGGGTTTGTTTAGGTTATGTTTGTGCGCACCGGGTTTTTGGTTTGTGTCTAATTGAGACACTCATGTCGTGGAGACTTATTAGAAATATATCTTGAGCATGCTTGTTAGAGCATGGGACAATAGAGACCCACGTATGGTCACGAGAATATTTAAGAGAAGATTAAGAAAGAATTCTCTTCTTAAGGATTTTGGTTGCGTGCATATAAAAGCGCTTGTGAGAAAATGGTTACGGAATAGTCATGATGTTCTTGAGTATGGAATTGGTGATGTCGATCATGTATGACGATTAGGACTATGATTGAGTCCGGTGTACTTAAAATAAAGACTAAAATAATAAGTCTTGAATTGTGGATATATTGAGACTAACGTAGTAGTCTTTGATTTGCTTTGAGTTGAGGATTACGGTAGACCTCACATTATGTTTTATTAAGCTTGTATGCTATACTTAACTTGGTTGATGACTTGAGGAATAATGAGTACCTCAATATGTAGTTTTGAACTAAACTTGTAAGTTAGTTAAACACATTGGTTATATGCAAATATATGCATTGTTCATGATACTTTGTAGAGCATTATGTCCTACTTGATTATATGCAAAGATGTGCTTGGATTATGGGATTTCGTGGAGCATTATGCCCTACTTGTTTTTATGCAAATATATGCATGGTTTATGAGATTTCGTAGAGCATTATGTCCTACGTGGTTATATGCAATATGTGCATGGTTGATGAGTTGTTGTAGAGCATTATGTCCTACATGATTTAATGAGCCCGTTAATAATGAACTTGGTCTCATTGGTTTATGAAAGTAAATATCTACTTGATCATTTTGGTTTATGTCCAGCTGGCGGGTTTGGTTGTAGTGTCGGCAATGGGACGATTCATAGTCTTTGGAAACAATCGCTATGAATCGTTGCATTGGTTCCCTTTCTCCTCACTATTTGGCCAATAGTGGGATGTGATCTCGAGTTATGCCATCTAACTTGACATCGAGCTCTCATTTCTCATCCTAGGTTGGATGAATGTAACGAGTACTCAAAAGGAAAATTGATGAGTTGTGATTATTTGGGGACGAAACCCCAGGGTATGATTGGTTGGGTATTGAACCCGGATTTGGATTGAGGATGAATCCCATGGTAAGTTTGGTTGGGTGTTGCACCCGGATTTGGTTGTAACTGTTCGATTTACGTGTCTTGTTACACATGTTTAATTATGAGTATTTATATGAAAGACATTATACTATGTGGTTTATGTGAGATGATGTGCTTGGGTAATTAAGTGCATGTTTATTGTTGGTATACTAGTATGATACCATGATTTTTATATGCTTATGCATTATGCCATGCCATGACATAATATGCCATACAGTTGCATGTAGTAACTTACTGGGTCATTATGACTCATTCCGTGTGATTGTTTTCCCTAGTGTGTGCAGTGATCCCGTTAGTACGCGCGGCGACTTCGGACAGCGATTTCTAGCAGGTGGTCTTCCAAGCCATACGCTTGGAGTTATTTATTATTAATGTTGTTATTTATCAGTGAGACTCGGATGTAAAGTTATGTAGACTTTACTTGGGTAGATTGTAGTAATATGTTATTGTTGTGTATTTGGGAGCCGGTTGTATATTCGAGCTTTTGTATCCTTAGAATTATTCCCGTTGTCATTTCGAGCATGTGTGGCTCGTTTATTCTAGTTTTGGTATTATTGTTGTTCCTTCCTCCGACAGTTTTAGTCGTGAGATCTTGGTTGGTGGTTTAGCATTGTTATTATATTGGTATAGTTGAATTGTCCCTCCGGCATGTTGTAGCCGTTGAGTGGTGTTTATCAGGTTGGGGTTTTGTCTGTTGCCGGTCATGGTTGCCGATGGTTTGTTGCGCGTGTCTAATGTTGCGTCACGTGCGTCAAATTTTTGGGCCGAGAGATTTACTATCTCTTTGATTGCTTATATTTAAGAGCTTGTTAGCTCGGGTCCCATTGTGGTTTTGCTTCCGTAGGTTTTAGCTTTTGTTATCCTGTATCGCCGTTATGGCTATGCCTTCTGTCTTGAGCTTGTTGACTCGTCTTTTGACTCGCACCATTATGCTTAGCAGGTGCTTGTCTGCCTCTTAGTTCGTCCTGATGGCACGACCTTGGGATCTCGTCTTGGGATCCAGGTCGGGTCGTCACAGTTGGTATCAGAGCTATTGGTTAGCTATTTCGCCAGGATAGGTTCCTTTGCCTAGTTGGGTTGGGTTTATTGTTGAGATTTTTAACGTCGAGTGTTCCTTGTAGGTATATTATGTCAGGAGCTTGGCGTGGAGCTAGTTCCAGCAGACCCCGTTCGAGTACCGTTCGTGGTAATGAGAGAGGGGAAAACGTCAATGATCCGCGTGTGACTCCTCAACAAATGTTTAGAGGGGAAGATGATTCCACTATACTTGGGAGATTCTTGAAGTTGAAACCTGAGGGCTTCGATGGAGAGCCTGATGCTTCTAAAGCAGAACATTGGTTAGAAAGCATGGAGAAGATCTTTGCAGTTATGGGTTGTACGTCAGAAGAGATGGTGACCCTAGCAGTGTTTAAGTTGGGTGGTGCGGCTGACCATTGGTGGCATGTGTTACGAGATAATTGGAGACACCATGGAGTGCCTCTAGTGTGGGAAAACTTCATGATGGAGTTTAGGGCACAGTTTATTCCGGCAGTAGTTCAGGAAAGAAGAGAAATGGAATTCATTGCACTAGAACAAGGAGATATGACTGTGGCTCAGTATTCAGCGAAGTTCACAGAGTTGGCTCGTTACTGTGGTTACTTAGTACCAGATGAGGCTAAGAAGACCCACCGGTTTGTAAAAGGCCTAAAGATGAAGTATCGTAGGCAGCTTATTCCCTTACAGCTCACGGAGTACCGAGATGTTGTGGATCGTGCTTATGCGATGGAGTTAGACTTCGAGGAGTATGCTCAAAAGAGAACCCCGAGGGCTATTATACTCGGGAGTTGTAATCCAATCGAATAACTATGTGAAAATCCGAACTAATCGCATTCTAACCACCTTGCGGTCGCAAGGTGTTGGGTACCTTGCGTCCGCAAGGTCTCCAGTGTGTTTGGCCTTTGGTTGCTTGACTTTCTGCCCGTACTGCCTACCTTGCCGTCGCAAGGTCTGATGTACCTTGCATCCGCAAGGTCTCCAGATTCGAAAGCTTCCGTTTCTTCTTCATTTTTCCTTTTTGGCCCTTCTTGAAATTTGTACATAAAACCCTGGAGTTTCGTATATTTTCACTAATAACCTTGAAACTTACAAAACTCACCGAAAACATATATTAGTAGCCAAAAGTCTCGTGAAATAGGATAATTTAAGTCATAGAAGCATATAAAATCGACGTATAAAATACATCGATCAAATACCCCCAAACTTAAACTTTGCTCCTCCACGAGTAAAGAAAACATATAAATACAAAAGCATATAAATAACAATTGACAAAAATAAAAATCTTTTTGGAGAGTGACACTATGTACACTCCTCTATAAACCCACAAACTCAAAGAGACTCTTTCGAGTGACTCGACTAAGCAGATAAATACAAAAACAGATAAATACAAAAGCAAATAAAAATTAAACTAAAAATAAACATAAAATCTTTTTGGCTTCCCCTCAAGTTATAAGTGTATGGCATGCAAAGTAATCTCACTTCGATGCTCACCACATATATGCAGGCTTAGTCACATAAAACCAACTGACCTTTTCTTAAAACTGCTACTCCTTTTAATTTCTCCGTGTGTGTGTGCTCACCAGTCTTAGAGAATATCTTAACTAAAACAGTTTTATTAAGCTAAACACTACATTCATATGAAAATCAAAGTTTAATAGAAATTCATGCATTAAGAATTATGAGATCTACCATCCAAACCCGGTCAGTTACAGAGAGAAAGGTCCCAAGGATTTAAAAGACTTATACATCTATCCCCGGCAACGGCGCCAAAAACTTGATCGATGTTTTAATTAATCTTTTTCCTTACAAGTGGACAAGGCTATTATAGAATAGTATTGGAAGCAAGGGTCGAACCCCACCGAGACAAGTGATTGGCCCTTTTATGGCAGATATTGGCGCACAGACCCCCTTCTTCTATATTTTTCGAGAAAGAGAATTGATATATGACCTATTCGAAGCTACCACCGGTATGCGAATGATGCATAATTATTTTCGTATCGGAGGAGTCGCTGCTGATTTACCTCACGAACAGTGCAATTTATTGATAGCAAATTATTAATCTAAAGGGGGTTTTTATATTTATTTCTATTCTAAACTAGTATTTATATTTAGATGTTTAACTAATTAGCAGTAATAACAGATATGAAGATCTTATGGTGGGTGGCAATCTAAGATTATGGGTTTCACTTGTATCTCATTTATGTTCAATTCATAATAATTATCATTCAATTTCTTGGGTTCGTTCACTAAAGATAGATATAGTCTGTTGAACAATTGGTTCAGCCTCCATCCCCGCAAAATTCATCCATTCTATATCCTAAGCACAAGAACTATCAATCTAGCTGTCACCTAGATTTATGATCTATCTGTCACATAGATCATGTATGAACCTGGTCCTAACTTACCACTCTCGTGTATCAATAGGTCCAATTTATTGTGTTGGTGAGCCAGTGTACGACATATGCACATTGGTCATGCAGTTATCCGCACCTCTACGCCTTTATTATTTGCGATTACATTCATTTGTTCAAAGCAAAATAATATAGGGATTGATAAACAACACAATCAACAAGAATTGAATGATCATATATAAGAATCAAAACATAAATTCGATACAAGTTACCTCTCACCTCCTAGATTATGGATGATTTAGTTCATCATAGACAATGAACAACACATGGAGATGATCGGATACATGATTTGATCTTCAATACTTGAAATTACAAAATCTAATTATGATATACCATCTAAAAACTACCTAAAATCTACTAAAGAGAGCTTCCAGCCGTCTCCTCCTTCTGTTGGCTGGGCATCTGACTTGAATATATACTCGGGAGTTGTAATCCAATCGAATAACTGTGTGAAAATCCGAAATAATCGCATTCTAACCACCTTGCGGTCGCAAGGTGTTGGGTACCTTGTGTCCGCAAGGTCTCCAGTGTGTTTGGCCTTTGGTTGCTTGACTTTCTGCCTGTACTGCCTACCTTGCGGTCGCAAGGTCTAATGTACCTTGCGTCCGCAAGGTCTCCAGATTCGAAAGCTTCCGTTTCTTCTTCATTTTTCCTTTTTGGCCCTTCTTGAAATTTGCACATAAAACCCTGGAGCTTCGCATATTTTCACTAATAACCCTGAAACTTACAAAACTCATCGAAAACATATATTAGTAGCCAAAAGCCTCGTGAAATAGGATAATTTAAGTCATAGAAGCATATAAAATCGACGTATAAAATACATCGATCAAATACCCCCAAACTTAAACTTTGCTCCTCCACGAGTAAAGAAAACATATAAATACAAAAGCATATAAATAACAATTGACAAAAAAAAAATCTTTTTGGAGAGTGACACTATGTACACTCCTCTATAAACCCACAAACTCAAGGAGACTCTTTCGAGTGACTCGACTAAGCAGATAAATACAAAAACAGATAAATACAAAAGCAAATAAAAATTAAACTAAAAATAAACATAAAATCTTTTTGGCTTCCCCTCAAGTTATATGTGTATGGCATGCAAAGTAATCTCTGTTCGATGCTCACCACATATATGCAGGCTTAGTCACATAAAACCAACTGACCTTTTCTTAAAACTGCTACTACTTTTAATTTCTCCGTGTCTGTGTGCTCACCAGTCTTAGAGAATATCTTAACTAAAACAGTTTTATTAAACTAAATACCACATTCATTTGAAAATCAAAGTTTAATAGAAATTCATGCATTAAGAATTATGAGATCTACCATCCAAACCCGGTCAGTTACAGAGAGAAAGGTCCCAAGGATTTAAAAGACTTATACATCTATCCCCGGCAACGGCGCCAAAAACTTGATCGATGTTTTAATTAATCTTTTTCCTTACAAGTGGACAAGGCTATTATAGAATAGTATTGGAAGCAAGGATCGAACCCACAGAGACAAGTGATCACGAAGAGTGCAATTTATTGATAGCAAATTATTAATCTAAAGGGGGTTTTTATATTTATTTCTATTCTAAACTACTATTTATATTTAGATGTTTAACTAATTAGCAGTAATAACAGATATGAAGATCTTATGGTGGGTGGCAATCTAGGATTCTGGGTTTCACTTGTATCTCCTTTATGTTCAATTCATAATAATTATCATTCAATTTCTTGGGTTCGTTCACTAAAGATAGATATAGTCTGTTGAACAATTGGTTCAGCCTCCATCCCCGCAAAATTCATCCATTCTATATCAAAAGCACAAGAACTGTCAATCTAGCTGTCACCTAGATTTATGATCTATCTGTCACCTAGAACATGTATGAACCTGGTCCTAACTTATCACTCTCGTGCATCGATAGGTCCAATTTATTGTGTTAGTGAGCCAGTGTACGACATATGCACATTGGTCATGCAGTTATCCGTACCTCTAGGTCTTTATTATTTGCGATTACATTCATTTGTTCAAAGCAAAATAATATAGGGATTGATAAACAACACAATCAACAAGAATTGAATAATCATATATAAGAATCAAAACATAAATTCGATACAAGTTACCTCCCACCTCCTAGATTATGGAAGATTTAGTTCATCATAGACAATGAACATCACATAGAGATGATCGAATACATGATTTGATCTTCAATACTTGAAATTACAAAATCTAATTATGATATACCATCTAAAAACTACCTAAAATCTACTAAAGAGAGCTTCCAGCCATCTCCTCCTTCTGTTGGCTCGGCATCTGACTTCAATATATACTCGGGAGTTGTAATCCAATCGAATAACTGTGTGAAAATAAAAAATAATCGCATTCTGACCACCTTGCAGTCGCAAGGTGTTGGGTACCTTGCGTCCGCAAGGTCTCCAGTGTGTTTGGCCTTTGGTTGCTTGACTTTCTGCCCGTACTGCCTACCTTGCGATCGCAAGGTATGATGTACCTTGCGTCCGCAAGGTCTCCAGATTCGAAAGCTTCCGTTTCTTCTTCATTTTTCCTTTTTCGCCCTTCTTGAAAATTGCACATAAAAACCTGGAGTTTCGCATATTTTCACTAATAACCCTGAAACTTACAAAACTCATTGAAAACATATATTATTAGCCAAAAGCCTCGTAAAATAGCATAATTTAAGTTATAGAAGCATATAAAATCGACGTATAAAATACATCGATCACTTCTTATGGACACTTATGTGATAACAAAGTGTTAGTTGAACATGAGATCATATTGACTATGTTTGTATGTATTAATGTTATTGAGAGACTTGATGTGTATATATATAAATATGCACACTTATACGTAATGATTCTGTGAACAACTTGATTTGTATATATATAGATATATATACTTGCATATGATGTTTTTATAGAAACTACCTTCTAATTCATTTGATTTGTGTTTGAACAGGGAATTACACCCCTGGTTCATTTGGACGGTTTAGTAAGTAAGAAGAAATGACTATATTGTGGAGTATCTAAACGATACGACGCCTCTTCACGGCTTTTTCTGTCATTTGTAAAATGACACCGTGATTATTTTTATGTTACATAATTATATGTTACATATCTCTTGTAGTAGCGTACTGGGTCATTATGACTCATTCCGTACTTTGTTTCTAGTTGCAGTAAATTGGTACCCGTGTTGAGGTCGAGTAGATCGTGACTGTAGCAAGGTGCAGCTGATCGATAGATCGAGATTAGATCGTGTGGTTCATGCTAGTAGCAGCAGACTTCCCTGAGTAGTAGCTTGTGGAGTCCTATTTCTTTTTAGCATCGTCACACATATTATGTACTTTTCTATTCTTGTGAGATCGATTTTGTAAAGTTGTCTAGACTTTACGGTCGGGTAGATACTTAGGTATTTGTATTGGTCATTTCTTGGGCCGACGTGTTGTGTCGTGCCTTGTTTGTGGTTTTAGTATTTATTTCAGTTGTCTCCCGGGCACGCAGTAGCTTTGAGGCTTTTCCTTATTCTAAATTGTTATAGTTGTTGGTAAACCCCTGTATGCTTTAGCCGTGGGTAATTGTTATCAGGTTGGTTCTTTGTGGAAACGCCGGCCTGGAGTGCCGAGGGTTTGTTCAGCATCTGTAATGTTGCGGCACGCGAATTTTTTTCCCCCTTTGAGAGATAATGTCTCTCTTGGTTTCTTTGGCTTTTGTTTCGAGCTTCATAGCTCGGGACTGCTTTTACTTATTGCTTCCGCTAATTCGATTTTTGAAATACCGTATTTTAGTACGGCTTTATGTTCATGTTTAGAGATTGTTAGCTCGACTGTTGGACTCGCACTACTGTTTAACAAGTGCTTGTCCTCATCTTATGTTTGTTCCAGCGACACGACCTTGAGATTTCGTGTTGGAATCCGGGTCGGGTCGTGACAGGGACGAGAAGTGTCAGCTAGCCTTCGATAAAATAAAAGCCTAACCTACCAATCCCCCTTTACTAGCTCCACCCCATACACATAAACCTTTCCTCATATATTTAACCGTCACAGACATGTCAGTAGGGGCTATGCTCGCCCAAGAGAAAGAAAATTCCTACATTGAAAATGTTATATACTTCATTAGTAGGAAGCTGCAAGGAAGCGAGCTAAACTATTCAACACTGGAGAAAAGCTGCACCGGCCTAGTCTGGGCCACTCAGAGGCTCAAGACCTATCTCTAAGGAAGGTCCATCAAACTCATATCCAGAATGGACCCTATCAAGTACATCTTTGGCAAGCCCTCACTGTCCAGCCGACTAGCCAAGTTGTCCTTTCTTCTCAACGGGTTTGACATAACCTATGTCACACTCAAGTCTATCAAAGGGAGTGTCATTGCAGACCACTTAGCCGATCTACCTTTGAAGGGCGAAGATGCAACTGAGCTTGGTTTCCCAGATGAAGGTGTCCTGGAAATCACTGACCAAAACACCAGTTGGCAGATGTTCTTTGACGGAGCCGCAAACAAAAGAGGCTTTGGCATAGGAATATTGCTCATCGATTCGGCTGACTTTCATACTCCGCTGGCTATAAGGTTGGAGTTCGAATGTTCAAATAATACGTCGGAATATGAAGCCTGTATTGCTGGCCTAGAAGAAGCTCTCTGGGGAGCCAAAGATTTCGAAGTCTATGGAGACTCTGCTCTAATCATAAATCAAGTCGAAGGGAGATGGAAAACCTAGGATCCTCGGCTACAGCTCTATCATGCCAAACTAACAGCACTTGCCGCCCGATTTGATTTTATCTCGTTCCATTATCTGCCGCGAGATAGAAATCAATTCGTCGATGCCTTGGCTACTCTGGCATCACTAGTCCAGATTCCCGCAGAAACTAATGTTCAGCCATTCGTAGTCGGGAAATAGATCACCCCGACATACTGTTTCAAAATTAATGCAGCCCCTGAAGTAGATCACGAGCCCTGGTATGCTGATATCCTAAATCTGCTTCAGAAAGGTATTTATCCTCCTGGCCTAGACAAAAGAGAAAGAGTCTCCCTGCAAAGGTGGGCCTCCCAATTTGTACTCAGCGGTGGCAGCCTGTATAAGAGGCACTATCAAGGCCTCAACTTACTATGTGTCAATCAGGCCAAAGCTGAACAAATCATGGATCAACTGCATGGTGGTACCTGTGGGCACCACATGAATGGTCATATACTGTCCAAGAAAATTATCCGACAGGGGTATTATTGGAGCACGCTTGATACTGATTGTATTCGGTGGGTACGACACTGCGATAAATGCCAACGCTTTGCCAATCTGCAGCATGTGCCCCCACACGTCTTATATAACTCCACAGCCCCCTGGCCCTTCTCAACATGGGGAATCGACGTCATAAGCCAAATTCACCCGAAGGGATCCAATGGCCATGAATACGTCCTGGTAGCCGTCGATTACTTTACAAAGTGGGTAGAAGCCTCTTCCTACAAAGTTCTGAATGCCCGAAAGGTGTCGGAATTCATTCGGACCAATATTATATATCGTTATGGGGTACCTTTCGAGATAATCTCTGCCAACGGCTTACATTTTGAAGGGGACGTGAACCGTCTACTCGACGAGTTCAAGATCTAAAGACACAAATCCTACCCCTACCGGCCGCAAGCCAATGGTGTCGTTGAAGCAGCCAATAAAATACTTGAAAACATCATCAGAAAAATGAAAAATGGCTGACACGAGGAAGAGGCGGCGGAAAAATTGCCTCTAGCCCTTTGGGGCTATCGCACTTCAGTCCGCACACCCACTGGGGCTACCCCTTACTCTCTAGCATATGGCATGGAGGCGGTACTGCTGATAGAAGTTCAAATTCCATCACTAAGAGTGATGATGGAATCTGACACAGTAGAAATTGACTGGATCAAAGGGCGATTCGAAGAATTGGCACTGATCGACGAACGACGTCTATTAGCCCTGGAACATACCCGAGCATATCAAAGACGCATCGCTCGGGCTTTCAATAAAAAGGTCAAAGGCCGCGACATCCAAGTTGGAGACCTCGTACTTCAGGAAAAACCCCCTAATTATGTTGATACTAGGGGAAAATGGAAGTCTCCCTGGATGGGACGATACATTGTTAAGGAGATCCGGTCAGGAGGTGTCGTGCTTCTCACAAACCAGGATGGAGAAGATCTTGTCCAGCCCTTCAACCTCGACAAACTCAAAAGGTACTATGCCTGAGCTATTCTATCCAGCAGATGCTTCACTCTCCAGCCCGCTAGGCTGAAAACCCGAAAGGGCGGCCTAGGCAAAAGTTAGGGCATATAAAAAAAAATAATAAAAAAAACAATAAAAATGAGAAATAAGGGCCTGCTAGGTTGAAAACCCGAAACGGCGGCCTAGGCAAAAGTTAGGGCGTATATAAAAAAAAATAAAATATATATATATATATATATATATATAAAGAAAAAAAATAAGGAGAAAAAAGGAGAGGGAAGACATTATTTAAGTCCTCGACATACTACCACCAAGTCTTTAGTATATCAGAGGCCCGACTGACAAGAAAGGAAAACCACGACAAAAGCTCATAATAAGACACTGAAATAAAATATTATGGGTCCTAAGGTGCAACTTTTTTTTTTTTTTTTAGAGGAAGCAGGGCGGCACCTGCAGCATTTCATTAAAAATAAAAGGAGACAAACAAGAGGGGGACAACCAGCCTAACCCGATGAACGGGGGGACAGAGGAGCCTTACCTCGAATGGGAAAATACAGAACAAACTAATTACACTTTCTGAAAGTATGAAACCCGAAACGAACATAAGTAAAAGCTTGGCGGGCTTCTCGAGGAAGATCAGTCGTGTGACAATAACTCTGAAAACCTTGATGAGCATAGGCAACATCAGCAAGCCTATCAGCGACACAATTCTGCTCACGAAACACATGCCGAATAGAATAGGACCCAAGAAGTAGACCACAATCACGAATCTCATACTCAAACTTCCAAGGGCTTTTATTGAAATGAGATAACACTTTAACTGCCACCATAGAATCAGATTCAACAATAACTTTTGTAATGTTAAGATTACGACATATCTGAAGGCCATCTCATAAGCTTTGATTTCTGCTCCGTATTTGTACCACTACCATAAAAGGCCGAGAAAGCTACAACCAAGGCCCCCTGAGAATCACGAAGAATACCCCCCCCCAGCATGCTTGCCATGAACTGCCGAACCATCGGTGTTAAGTTTGAAGAATCCTTCTTGAGGAGGAAGCCAACAGACCCAACAACCTTTCCGTGGAACTGGAGCAAGAATTGGTAGACTGAGACAATCCAAACAGACTTTGGCTATGTTAGACGATTGAGATTTAGGTCGATAGAGCGTAAACATATCCGGAGGCGCCGCGATCGAAATGATATCATCGGCTGCATAGGAAGATCCTCAAAAACGGCCTTACATCTTGCTTTCCAAATCTCCCAACAACCAAATAGAAGAATACCTAGACCGCAAGCTCCCCCTGGTTACGACATGAGCTGTCCGAAGTCCAAGTCTTGATTAAATGAAAAATAGAGCCATAAAAATTGTCCCGCTGAAAGATGTTTGCAAATAGGCCCCATACCGTCCTGGCAATATCCGAGTGAAGAAACAAATGAATTATCGATTCCTGGCTCGGCTGAGAACAGCAGCGACATTTAGAAACAATGGGGATACGTTTGATATGGAGTTGTAAGTCAACAGAAACCGCACCATGACAAAGCCGCCACATAAAACAACTTACCTTAGTGGGAATCCAAGGTTGCCAGAATTTGGAAGCCCAATTGATACATGGAGAGGAAATCCGACAGTGCTCTAGAAAAATCGACGAACTAAAATCTCCCGATTTAGAAAGGGAGAAGATAAATCATGCGGATGCCTTTGGTCACAAGCAATGTTAATTGTTGGATGGGCGAGATGGGACCAGATCAATCATGTGATCAATGTCGTGGAGGCCTTGCTGAATAGTGAGGAGAGCATCTACTGGACGCGGTCCTTCCAAAATCACCCCACACCAATTGTCTAACCAAAAAGAAACCCGACTCTCACCAATTATCCATCTCCCGAGATCAAACACAATCGGAAATTGAGTCATGATATTCTTCCATTGAGGGGCTGCCGAAATTGGACATGAAAAACCGCTCCCCCTGTCATACTTCGAGGAAACAAACTGAGCCCACAAAGACGTTCCTTGAATGGCACTCCATGCCATCTTAGCATGAAGGGGCTGCGCATAACTTGGTTGAGCGAGCGAAGACCAAGGCCACCTTCGCAAATAGGCCGACAAATAGGCGACCAAGCCACCCGGTGAGGCGAGAGTGTCAGCGAACTCCAAAGCGACCATGTGAGACTCAATGCGCCGAATCACCGAACCGAGGAACAAACGCCAAGGTGTGAATTGGAATGCTACTCAATACGGACTTCAACAGAATGAGCCGACCCCCCATTGACAAAAGCCGGGCTTTCCAGCCAGCTATCCTCCGAACGATCTTCTGCTCCATGTCTTCAAAATAAGAGCTCTTAATCCTGCCATAGAAGATGGGAACTCCCAAGTATCGGAGAGGGAATTCACGCTGACTGCAGCCTGACCAACCGGCTATCCTTCGACCTTTGGCAACGGAACATGAAGAATGGATATAGAAGCCACTTTTACTCAAGTTGATGAGTTGCCGGCTGGTTTCGTAACGGGTGGCGAGATGACGAAGGGCGAGAATAGAACGTTTGGAAGCATTACAAAATAAGAGCATATCATCAGCAAACAACAGGTGAGAAATCGACACACCTCCTCGGCCATGGGAAAAGGGCAAAACAGTTTGATCCAGAATAGCATTATTGAGCTATAGAAAATATATTACGAGCAAGAATGAAGAGCAAAGGAGATAGCGGATCCCTTGGCGAAGCCCTCGAGGCGGCGTGAAAAAACCATAGGAACCACCATTCACCCTAATAGAGTACCAAGAATTCTTGATTAATCACGTCAATCATATCACGAAGGCCGAATTAAAACCCATCGACACTAACGAAGCCCGGAAAAAATCCCATTCCAGCCGGTCATAAGCCTTGCTCATATCAAGTTTGAAAGCCACATTTCCACCCCTGCATTTCCATCCAATCCTATGTATCAGCTCCTGAGCTAGGCCAATGTTTTCCTGAATATTGCGTCCCTTGACAAAACCCGATTGTTCACAGGTAATTATGTTAGGAAGAATCGAAGCTAACCGAGAGGCTACTATTTTAGAAATAATTTTACTCGAGAAGTTACATAGGCGATAGGCCGGTAATCAGATAAGCTGGAAGGAGCATTCACCTTAGGAATCGAAATTAGAGGTAGCCGCCAAGCCCCTATGTAACCCGACTCCTTCAAAAATTCCCTCAAGAACCTCACTTTTGATAATATCCCAACGACCCACAAAAAATGTCGTGAAACCATCAGGACCGGAGCACTATCGGGATTGAGGTCGATTATAGCCTTCAAACCTCGGTCTCAAGGGGGTTGAGTAAGAAAATCATTGATTTGAGATGAAACCTTAGGTTGAACATCTTTGAAACAAAGAATCATCAATAGAATGTGCCGAGGGGCGTAAAAAGGCTGGAAAAATGAGTAACCGCGGCCTCCCGATAGTGTGCGCATCGAACACCAACTACCATCATCCAACCTTAGCGAGATCGTGTTTGCCCATTGCGTTCCGGAGACTAGCATGAAAAACGCGAGTTCGATCCCATCCACGAAGCCAGGCCGAGCCTTACGTTGCAACATTTGAGAATCCCAAGCCAATAAGCGAGAAACTTCCGCTTAGTATCCTCTAGTCTTGAGAAACCACCGTGTCCCACCCTTGTTGAGCGACAATTCTAGACTAATAACCTCATCTGTTTAGAAGCAAGTCTCCTCGAGCGTGGCCAAAAACATTCAGTTCAAGCTTTAAGGCGATACGGAGAAGAAGTTTTCTATGCAAGGCCAAAGCCGAGCCTTCCACTTGGATGTCCCACCTTTGAACAAAGGTGCGAAAATCCACATGATCAAGCCACATCCGCTGAAATCGAAACAAACTTTTCGGCTTTGAGAAACACGGCAAATCTACCAAAATAGGAGAATGATCAGAATGGATTCTACTAAGATGGAGAACCCGCAGAGCAGAATAAGAAGCATGATATAAACCATTAACTAATATGCGATCCAACTGTTGCCATATGCGACGCGAACCATCCTGATTATTACACCAAGTATACTAGCTACCCTCATAACCAGCATCACATAATCCCGCCATTGATTGGAAAACATTAAAGTCCCGAATGCCCGGCCAATCAAAGCCAACACCTCCCAGCTTTTCGTTCGAGTGCGCTATAATATTAAAGTCGCCGCCAATTATCCATGGTTCAGCAAATCTATTAGATATATCTATATACTGCCTATCCCCCCTTTGTTTTCCCAGAAACTATCCCCTTTTTTGCAGCTTTGGCCCCAGAATGGTCCATCAATGTCTGCGGCGTCCACTGAGCCGGGCCCATATGCTCCTTCTGCAGGGCGCAGAGGAAGCTCTAGTCTCACCTACGTGTGAGCCACCAGAAGTGTCCTCTTCTTCATCATCAGCGTATCCGTTCTCCTGAGTAGCTGCATTGCTCGGACCAGCTCCATCATCTCTGATAGCAGTACCCCATCCAGGTGGGGGAGGAGGAGCAACTATCTCTTGTTCCCACGGATTTTCCTGCCTGATCGCTATACTCAGCCGTGGAGGCTCATTACGCCCGCCCGGCCGGGTGCCCCAACCCGTCTGGGGAGGAGGAGCAGCTACTTCTGGTTCCCATGGGTTATGCTGCATACTAGCATTGCTTAATCTACGGGATGCATTGCTGGGACCCACAGTATTTGGTCCAGGGGCTGTTCGAGCATCAAGACCATGCACCCGTCGAAACTCTGCCTCCAAAGCCTGAGGGACGACTAACCCCGAACTATCAATATCCTTGCCTATCACCATCAGGCGAGCATCTATCCCGTTAGTCACATGACGGCCCAACAAGTTTCTGAGTCCGCGCCTAATAACGCGGGACAGCTCCTCAGCAGCTACCATTATCCATGCCAAGTACCCATGGGACAGAAGCATATAATCAGCAAATGGATAGGCTACCTCCAGGCTCTCAAAATCCCAGTGCCACATACCCTGGATAGTGAGACCCAAGTCTTGATCAGTATTCTCCACCTCCATATATATGGGACGAGTTGTGTCCGGGATCACCTGCTCTCTCCCAAATTGGCGCAAGATCCTGTCTACCCGATAAAAGGAGGTCCGCTCAATGCCTAACATGACCACTTGACTATATTCAGCGGAATGCCGAAGAAAACGCTGAATCTCCCAATGATGAATTACCCAGATTATGTCCATGGAGCCCCGGCGGTAAAAATGATCAGCCCAATCAAATTCAGAGTAATTTTTCCCGAGGAGGAACCGCGGTCGGACCGCCCAAATAGGGGGAAAACAAGAGGACAATAAACATGCAAGGACTCAATTCAAGAAAACGACGTGACGTAACATTAGAGACGTAGCACGCCTCGACCCTAAAGGGCCGGTATTTTTAAAACTTTTAAAACCTGATAAACAGTTAAACAATTTAAACCAAGTCATCGGCGACACTACAAGCCGGAACCCAAGCTAACAGTTTATAGACAGAATTAGATAAGAGCTAATAGTATGCTCAATGGAAGACTTATACGTAGTGAACTATTATACAAGATAACCAAAACTCGGCTTACACAATGCCGGCATAAAGAGGTTACAAGTACTACAAGAGTTAAACTACAAGTAGCTAAATAAAGCATCAAGATCAAGTTCTATACACATTCCCAAGCATAGTCTAAGTGACTTGCTTTAACCCATCGTCCTTGCAAAATAACAAAAGAAAAGAAGAGGACATCTAGACCACCTCTTCAAACTGCAACGGCTGACAAAAGGAGGAACAAAGCACGAACACTGCAATCCTCAACGAGAAGGACCTGTCTTGCTAGGATCTAAAGCAGTAAAGGGGAATGGGTAAGTCATAAAGACTTGTAAGCTATCAATCATGCATGTCATGGCAATATGCAACATACAAGGCAAGTTATAGTCACATAAGTATAGAGATCATATATCCAAGATGCACATTGTTTCACATAGGTGCTTGAAATTAAATCACATAGGATAAGGATATATGGAGAGCCGGGCCGCTACGTAGTTCCTGCATACAAGCGTTATCTTGAGCGTGCATGTGTCAGATGCGTGTAAGTACATCGACCTTCCGAGGGAATGCCCGGGATAGACACCAATGGTGCTCTTGAAGATTACAGCAAGGGAGCTACTTCCCCACCGTGGCCACAAGTGGAGGCGTGTGTGAATCAATGACAGACGCCACCGACTCATGCAAATGTCAAGTAGTGTCTACTTAACAAATTCTCAAGTAGGGAACGAGGTCGACAAGAGCGATCTCGTTCATGACAAGTAAATGTTCTCATCAATAATCAAGCAGGAATGAGTTCGACAAGAGCGAACTCAACATGTCAAATAGGTATTCTATAACATGACATCAAGGATCAAGCATGGTAATCAATCCAATTCAATAGTCTAGAATTATCATTCTTAGAGAAACGTGTTTAGAACGTCGTAGGGATTGATCATTGAGCCGGTATTGTTCAATGGCTCACTTAAGTTAACTCCGTTGAGTCGTCTCTAACAATTCATCCAAGAGAGTTAAGATGCTAAATGCATCCATAACCCTTTTCTAAGTTCTCGAGTCGAGTAACTAGGCCGTTAATCCACTTAACAACCATAGTCAAGAATTATCAAGTTCAACATTTCATAATTCAAGGGAACTTAAGAATCATAATTTCAAAAGTTATCAAAAGCCAATAGTCCAAGAACATTAGTTAATCCTAGAAAGGCATAGAACACATTTGCTTCTAAGCATAGGACCCAATCAATAAGATGAACAATTCCTAGCATGTGGAACCCTAGAATTCAAAATCTCATAGAGTTATCAAAAGTCATTAGACCAAGAACAATAGTTGATCCTAAGGAGGCATAGAACATATTTACTTCTAGGCATAGGACCAAAAACTACAAGATGAATATATCACTCAAAATCCTTACAAACTCAACTCAACATGAAGCATGGCATGAACATGGTAGGAGCTTGGGAAACATGAGAAGAGGGGACATGGCAAGACTAACATACTTCCTAAGGGGAATCAATAGCTTACCTTTCACCAAGGAAGAAGATAGGAAGAGCACAAACTATTTGGTTGAAACAGCTCAACACTTCAAGCTCTACACTTTTAATGAAGGGAGCTTGAGCAAATGATGAGAGGATGATGGAGGACCAAGAGATCACCTTCAAGGAGCCATGGGAGACTTGGGAGAAGAAGCAATTTCGTTCATGAAGAGTGGAGATGCAGAATGAAGGTCAAACATCGCCTTGTGGTGTTTAAATGTCCAAAAATGAGTGGGACAAGTGTCACCCTCTTGTGGTGCAATAAAATCTGATTTGGTTTGCTTAATGATCAATAATGGTTGGTTAATCCATTCTTAAAACATGTTAAGTGATGTTAGGACCTAAGCAAAGGTGTTAGGAAGGGTTTAGAAGAGGTTTGGAATGGTGTTTAAGTGTCAAAGGTCGTACACACCAAAACAGAAGTAAAAATCCCGTAAATGGCCTCTCGGTGTTGAGGCGGGCGCATCACCAAAGCCCAGGCGGGCGCCTCAGATGCAGGGGCTGAAATCTGAAGTTGAAATGCTCCCAGAAGTTGAGGCGGGCGCCTCACTAAGGTCGAGGCGGGCGCATGGAAGGCTTACTGGACAGTCAATCTTGTAAAATCGACCATAAATCGCTCACAACTCCAAATGAGGTGATTTTTGATTTTTCTGAAACTAGACTCATTAAACTATATTTTAGAATTTTAAAGTACTCAATTTGGACTTATATTGATCAAGATATGGTTACTACAAGTTCAAGTACAGAAGTTGTTTTCCTGAAAACTGAATTCTGGCACAGCCGTAAGTCAAGACCTAATTGAGGTACTTAGACACCTTGGAAAATTACCAAATTTTACAGAGAGTATCCTAACATATGTAGGTAAAACATACTAAATTTTTAGAAAATTCTATTTAGTAGATTGGTACCAGAATTTTCCCGAAGTTTGCCCAAAACATGACCGTGAAGGAATAAATTGGTCATCTCATAACCAAAGGTAACAAGTCTATGAACAATGATTCTAAACATGTTAAGAGCTTCATGAATGACTTAAGAATGTTTCTAAATCATATATAGACTAGGTAAACATGCTCACGATTAACAAGAAGACATGAAGGCAAGCACACAATACACATGCAAGAATCCGGGGTGTTACATTCTCCCCTCCTTTAGGAATTTAGTCCCTAAATTCTTACCAAGTTCATCGAATAGGAAAGGATATCTCTCTTTCATATCAAGCTCGGTCTCCCACGTGGCTTCCTCAATGTCATGATTCTTCCACAAGACCTTCACTAAAGGAATCCTCTTAGTTCTCAAGACTTGTTCCTTCGTATCAAGAATCCTCACCGGCTTCTCATCATAAGAAAGGTCAGGTTCAATAGTAATCTCCTCATAAGTAAGGACATGAGACTCGTCCTTTAAGTACTTGCGTAGCATCGAGACATGAAAGACGTCGTGAACATCCGATAGAGAAGGTGGCAATGCCAACCGATACGCCAAAGCTCCAATCCTCTCAAGGATCTCGAATGGTCCAATAAATCTAGGAGAAAGTTTACCTTTCTTCCCAAATCGCTTAGTACCTCGTCTAGGCGATACTTTCAAGAATACAAGATCACCAACCTGAAACTCTAAGTCACGTCTCCGGTTGTCTGCGTAGCTTTTCTGTCTACTCTGAGCTGTAAGCAATCTATCTCTAATAAGTTTCACACTCTCAGCCGACTGTTGTACCATCTCTGAACCCCAAAGCTTAGCTTCACCAACTTCGTCCCAGCAAATCGGTGAACGACACTTACGCCCATATAAAGCCTCATATGGCGCCATTTCAATACTAGACTGGTAACTGTTATTATAAGCAAATTCTGCTAATGGCAAATGAGAATCCCAACTGCCCTTGAAATCCATGGCACAAGCACGCAATAAATCCTCCAATACCTGAATCAATCTCTCCGACTGACCATCAGACTGTGGGTGAAAAGCCGTACTAAAATTTAACTTTGTACCCAAGGCTTCCTGCAAGGAATTCCAAAATCTAGAAGTAAACCTGGGATCCCTATCAGAAACAATGCTAACTGGAATACCATGCAACCTCACGATATCCTGAATATATAACGCTGCCAACTGACTCAAACTATAAGTCATCGCAATAGGAATAAAATGTGAAGATTTTGTCAACCTATCCACAACAACCCAAACTGCATCAAAACCTCGACGAGTACGTGGCAATCCAGTCACAAAATCCATGGTGATATGCTCCCATTTCCACTCCGGTATCTCAAGTGGCTGAAGTAAACCGGCAGGTCTCTCGGTGCTCACCTTAACTCGCCGACATGTCAAACATCTAGATACATACTCTGCTATATCTTTCTTCATCCCATTCCACCAAAATTGTCTCTTCAAATCCCTATACATTTTAGTACTCCCTGGATGTATAGTATACCTGGCCTTGTGAGCCTCATCAAGAACCAAACGCCTAACTCCATCGGTAGAAGGAACACAAACTCTACCTCGAAAAGTTAAGATACCATCACCAAAGAAACTCCTGTCTTACCATCACCCAATCCATCAATAACTTTCCTCAACTCAGAATCAGAAACTTGAGCCTTCTTAATCGATTCGAATAAAGCAGGCGTAGCACGCACACTAGCAAAGATAACCCTATGTCCATTCACAACAGGACTCCACTCACGGACATCCTCAAGCATCTTCCATTCTCTCATCATCAAGCAAGACATAAAAGCTTTCCTACTCAAGGCATCCGCAACAACATTAGCCTTTCCCGGATGGTATAAAATAGTACAGTCATGATCCTTAAGTTTCTCCATCCATCGCCTCGCGCATATTCAACTCTTTTGCGAAAAAGAGATACTTCAAACTCTTATGATCGGTGAATATTTCAAACTTAGCCCCGTAAAGATAATGCTTCCACTTGTGAAGCGCAAAGATAATAGCTGCCAACTCTAGATCGTGTGTCGGATAATTATGCTCATAAGGTGATAACTTCCGAGAAGCATAAGCGATAACTCTCCCATTCTGCATAAGCACGCAACCCAAGCCTTCTAACGAGGCATCGCTATAAATCACAAAGTTCTCCGAACCACTAGGCAATGCTAAGATAGGAGCCGTAGTCAACCTCCTTTTCAACTCCTGAAAACTAGCCTCACACTTATCACTCCATATAAAAGAAGACTTCTTCTGAGTCAAATTAGTCATCGGAGTAGCGATTTTCGAAAACCCTCAATAAACCTACGGTAATAACCCCCAAGCCCAAGAAACTACGGACTTCGGTTACCGTACTAGGCGTCTTCCACTTAGTAATCGCCTCAATCTTGGATGGATCCACCGCAATACCATCACTAGACACCACGTGCCCTAGAAAAGAGACTTGCTCTAACCAGAAAGCACACTTACTAAACTTTGCATAAAGTTGCTTCTTCCGCAAGATAGAAAGAACTTCTCTCAAATGATTCTTATGTTCCTCTCGTGACTTGGAGTACACAAGAATGTCATCAATAAATATCACCACAAAGCAATCAAGATAATCATGAAAAACCCTATTCATCAAGTCCATAAAACTGCAGGTGCGTTGGTCAACCCAAATGGCATAACAACAAACTCGTAGTGACCATAACGCTGCATTTTAAGGTCGTCTTCGACATCCTCCGCCCGAACCCTCAACCGGTGATAGCCACTTCTCAAGTCAAACTTAGAATAGACAACTGAACCCCGAAGTTGATCAAAGAGATCATCAATGTGTGGCAAGGGATACCTATTTTTGATAGTAGCCTGGTTCAACTGTCGATAGTCTATACAAAGGCGTAAACTACCATCCTTCTTCCTCACAAACAACACCGGTGCACCCCAAGGAGATACACTCGGTTTAATGAACTCCCTATCTAGAAGTTCCTGCAGCTGATCTTTCAACTCACGCAACTCCGCCGGAGCCATACGATAAGGTGCCCTAGATATAGGCGAAGTTCCTGGCAATAGTTCAATACAGAACTCTAACTCTCGGTCGGGAGGTAAAGCATACTCGGTAGAAAAGACATCAGGGAACTCATTAACTACCGGAATATCTTCTAACTTAGCAGAAGACATGCTAGTATCAAGTACGCAAGCTAAATACCCCGTACACCCACGTGATAAAAGTTGTCTAGCCCGCAACGCAGAAATAATATGAACCCCATTCATGGCATGATCGCCCGAAAATACAAACTCCGGAATACCGGGCATGGCAAAGGTCACTTTCTTACGATGGCAATCAACTAAAGCATGATGCACACATAGCCAATCCATACCAAGAATCACGTCAAAGTCTCTAATAGGCAAAACTACCAAATCAGCATGCAAGACTCGATCATGAACAAGCACATCACAGTCTCTATAGACCTCAGACGCCAACAAGCAATCACCCAAGGGTGTAGACACCTCAAGCACATAAGGCAATTGGGCAGGCAATACACATAAATGTTCTAGGAAATGCGATGCAACATAAGAATGAGTAGAACCCGGATCTATAAGAACTCGAGCATGATGACCGAAGACTGAAAGAATACCTCCGATCACAGTAGTAGATTCGGGAATACCTCGCTGATCAAGCGCGAAAACACGAGCCTGCGTCTTAGGACGCCCATCACTATCCCTCTTGGACCTGCATCGCCGAATCGACCCCAAGGATCGAGCCGCTTTAGACTTAGACTTAGACAGCTTTGAGCTGATGACTAGAATCTCCACAAATAAGACAAGTACCAAGCCTGGTTCTGCACTTCTCACTAGAATGCCCAACCTTATTACAATATGAACAAATCATTGGCCCACTACTCTGGGTCTGCTGCCCCTGAGGAGAAGGAGCACTACTACCACGACTCTCAAACGGGCGCCTATTCTGCCCACCAGATTGCTGCCTATTCTGACCACCATTGCGACGGTTGCCCTGATAGCGCCGATTCCCGTACCTCTACCGGCGCCGCGAAGACCGCTGAGAATTTCGCAGGAGGCTTCACTGTGCTCCTCAATGTCTCGCTCAATCTCATAAGCACGATCTACCGCCCCCTAGCCGTAGAGATAACAATCGCTTCCTCGGTTTTCAACCCTTTCACGAACCTCTGGGTTCTGTGCCTCTCATCCAGCACTAGATGTGTACAATAACGGGACAACTCAGTGAATTTAGAAGAATACTGAGCTATGGTCATAGATCCCTGCTCCAGCTCCTGAAATTCTTTCTCTCTACGCTGTCTAACCACATTAGGCACATAAGTTGCCCTAAACTCTGTCTCAAAAGTAGGCCAAACCTGCGCCACCTGGTTCAATTCCCAACTAGCAAGTAGAACTTCCCACCAATGATTGGCGGCTCCTCTCAGTTTATACGCAGCTAAAGTCACCTTCTCTTCTTGCAATTCAGCTTTGCAAAGATTTTCTTCATATCCTCAAGCCATAATTCAGCAAGACTAGCATCCGCCTCTCCCTCAAAAGATGGAGGCTTCATCTTCATGAACCTATCAAGCACAGTATTATTTCTTACCCTAGCTCCCGGTGGTATAACAACACGCGGTGGCGAAGCTCTCGCCTCTTGTTCTGGGGGTGGTGGTGGTGGAGGTACATTCTGACCATGGCCAAGCTGAGCCATCTCGGTCATAAACTCTGTCATGCGACGGTACATATCCGCCATCTGAGCATTCATACCAGCTGGACCCTGTGGAGGAGGTGGCAATTCTACCTCAGGCTCATCTGGAACCAACCTAGGCCTGCCTCTGCCTCGGCCTACACGATCTGCCCTAGGATTCACCATCGAGCACCTATAAGAATTCACTCGTCGTTAGAACATCACACAAGAAACTAACCCACCTAGGCCATGGAACCTATCCTGGCCGATAGCTAACCTATAACAAGCTCTGATACCAACTGTGGCGCCCCGACCCGGACCCGAGGAGGAACCGCGGTCGGACCGCCCAAATAGGGGGAAAACAAGAGGACAATAAACATGCAAGGACTCAATTCAAGAAAACGACGTGACGTAACATTAGAGACGTAGCACGCCTCGACCCTAAAGGGCCGGTATTTTTAAAACTTTTAAAACCTGATAAACAGTTAAACAATTTAAACCAAGTCATCGGCGACACTACAAGCCGGAACCCAAGCTAACAGCTTTATAGACAGAATTAGATAAGAGCTAATAGTATGCTCAATGAAGACTTATACGTAGTGAACTATTATACAAGATAACCAAAACTCGGCTTACACAATGCCTAAGATAAAGAGGTTACAAGTACTACAAGAGTTAAACTACAAGTAGCTAAATAAAGCATCAAGATCAAGTTCTATACACATTCCCAAGCATAGTCTAAGTGACTTGCTTTAACCCATCGTCCTTGCAAAATAACAAAAGAAAAGAAGAGGACATCTAGACCACCTCTTCAAACTGCAACGGCTGACAAAAGGAGGAACAAAGCACGAACACTGCAATCCTCAACGAGAAGGACCTGTCTTGCTAGGATCTAAAGCAAGAAGGGGAATGGGTAAGTCATAAAGACTTGTAAGCTATCAATCATGCATGTCATGGCAATATGCAACATACAAGGCAAGTTATAGTCACATAAGTATAGAGATCATATATCCAAGATGCACATTGTTTCACATAGGTGCTTGAAATTAAATCACATAGGATAAGGATATATGGAGAGCCGGGCCGCTAGTAGTCCCGCATACAAGCGTTATCTTGAGCGTGCATGTGTCGATGCGTGTAAGTACATCGACCTTCCGAGGGAATGCCCGGATAGACACCAATGGTGCTCTTGAAGATTACAAGAAGGGAGCTACTTCCCACCGTGGCCACAAGGAGGCGTGTGTGAATCAATGACAGACGCCACCGACTCATGCAAATGTCAAGTAGTGTCTACTTAACAAATTTCAAGTAGGAACGAGGTCGACAAGAGCGATCTCGCTCATGACAAGTAAATGTTCTCATCAATAATCAAGCAGAATGAGTTCGACAAGAGCGAACTCAACATGTCAAATAGGTATTCTATAACATGACATCAAGGATCAAGCATGGTAATCAATCCAATTCAATAGTCTAGAATTATCATTCTTAGAGAAACGTGTTTAGAACGTCGTAGGGATTGATCATTGAGCCGGTATTGTTCAATGGCTCACTTAAGTTAACTCCGTTGAGTCGTCTCTAACAATTCATCCAAGAGAGTTAAGATGCTAAATGCATCCATAACCCTTTTCTAAGTTCTCGAGTCGAGTAACTAGGCCGTTAATCCACTTAACAACCATAGTCAAGAATTATCAAGTTCAACATTTCATAATTCAAGGGAACTTAAGAATCATAATTTCAAAAGTTATCAAAAGCCAATAGTCCAAGAACATTAGTTAATCCTAGAAAGGCATAGAACACATTTGCTTCTAAGCATAGGACCCAATCAATAAGATGAACAATTCCTAGCATGTGGAACCCTAGAATTCAAAATCTCATAGAGTTATCAAAAGTCATTAGACCAAGAACAATAGTTGATCCTAAGGAGGCATAGAACATATTTACTTCTAGGCATAGGACCAAAAACTACAAGATGAATATATCACTCAAAATCCTTACAAACTCAACTCAACATGAAGCATGGCATGAACATGGTAGGAGCTTGGGAAACATGAGAAGAGGGGACATGGCAAGACTAACATACTTCCTAAGGGGAATCAATAGCTTACCTTTCACCAAGGAAGAAGATAGGAAGAGCACAAACTATTTGGTTGAAACAGCTCAACACTTCAAGCTCTACACTTTTAATGAAGGGAGCTTGAGCAAATGATGAGAGGATGATGGAGGACCAAGAGATCACCTTCAAGGAGCCATGGGAGACTTGGGAGAAGAAGCAATTTCGTTCATGAAGAGTGGAGATGCAGAATGAAGGTCAAACATCAGCTTGTGGTGTTTAAATGTCCAAAAATCTGAGTGGGACAAGTGTCACCCTCTTGTGGTGCAATAAAATCTGATTTGGTTTGCTTAATGATCAATAATGGTTGGTTAATCCATTCTTAAAACATGTTAAGTGATGTTAGGACCTAAGCAAAGGTGTTAGGAAGGGTTTAGAAGAGGTTTGGAATGGTGTTTAAGTGTCAAAGGTCGTACACACCAAAACAGGAAGTAAAAATCCCGTAAATGGCCTCTGGTGTTGAGGCGGGCGCATCACCAAAGCCCAGGCGGGCGCCTCAGATGCAGGGGCTGAAATCTGAAGTTGAAATGCTCCCAGAAGTTGAGGCGGGCGCCTCACTAAGGTCGAGGCGGGCGCATGGAAGGCTTACTGGACAGTCAATCTTGTAAAATCGACCATAAATCGCTCACAACTCCAAATGAGGTGATTTTTGATTTTTCTGAAACTAGACTCATTAAACTATATTTTAGAATTTTAAAGTACTCAATTTGGACTTATATTGATCAAGATATGGTTACTACAAGTTCAAGTACAGAAGTTGTTTTCCTGAAAACTGAATTCTGGCACAGCCGTAAGTCAAGACCTAATTGAGGTACTTAGACACCTTGGAAAATTACCAAATTTTACAGAGAGTATCCTAACATATGTAGGTAAAACATACTAAATTTTTAGAAAATTCTATTTAGTAGATTGGTACCAGAATTTTCCCGAAGTTTGCCCAAAACATGACTGGTCTGTGAAGGAATAAATTGGTCATCTCATAACCAAAGGTAACAAGTCTATGAACAATGATTCTAAACATGTTAAGAGCTTCATGAATGACTTAAGAATGTTTCTAAATCATATATAGACTAGGTAAACATGCTCACGATTAACAAGAAGACATGAAGGCAAGCACACAATACACATGCAAGAATCCGGGTGTTACGCTTTCCACATTAGCCGGTGCTCGTTGTTGGGATCGGGATATCGGGCTCTTGGTCTATGAGAGGAGAAGTTTTTTAGGAGTCCATCTTTGACGAGGGTGAATAGGGTTTGGGACAGTTTGTTGGAGGGACATGGGTAGGGTTCTTAATTTTGCAATTAAGTTCATGATGCCCTTGCCTAAGACAATGCATGCAAGAAAGCGGCATATTTTCGGCCTCAAGAGGCTGCCAAAAAACTTGGATAAACTGAGCCACAATCAACCCAAATCCTATTGGGGCAAGGTTTTAATAGATCTACTTCAACACATATGCGAGCTACACTAGGGCGTGAAAGGTTTATAGTAGGCTGATCAAGCATGAGGGGACGGCCGAACAACGAAGCAAAGGAAAATAAGGCCGATTTATTAAATAGGTGAATCGGAAGAGCAAACCAAACAGGAACAATTGAACTTTCCACGTCCGGCCTAAAACTAGGAGACCACTTGCAAACACGCATAGGAAACTTACCCAAAAACCATTGATCTTTGATCCAAAGACGTTGATAGTCTTCATGGTTACGAACCTGAATTAATATGTGTTTAGGATCCAAATGCCCGACACTGAAATCTGCTTTGAGGCCGATAGTGCTAAAGTATTTTCTGGTAGCGTCCATTGAGGGCCGGCCATGTGAGAACTTTCCAACAAGGGCAAGATCAAAAGGTTTAGCAAGAGATTCTATGATTTCTGGAGAGAGTTTAAGAGAAGGTTCCCCTTTGTACATTGATGGTGGGATTACAAAAGAAGGAACAGAAGATTTGCCTGTTAAAGCTTCAGCGAATGAAAGAGGTTTGGAAATCGAAGGGGGATCAGGTTCAACGATAGGAGGATTGGCGGCCATAGCCACCGGCTGAAAGAAGAAACCCTTGGCGGCCAACTGAGAGAATTTTCTAGAGAGAGAAAATAAGAGTGATTATCGAAGATTGCTCGTTCCAATAATCAGGTAAGTATTCTAAATCTAATTTATATAATTCGCATGGATCTTGGGATGATTTTGAAATTAAAGTTTTGTTATTCCGCCTTATTAATTTCGATTAAAACCCAACGGTGGTATCAAAGCTACTTGCGATTATATATACTGATTTGTATCAATTGTTAATACCATAAAATTGTTTTATGCATAAACTCTAATCGAAAAGAGTTTCGAGTAAAAGATTAAAGTTGTAAATTGTTTGAATTGCAAAGGGTTGCAATATTGTTTTGTGTGTGATAAAATTGTTTTATATGATTTATATAGTTGGGGCTATTTATTTATTTTTTTTTTTTAAAAGAATAATCGATTTTTATGAAAAATCGGTTTTGAGAAGATTGTAATTTGCTGCCATTAACTGTTTACGGATTGTGTTTTTGGAAAGCAAACAGGCGGCTGCTATGTACAGTTTTTTTTTTTTTATTTTTTTTTTTTTGGAAAAGAAAATTTGCATCCTCTTAGGGTTACTCTAAGAAAAATTGCATCGCTGCTGAGTGTTGTTTGAAATTGGTTGTTTAAATTATATATTCAGTTTCTAAACTTAAAGGTTAATTTTTGAAAAACGATGCTAGTTTCGAGTAGGGCTTAAGAGATTTGATCTTTGGCCTCTAGTCGTAGATGATTATGGTTTGACCACCATGTCAGACTACTACTTGTAGCAGAAAATCTATTCTTATTGTTAAATTATTTTTAAATGTAAACATTACTTTTTGATATTACATAATTTGGTCTTCGGCCGTTCCTTGCGGTTTGTAGGATATCTGGGCTTATGTGAAAGGTATGATCTTATAGAAATCTGTCAAAAGAAGAACACCTTAGAAGGAATGCAAGGCCGGACCTCGTAAAACCCTCAGGCGTGAGAGTAAGTATTAAGCTAGTAGAAAGCAAAATGACAGGATTTCAGTGTGTAAAAGTGAGCGTACCTTTGAAATGACGTATTTGTAAGGTATATATAGCCCTTTTTCTTAGTGAAATCTGGGCTGAGTCATTATTATGGAGAGATCTTAGGCCTTTATGACCATAAATACGGGTTGCGTAACTGACGGAGTCATAGCTTAAATCTTAGGCTGGAGAGTTGTTAGGCAGTTAATCCTTGAGCAGCCTTAATTTCTGCCTGGTCATATCGGTAAGAAGATTTCTACTCTGGTTATATGTAAGATGTTTACCCCAGGTTATCCTGCTCGGGTGAGCTCTTTCCTGGTCCCTGACATCCACGTACTTATCACGTGAAGGCACATGTGCTTGGCTCGTGACCAGGATTTGGGCCGAGCTTATCAGTGGCCCCCTGCTCCTTGTTCGTCGAATATTTATGCTCGGTGCAAGGAGCATGTTTGAAATTTGTTGAGGCTTGAATTGGGGAGCAGAACACTTGTTTATTTTTGTTGTGGCAGAAGTGAGGGCAGCTACTTTGTTGGTGACAGCTGGTGTACTCGAAACGCCGGTTGCAGGAAGCGAGAAGGTTCTCCTAGGATGACGTCGGCTAGGTACAGTCATGATGGATTGCGTGTTTTCGAGGCGTGCATTGATGACGGGCTTGATCGGGTGTATCATAGCCACCATAGTTTGAATTTGGAAAGGCCTTGGGCGCATGATTGGCGCCTTTTCCCTGAATTTCGCCTATAAAAGGGGAAACCCTAAACCCTTCATTTTTTTTTACTGTCTTCTTACCTTCAAACCCTCTATATCTGTTGGTTATTCTTCTGGTTCCTTTGATTTCTCCGGCGACGACTATTCTGGCAAGCAAGAACTTCCTCTCTTTTTGCAATCTGGATCAATGTCAAGTTTCCTCCTCCAGTAAGTTAATCCCTATTCAACGCGCAAGTATATCACTTTTGGCTCTAGTGTTCCTCTTATGTACCCTCATTGAATTCATTTCAAATTTCTAGGTTGTTTCTTTGTATCCATGTTCTTCACGTTCATCTTTTCTGGGTAGATTTTTAGGGTTCTACCTCCAGATCTGGGTAGTTTATAGGGAGATCGAGGATAAATCTTCAAGTAACCGTAAGTTTTGTTGGGCTTTAATCAAGATTTTCCTTGATCTCTTGTAGGACGTTGTAGACACCCCAATTTCGTACCCCTGATATGTGACTCTAGCATGTGATATCAAGAATTGTTTAAACTTAACAAATGTCAAGTTACAGGAGCTAAAACTGCGAAAGGCAAAACAGGATGCGCAAAACAGTAAAATGCGAGGGATAAAAGTGCAAAATTTGAAAGTGAAATAGTGCCCTGGTGCGGCCTAAAGGCCTCATTGGCGCGGCGCCAAGAAGAGGCTATGTCCGTGCCCAGCTAGCTACAGGAGCCCTCCCAGTTAACGCATTATGCAAGTTCGGAAGCTCGGTGTACACGGGATTTGAGCACGCAGAGATAATTTCTTAATTCCCGATGAGTCCTATCCTTCAGTTATAAATAGAGGCGTTGGGACTCACTTCAGAACCCCAGAAAGAAACCGAGAGAAATACTGATAAAATTTCTCTGCGTCGTCCTAACGCTGAGAAAGTAGTGAGTGAAGTGAGATAGGGAGTGGTCCTTCTATAAAGCCTTGAAACCCTGCCAAAACTCCGCCAAACCAAAAACCAACTGGTTAAAGTGATCCCTAGCCCTTTAGTTAGGTATCCACCCTATTTCCCCGGCCCAAAAACCATAAAGTAAGTCGTTACTCTGCCCGAGTAAATAGGCTGAAACCACCAAAAGTAAGCCGTTATTCCACCCAAATAAATAGGCCAAAGCCACCAAAACTAAGCCGTTACTCCGCCTGAGTAAACAAGTCAAAACCACCAAAACTAAGCTGTTACTCAGCCCAAATCACAGCAGCAGTAGCATAAAAGTCTCCCTCTTTCGTGAAGGACAGAGCGAGCACCCTCGACTCTAAAAGGTAATATAGCCTTTAAGGGCGTTATTTTTTATAAAGTTATTCTTTAAATCCGACTCAATGTAGAAAATATAAGCCGTTGTGCTTCCCGGATTAAAGTTAGAAAATATTATGTAAAAAAGCCGTTATAATGGCCAAATATTTTTAAATATATCTGTAATTATTGTAAGGAAATGGTTGCAAGTTCGTAAATAATGTAGTTGTGGATGTATTTGCTATTATTTTCCTGTCTTTTAATACATTGTTTATTTGCTAAATAAATATAACAAAAAGCATACTTTAGCCAAAAACCGCTTTTGAGACCGAAAGGGCGAGTTGGGTGCCTAGCACCTTCCCAACTCGTAACTTAGCCTCCGAACCCGTTTTGCAATCTCTGGTTTTTCTTTTCTTTTGGTTTTGCTTTATTTTTGCCTTAAAATAAAGATGGCGACTCTATAAAACATTTTGGATCCAGTGGGGCGTCGCAACACTCCTTTCTTGCACTTTTCCGTTTTCCAGTAAAAAAGGGAGAATGAGAATGAAAGGGTGATGCATTCCTATATCCTGGTATCCCCTAAACAAGTGATAACTTGATGCAGGAAACCCAAAGCACCCATAGTGATCCGAAATAGGCCATAATGCTATTTTCATAAAATCAATAGTGGGGCCTCGCAACATCCTTTTTTGCACTTTTCCGTTTTCCCATAAAAAAAAGAGAATGAGAATGAAAGGATGATGTATTCCTATATCCTGGTATCCCCTAAACAAGGGATAACTTGATGCAGGAAACCCAAAGCTCCCATATTGGACCAAAAATCCACTAAAGTCAACTGAGGCGTATTCCAACGCGCTATCTTAGACAGCACTCCTCTTGCACTTTTAATTTCGTTTTCCCCTAAACAAGGGAGGATGGAATGAGAACAGTGGTGTCCCGCATCCGCACGTACGCGCACCTCTATCCAAAGGCGCGCGGGGCACGGGCTGTGAGAACCCAAACCATACTTGTGTAACATGCCTTCTATACTTGATTAATATGTTCATTATGTGTCTTAACATGTTTTAGAGGCCATATTGTTCCTACCGTGCTCGCATTAGGTCAACCATGATTGTAGTTGCTTGTATGCCTTCTATACGTTGCATGCTTTGTTATAACTGCTTCGTGTATCATCTTAGTACTTAACTAAGTCCTACTAGAGCCTTAGTATACGTTTATATCATGTTCATCTTATGTCTTAACATGTTAGATACTTCAATTGGTCCATGTCATGCTTGCATTAGAGTTGTTACGTTCATAGTCGCTTGAATGTCTTCTATGTGTTGCATAGCTTGCCGTTTGTGCTTTGAGTGTTCACCTAAGCATGTTAGCACTTAACCAAGTCTTGTTGGAGTGCTATTACCTTGCATAAATGACTTATAACATTCATCTTGATCATAGTAGGCTTGGTCGAGAGTTTAGAAGCATTGTTGATTCGTTTGAGTCTTAGGGTTTCTCGGGATTGCCTTTGTTGCTCGTATTGTTTGTGTTTTAAACTTGCGAGAAGTTCATTTGAGTTCTAGACCAAGTGTACTAGTATTTATCATTCTTGCACAATTATTAGACTTGTTGCATTTGGTTATGAGATGACCAATTTATTCCTTCACAGACCAGTCATGTTTTTTGGCAAACTTCGGGAAAATTCTGGTACTAATCCACTGAATAGAATTTTCTAAACATTTAGTATGTTTTACCTACATACGTTAGGATACTCTCTGTAAAATTTGGTAATTTTCCAAGGTGTCTAAGTACCTCAATTAGGTCTTGACTTACGGCTGTGCCAGAATTCAGTTTTCAGGAAAACAACTTCTGTACTTGATTTTGTAGTAACCTTATTTTGATGAATATAAGTCCAAATGGAGTAATTTAAAATTCTAAAATATAGTTTAATGAGTCTAGTTTCATAAAAATCAATAATCACCTCATTTGGAGTTGTGAGCGATTTATGGTCGATTTTACAAGATTGACTATCTAGTATCTTATCAAAAGATGGACATAAGCTGGAATTAGGGCCAGGCGCCCGCCTGGCCATATATGATGCGGCCGCCTCAAGAACTAGTGTCACCTACGGAATATTTCTCTTGCAATCTGATTTGTGACCAATTAGACCCTTAACCCCCCATCCTATTTGACCCTAAACCTCTCTATTAGACCCTAATTAAGTTGGTTTAACACTAACCTCAATCTTCCTCCACTTGACAAGTGGATTTTCAAGCCCTCTCCTTGTGACATGTGGAGTTCCACTCACCTATTGCATGCCATATAAAATCCTCCCACTTTGTGATCAACATTAATCCCTCCATTTTCAGATCATTCCTTCTCTCTCTTCCCTAAGCTCTTGTGTGTGTTGGTGAAGGGAGATTAGTGTGTGTTTCTCCCATAACTTGAGCTCCCAACCTCTGATTGCCAAACCGAGACCACCGAAGTGAAGCTATCGACGAGGAGCTCGATTCCATCCGATTAATTTGTGCTCATCCCATCTTTTTCCTTGGGTGTAAGGTAAGTTATTGATTCCCCTTAGGTTGTATGCTAGAATTGCCATGTCCCCCTCTTCTTATGATTCCCATGCTCCTACCATGTCCAAGCCATGTTTGATGATGATTTGATCTTATGAGATTTTTGAATGAATTGTTCATCTTGTTAATTTAGTCCTATGCCTAGAATTAAATGTGTTCTATGCCTCCTTAGGAACAACTATTGTTCTTGGACTAATGACTTTTGACAACTCTTAGAGATTGTGATTTTAGGATCCCATAAACTATGAATTGTTCATCCTATTGACTTGGCCCTATGCTTAGAATTAAAAGTGTTCTATGCCTCCTTAGAAATAACTATTGTTCTTGGAGCATTGACATTTAATAACTTTTAGAAATAATGATTCTAAGGTTCCATGAATTATGAATTAATGATAATTCTTGACTATGGTTGTTAAGTGGATTAATGGCCTAGTCTATCCTATACGAGAACTTAGAAAAGGGTTTAGGATGCATTTAGCATTTAAACTCTATTGGATGAATTTTTAGAGACGACTCATCGGAGTCAAAAATAGTGAGCCATTGAACAACATCGGCTCAATGATCAATCCCTACGACGTTCTAAACACATTTCACTAAGAATAATAATTCTAGACTCTTGAATTTGGATTGATTACCATGCTTGATTTTCGATATCATATAATAGAATGCCTATTTGACATGTTGAGTTCGCTCTTGTCGAACTCAATCCTACTTGATTATTGATGAGAATAATTTACTTGTCATGAACGAGTTCGCTCTTGCCGACCTCGTTCACTACTTAAGAATTTGTTAAGTAAACACTACTTGGCATTTGCATGAGTCCAGCTGGCATACCCGTCTTTGTTCACACACGCCTCCACTGTGGCCACAGTGGGGAAGTAGCCCCCTTGCTGTAATCATTAGAGCATCATTGGTGTGTCTATCCCGGGCATCTCCTCGGAAGGTCGATGTACATACACACATCTGACACCTCACATTCCAGATAACGCTTGTATGCAGGAACTACGTAGCGGCCCGGCTCTCCATATATCCTTATCCTATGTGATTTAATTACGAGCACCTATGTGAAACAATGTGCATCTTGGATATATGATCTCTATGCTTATGTGATGATATCTTGCCTTGTATGTTGCATATTGCCATGACATGCATGATTGATAGCTTACAAGTCTTTATGACTTACCCATTCCCTTTATCTTTTAGATCTTAGCAAAACAGTCCTTCTCGCCGAGGCTTGCGTGTTCGTGTCTCTATTCCTCTTTTGTTCCGACGTTGCAGTTGAAGAGGTGGTTTAGATGTCCTCTTCCTTCCTTTTATATTTTGCAAGGGCGATGGGTTAAAGCAAGTCAATTAGACTATGCTTGGGAATATGTATAGAACTTGAACTTGTTTATTTTAGTTAACTACTTGTAGTATCTTCACTTGTAGTACTTGTTACCCCTTTAATGCCGGCACTGTGTAAGCCGAGCTTTGGTTATCTTGTTTAGTAGTTCACTACGTATAAGTCTTCCGCTGAGCATCCTATTAGCTCTTATTTAATTCTTGTCCATAAACTTAGCTTGGGTTCCTGCATGTAGTGTCGCCGATGACTTGGTTTAATTGCTTAACCGTGTTAACAGTTTGAAAAGTTTTAAAATACCGGGTGCCGAGGCGTGCTACGCCTCTAATGTTGGCCACGCCGTTTTTAATTGAGTCCTTGCATGTTATATGTTTACTTGATTTTCCCCCATATTTGGTCCGACCTCGGTTCCACCTCGGGCCTGGGTCGGTCGCCACACAAGACGCCGGCGAACCACAGCTGGCGACTACTGGGAGATCGTTTTATTTTAAATAAAATGGAAGGCTAGACTCATAAAAAAAAAAAACTTTTTTGCTTTTCTTTGTTTCTGGCTAAAGTACGCTTGTTATATTAATTTATGCATTTGAATATTGTGTTCCTATACATCCGTGTCTTTATTTGTGGATATGATCCTCCATTTTGCAGCAGTTTCGTTCTGATAACTGTTATATTTAAAAATATATCTATTTTTCAGAAAAAAAAAGAGACCAAAAAAAAATTTCGAAAAAAATAATTATATATATATATATATCATATGTATGTTTGCAATAAAATTCCGAGCAGCACAATTATTATTTTCATTATTTCGCAAAATATGTATATATTTGCATTCATTCTGTCATTTTATTTTGGGGATATAGGACAAAATTTGTAATTAATAGAAATAGATAGATTACTCGCTTTTCTTTATATTTCTTAATGTGATGTGCTTGCTTGCTCGCGCTGAAACTAAAAAGCCGAGAAAATTCACGCGTAATAGCAAGACAGACCATATCTGTTTTTATTTTCTATTTGTATATCTGAAAAAAAATAAAAATTTATTGCTTTTTAGAGACTGCACACACGCGTGCGCATATAAGTATATTCCGAACTGCTACCCTACACCATGGCCAGCCTACCCCCTGCATAAGCCAACGTTATAATGCATATAGATTCTCAGGACACTTCAATGACTGACCGGTCTTTGCATCTTTGAATCGTGGGTCAGCCCCTACCAAAAAAATATATGAAAGAGCAAAAAAAATAATAATAAATGAATAAATAAAATAAAAATGCGCAAAAAAATGAAAATAATAATAATAATAATTTGTGCAAGAAAAAAAAAGAATAAATATGCAAGGGCTGATTTATTATTCTCTTATGCTCGACCTAGACCATTTTGAATGGTGGATCCTGGAAAGAGTATAGGCCCTTCGCCTGGGATCAGTCCGATCTTGGGGAGTCGAAAGTGTAATACCCCAAATTTTTCTATATTAAAAATACATTTTCTTTTATTAATTTTTACCAAATATCAATAATTATTATGGGCTTAATTTTTTTTAAACTTGGAGTTATTAGAATTGAGTTAGGCCTAATACATTTGTATTCCATTTTAGTGGGCTTGATGTTAGTTATATGGCCTACTTTAAGGATGGGCTTGACCCACCAATTTGAGTTTCCTTCACTCAAAATAAAAAGTGGTGATATAATAATAATAATTATAATAATAATTATAATAATAATAAAATAGTAAGAATCGGAAGTAAATGAAAAGAAGAAAAGTGAATGTTAATAATATAATATTAAGAATAAGTGAAGAATCACTTCCAAGAAAAAAAAGAAAAGAAGAAGAAACGGAAGAAAGGAAAGGACGATTCAATAAACCGAGAAGAGGAAATGATAGAGTGGGCGTATAAGAATGAATCGAGCACTCGGTTGTTTCGAAAAAGAAAGAGCCGAAAAATTCTTTTAGTCGAAGTTTTACAAAGGGGACGGGAGAGAGAGACTCGAACGGAGGAAGTTGTTTGTAGATTCTCGGTAAGGGCCGGCGACACCGAAACACTATCGGGCAAGAGCACAGGGGAAGAATCGTCAATTTTAGGTAAGATATTACTTTATCTACTTAGTAACAGAATTTTCTTCATTAAAATCAGATCAAACAACTTTGATTTCATGATAAAACAATTTAAGAAGATAGTTGGAATTAGTTAAACGATTGGGTAGAAGATTTTGCAAATGGGTCATGAAAGTTCTGTGTTTATGAGCCGAAGGTGGAGCAGATCGTCATTGATTGTTTTGCATGTACCATATATATTGTTTGTGAATGTGTGTGCGTGTGTGTGTTCTGTAAAGGGGGAGAAGATGAAACATTAATGGAACAATGTTCTGCTCTATCGACTTGATAAATCAAGGAATATTGATGTTGAGATTTTGAAGTTCACGTATCACATGGAAAGAAGGAGTGAATAGGTAGGTGATTGAATAGGTGGATGTTTTGGTGAGTAAGTGGGTTTGGGAAATAATAGAGTTTAATACAGATTATTATCATTATTATTGTGTTGGCTTGTTTTGTTGGATCATTCAAAAGATTAGTAATAAGCTGGAAGAATAAGAAGAAAACAAAGAAAAAAAAAAATGAGAAGAAGGATCGGAGGTTGCAGAAGATAGGAGGAAAGAACAAGAGTGAATTTTTTTGAAAAGAGAAGGAGATAGAAACAGGTTGAGTAGTTGCTGGGAACAAAGAAAAAAATTGTTAGTTGAATTAATTATAGAAGCTTTTATTGTTTGCTAGGTCAAATTATTGTGATTGGTGGGTTGACTTCCGGTTTGAAAAGGAAGGCATGAGTCATATCGCTTACTTGGGTATTTAGGATTTTGTTTCCTAACTCAACAATAAATAAATGTATATATTAAAATAATGTATTTTAAATAACTAATAGAAATATTTTTAAAGAATAATTTTAGTAATCGCACCTTTTTAAATTAAAGTAGATTGGAAAGTGTTGCAAGATAAATATTTTAGTAATTTGATTTATGTCTTGAATTTTAGATTTGGACAAGAAGAGTAACCTTTAGTTGCTGTGGAGTTAGAAATTCGTGGGCTTATTTTTCAGGTAAGGGATTATACCTCTTGTAGTCTCTATTTTTGTTTATCCTCCGTTAGACTTCCAATTTATTTATTGACATCGATATTCTTTTGAAACGTACGCCGACTTGGGTCGGTAATTGATTTGAATTCCGTCGATTTCACTTCTTTGAAAATCATAAATTGATTAACGTTTGACTTCACTTAATTATTGAATTTCATGTTAGTTATTCTTCCTACATGAAATATATGATTGTTGCAATGCAAAATATTGTGATGCATAATTTTTGTGATGCATGACCCTTGTAGCAAAATTTGACTATCGTTTCCTTGAAACTCTACCATGATCATTTAAATGATTTTTATGACTATCGAATGCCACTTAAAATGTGAGCATATTATTGAATGATCGAACTTATCGAATACCACCTAGCTAGTGGTATATGGTTATCCGGATATACCAAATATGATCAAATTATCGATACTCTTCGGAGTAATTATGGATCTGCTTATCGATACTCTTCGGAGTAAATATTTAAAAATTTGTTTTATGATCATGGGATTCTGTGAGTAATTTACTGTCTCCAATCGGTATGGGACGGTTGGTGACTCGCTGATCACCGAAGTCGCTTTTGTTGTTAAATTTTCATTTGACTTCCTTTTTATTTTGAATTGAAAATTTGATAAATTGCTTCCGCTTATCGATACTTGAACTGTGAACTTAGAAGATTGAAATTTATTCATCTCTGATTTATTCTGGTCAACTCCTCCTTAGTAACCGGAGGGGTTGTATATGATCTTGCTGAGCATTGTTCGCTCACCCTTTCTTTTTTTCAATTTCTCCTTCTTCAGGTAATGAGTAGGAATCATGAGAAGACTTAACTCGGACAAACCATGAAGACGGTTCCGAGAGATTTTGGATCTAGACATTATTTCAATAAAGGATGATTTATTAGGAATGATTTTGATTTTTATTTAGCATCAAGTTTGTAGTAAAGTTTATTGGGTTATTTGACTTTATTTGAAGATGATTTAAGGTTTATTTATTTTGGGTTTGGAATATTTTATGACTTTAAGATGTTATTGTAAGTGACGTGGTCAACAGTAATCATGTGTCGGTACCAAGTTGGGGGCGCTATGTAATGTATCGTGAGCCAGTTTTAGATCCGGATGGGTTAGAGAGTAAAAATTTCTAAGATTTAATCATAGGGTAGAAGTTGGACGATTTTGCACTTGAGGTTATCCAATATCATTTTTTTTGGTGCATGAATTACTAGAGAGATAATAGTGATGCTCGCATAACCGATATATTAATTTGTGTGAAATGGCACAACAACAATGGTAGGACTCGACGCTTCACCTGCAACACCCTGGGACCAGAATGAGTACAATGCGTGTGCCGGGATACTCGAATTGGAAGAGATGAACCGTGTTAGTACAAGAAAATCAATTGTTAAGAAATGATAATCAACTACTACCAATGAAAACCAAGCCTCGAAAGAAAAGCTGTAGAGACGGCAAAGGCATTGAAGCCGCCCAAGATGCCTTATATGTTTTTGATGAAATAGACGCACACTAGAGGCCAATGCGAAGTAGAGGCAAGACTAAGCAACACCGATTTTTGGTTAGAAACGCTTGGGATGCGGTTCAAACGGCCATAGCTATTGGACCGTTGTAGAAGAAGATCTTGAAGAGGAAGAAGGAGAAGAGAAGAGATTATTAGAGAAGAAGAAGAAGATCTCAAGAGGAAGAAAATCCTGAAGAGGACGAAGACTTCCGGCGGGGAGATAGTTAATTAGAATTTTGTTTTGGAATAATTGTTTTAGATGGAAGGATGGCCACTAAGGTGGAATTTGGAGGACATTTTTGTTTCCTTGTTGCTTTTGATTATTTGAATACGCACTTAACGCTTCCAAGTTTTGTTTATTAGACAATTAAAATAAAAATTGAAATAAATGAATTTGGTAAATTTTTTTGTGTATGAATGTGTAATTTTGTATAGTGTACTTAAAACTTGACGGTGTATACCAAATTATCTTATGATGCCCTCATCGATCGAACTATGCCACTATAAGAGTAGTAACCCTAAACCTTATCGACGCCTCAACGTTTTATCTCGATTACCTCAATGGCACGGGAGGTCGCTACTGAGCTCGTGGGCGAGGACGTGGTAAGTACTCAAGTCGCTAGGTAACGGTGAACTCCATTTCCAGAGTGTGGGCGAATATAGCTCATCAAACCAAACGTAAATGCCAATGAACCGTGCTGCAAAAGCACTCCAACGTAACGGCTGCCGCCCAACGGCAAGAGACCCTACGCTCTTTTGCACTACTCCAAACTATAGCACAAGCCCCGTGAATAGGAACCAAGATAATCCAACAATTTGAGCACTGTAAGCTTAACGCAGCTAGTTTATAGCGACTACTACCCCATTGCAACCAATTGCACCTAAGATATCAACTGACTATAAAGGACCCATTAGACATTTTCCAAAAGAGAAGCCCTCACTTTCTAAAGCATCAGAACCATTGCCGAGCTATGGATTGAAAGCATGAACAAGATTTTTAGGACTATGACTCTCACAAGCGAAAGCGTAAAGTTACTCTCGAACGCTCAAATTTGAGGAGAAGCTAATCAATGGTGGGAATCGAATTAAGGATTGTCAAGTAATGGACTAGGA
>CM028382.1:66248970-66295473 GCA_013146195.2 Codonopsis lanceolata | reverse complement strand
TAATTTTGTGATTTATAGCGATGCTTCTAAGGAAGGTTTGGGTTGCGTGTTGATGCGAAATGGTAGGGTTATCGCCTATGCGTCGAGGAAGTTGTCTATTCATGAGCGAATTACCGGCCACGATATGGAGTTGGCTGCGATTATCTTCGCGTTGCATAAATGGAAACACTACTTGTATGGGGCTAAATTTGAGATCTTCACGACCACAAAAGTTTGAAGTATTTATTTTCCCAAAAGGAGTTGAACATGAGGCAAAGAAGATGGATGGAGAAACTAAAAGACCATGATTGCACTATCTTATATCATCAGGGAAGGCAAATGTAGTAGCGGATGCCTTGAGTAGGAAGGTTCACATGTCATGTATGATGGTTAAGAATGGAAGATGTTGGAGGACTTGCGTGATTGGAGTCCTAGTGTTTTTGATAAAGGTGTAATTTTCGCGAATGTTCGTGCTACACGATTTTGTTTGGGAAGATTAAAGCCTTGAGGATGATCCGGAGTTGAAGAAAATCATTGATGGGTTGGTGAGAATGTATCGCTGATTTTGCGATTAATAGTGAGGGTACTTTGACATTTCGAGGCGAATTGTGTTCCTTCTAATGATGACTTGAAGAGGTTGGTTCTTGATGAGGCTCATAAATCGAGGTATACCATTCACGGGAGCACGAAGATGTACTTAGACTTGAAAAGACCTTGGTGGAAAGGCATGAAGAGAGAAATGCTGAGTATGTGTCAAGGTGTTTGACTTGTCGCAGTGCAAGGCCGAGCACAGAGGCCTCATGACTTCTACAACCACTTGAGATTCCCCGAGTGGAAATGGGAGTTCATTACTATGGATTTTGTGACAGGCTGCCATACAAGAGAGGTAATTTTTGCTTTGGGTTATAGTCCAGATTGACTAAGTCTCCATTAACTTTATTCAAGATCTATCACTTCATTCATCGGACTAGCGCCTTTGTATCATTCGTGAGATCGTGAGACTTCATGGCGTACTGCTGAGTATTGTATCCGATAGAGATCCGAGGTTCACATCTAGGTTTTAAGTGCATATCGCAGAGGCTTGGGGACCAAACGACTTCAAGATAGCCTTTTTCATCCGCAAACGGATGGTCACCCGAGCGATTGATTCATTTTGGAGGACATGCTTCGAAGCCAGTGCGGATTTCAAGGAAAGCCGATTCTCACTTACCTTAGCCGAGTTTGCGATAATAACATTTACCACCGAGTATCAAGATGGCGCCGCATGAAGCTTTGTATGGACGTATGTAGATCGCCAATTTGTTGGGATGAAGTTGGAGGCGAAACTGGGGTTCGAGTTAGTGCAACATGGGTTGAGAGCGAAGTTGATTAGAGATCAGCTGCGCTCAAAGTCGACAAAAGAGTTACGCGGACAATCGAAGACGGGATCTTGAGTTCCAAGTGGGAGATTACGTTTTTGAAGGTAACACCGAGGAGAGGTACGAAGAGATTGGCAAGAAAGGGAAGCTTACACCGAGGTACATTGGCCCATTTGAGGTTCTTGAGAGAGTTGGGTCTTTGGCGTATCGTATTGCATTGCCACCTTCACTTTCGGAGACTCATAATGTATTTCATGTTTCCATGTTGCGAAAGTATTTGAAGGATGATACCCATGTACTTGAGTATGAAGAGATCACGTTTGAGCCGGATATGTCTTATGTCGAAAAGCCCGTGAAGATTTTGGATACCAAAGAGCAAGTGCTACGAACCAAGAAGATTCCCTTAGTTAAAGTTCTTTGGAGAAACCACAACATTGAAGAAGCGACTTGGGAGACGAAGCGAGATGAGAAGCATCCACATTTGTTTGACGAACTTCAAGAATTTAGGGACTAAATTCCTAAAGGAGGAGAGTGTAACGCCCCATAATCTTGCATGTGCATTCTATGCTTGTATTTGTGCTTTCTTGGTTGATTGCGATCATGTTTACCTAGTTTATAAACGTCTTAGAATCATTCTTAAATCATTCTGAAGTTCTTAACATGTTTAGAATCATATAAAGTTTGTTTGTTGAATCGCCGGTTTGATCGTTTTGATTTTAGCCTTAGCGATTCCCCTAGTTGCTCGTATTTGCTTCTATTTCGACGTACGAAGTGTTCGTTGAGTTCTTAGCTTTATATTCAAGTCTTAATCAAGTTGAAACAAACCTTTTTCATGCCCAAGACATCCTAGTTTGATTGGTGTTTGATTTGAGTTTAATCCGTTGTTCATTCGTCGCGTGGTTCGCGCCTTGTCCTAGCTTGTTGGGTTGTTCGGTGTGCTTCCGACTTGTTTTTGAGTAGGGTTAGACCTTAGAATGGTTGCCCAAAAGTTTGGGACCATTTAGACCAAGTTTGAATCAAGTTTTAGACATTCTCGGAGCCGGAAGGAGGCGGCCGCATGGGAGATGCGGTGAGCGCCCGCCTCAATCGCAGAGAGCAAGTTCAAAATGGACTTGAACTTGGGAGAAGCCCTCAGGAGGTTGAGGCGGCCGCATGGCTCTGGGTGAGGGCGCCTCCTCGCCGCTCCGGCTACGGGATGATTTTCTCCTGTTTCGGAATTTGACGAATTGTTCACTTCTAACCCCTACTTAAACCTATCCTAAACCTCCCTAACCCTTCCTACTTAAGTCCTAACATCCCTAACTTATTTTTAATGATGGATTAGAAGGCTTGTTGATTATCCAAACCCTATCCTAAGAATCTCAAAGAGACCCTAAGGTCTTGACACATGTCCCACTCAAACTTTTGACCACATATAAGCCCCAAATCAGATTTTTGACCCTCATTCTCACTCTCTCTTCCAAAACGAATTTCATCTCTCTCAAGGTTCTTCCATGGCTTCTTGAGGTCTCATCTCTGGTCTTCATCAACCATTCATCATTTGCCCAAAAGCCTTTCATTAAAGTTGTAGAGCTCGAGAAGGAGCATTTCCATCCGATTGGTTTCTTCATTTGCTTTCGTTGGTGTTGAACTAGTAAGTTACTCTTCTTCATTTTAGTACCCATTGACCCTAAGGAAACAAAGTTTATGATGTGTGAGGTCAATGGGGACACATAGTTGCTTCCTACTAATTTTGAATGTATAATTTTGCTAGAGCATGTCTAGGTTGATTCTTGCCTTTGAATGTTGAAATTACTCTTTCACTATGATTAATTGAGGTCTTGAACATGTTAGAAGTAATGTAATATGTTTGTTGATGAAAGTGAAATTATTTGGGAATGCCTAAATTATGCCTATGTGGTATGTGTAAAAGTGGTTAAGTGTTGTAACCTTACTATTGGACTACATGAAGAACATAAATTGTATTAAAATGTTTTAGGTGAATTTATGCCTTGTTGAACTTAGAAGTGACCTAAGTTGGATTATGAAGCATATAGCTTCAATTTCCCCAAAATTGGGAATTTAGTGAAAGACTCAACGGAGTCGACTCTAGGGAAGAATTGAACACGTTAGACTCTAATTTCAATCCCTACGAAGTTTGAACGCATTTGACTTGGTTTACTCAAGTATGAGTTGGTTAAATTGATTGTAACAAGTTGTTATGAAAGATTGGTATTTGTGCAAATTATTGCCTTGATGTGTTCACGGTAGAGATTAACCCCTACTTGGTTGGTCGAATTCGCTCTTGTCGGATTCGGTCCTTAATTGGTTTAAAGTCAAGTAAATATCTACTTGTGCATTGCATTGAGTCCAGCTGGCATTAAATGGTTTGTTTTTCAAGTCAGGGTGGGACGATACACGCCTTCACGAATTATGGGATTCGGTGCTCGCTATGGATCGCCGCACCTGACTGACACACACCTCACCTTCCACCGTGGCCGCGGGGGGAAGTAGCCCCTTGTCGTATAGTTAGTGCCGCATTGGCTTGCTATTGAGATCGAGTAGCACTCGACGCTACGCCGATGAATTCACATAACATCGATGGCACGAACCAAAGAATCTTGCGGAATGTTTTGTGAGCTACGAGCTACGCCGCCGTGACTATCATATCCTACTTGTATGATTTACTTTACGCACTTATGTGAATAAGGTGCTAAGTGTTAAATGATGATAACATGCCATATTAGTGATAAATATCATGCTATAATATGAACATGCATATTTTGGTAACTTACTAAGTCTTTCGACTTACTCTATTTGTTTGCTTTGTTTTCCTTAGATCAAAGCCGAGGTGACGCTCCACGCTAGATTCACGCATTCGCTTGGGCTTATGAGCAAGGTTGCTCTTTTGGACATTAATTGTTAATCTTGTATTTTGGAAAGGATCGATGGGAAGCAAGTCATGTAGACTTAGCTTGGGTTTTTGTGTTGTAGTAACTTATTATTAATACTTGTAATCTTTTGGTATGCCGACTATAAGTCGAGCTTGTTTATATGTGTGTATGGTTCATCATAGTTTCTTCCGCTAAAGCGCGTTTAAAGTATTATTATTGTTGTTGTCTCCGGCATGTTGTGGCCGTTGAGGTTTATTAAGCATGTGTTAATTGTAGGAGTAGTTGTTGGGTTCCGGCTGTAACGTCGCCGATGACTTGTTTAATTCAGGTTGTTTTTCCGGCCAAGTGTAGCCGAGTTGTTAATTGTCTGAAATGTTGCGCCACGTGAATTTTAAAACCCTACTTATGCATGCTTATGTGTTTAACTTGATTATTTGGACGGCGCGATTCGGGATCTCGCATTGGGGTCCGGGTCGGGTCGTCACATTTGGTCTGCCGTTGCAGTTTGAAGAGGTGGTTTAGATGTCCTCTTCTTTTCTTTTGTTATTTGCAAGGACGACGGGTCTTTAAGCAAGTCATTTAGACTATGCTTGGGGATGTGCTAGAACTTGTACTTGTTTATTTTAGTTAACTACTTGTAGTATTTTCACTTGTAGTACTTGTAACCCCTTTGATGCCGGCATTGTGTAAGCCGAGCTTTGGTTATCATGTTAGTAGTTCACTTCGTATAAGTCTTCCGCTGAGCATCCTATTAGCTCTTATTTAATTCTTGTCCATAAACTGTTAGCTTGGGTTCCGGCATGTAGTGTCGCCGATGACTTGGTTTAATTGCTTAACCGTTATATCAGGTTTGAAAAGTTTTAAAAATACCGGCCTTTTGGTGCCGAGGCGTGCTACGTCTCTAATGTTGCGTCACATCATTTTCTTTAATTGAGTCCTTGCATGTTATTTGTTTACTTGTTTCCCTCCTATTTGGGCGGTCCGACCCGCGGTGTAAGACCCTGATTCCCGGTTAGCTTGAATTGCGTGCAATGCTCGCACTTCTTCCCTTGTTGATCGCTTATTTGATTTCTGAGAGAGTCTAGATGTGTATGAGAGATCACAATAAGCCAAAAATACTTTTAAGAGATGTCATTTAGTTGTTAACTTGCTAAAGTCACAAGTCGTAAGTCGACGATAATCGAAATACGACGCGATTGAGAGTTTACTCGGGTTTTTGTGTTCTTGACCTCGATTTGGTCCTAGATCTTTACATGATGATTAAATAACATGTTTAGATGTGTTAGACTTCTGGATGGATTCATATATGTAAGTATTAGAGATCATTCATAACATCCTTAACATGATTTAAATCTTGTTTGAATGCTTGTCGAATCGACGGTTTGATTGCTACTTTACTTCGTGTCGTTCTTCTTCTTTGTACGACTTTTTCGGTTGGTATTATTTTGACTCTAGATGACTAGGGGACCTTGGGGAATTAAATTAGAATTATTTTTGAGTGGTCGTGTAAACGTTTACACACGCTCGAGTTTGATTTTCGGAAATTCGCGTATTTCCTAAGGCCACGATAGGTCTGTAGTATTTTGGCCATAACTTTGTGTACGAAACTTGGAATTTGGATCCGTTTGATGTGTTAGAAACTAGACTCATGGAGCTTTCTAAAAATATCTTTTGTGAAATTTTAGGACGTGTATTTCGGTACAGGAACATTTTGTAAAATGACCCAAATTTCGGTCTACTATAGTTGACCACTCATTGTGTGTTAAACTTTCTATTTGGCCAACCTAACCCTACCCAAACCCAACCTTACCCACCCTAAACCACTCTAGTTCGTCCTAACTATCCTCCCTTGCATGCTTGACAAGTTTTGGGAGATTTGAGTGCATGTACAACACTTGGCAAAGAAAGACCTTCAACATGCATCAACATGCATTGGCCACTCCTCCCACTCACATTTTCAGCCATAGGGTGACCAAATACACCCACTAAGCCTCCCATTTTCTGCCATCTCCCTCCAAAAACGTGGCTGAATACGCCTTGAAGGTTTGAGAGAGTTCTTGAGAGGTTCTTGAGTGTTCAACAATGGTGGCCAAGTCTTGAGGAGGCCATTGCCAAAACCCAATCATAGAAGAGGAGACGAGGTCAAGGAGATCACATAACCACCTTTGCATGGACGTTTCGTACATCTTGTAGGGATTATTTAAGGTGAGTTACAACATCTCTTTCTATTTATCTTAGCCTCATTGACCCTAGGGAAAACAATCTTCCTATTTGAGGTCAATGAGAGCACTTAGGACCTTGTAGAGATGCTATGTTCTCGTATGTGCTAAATGTTACATTTTCGGTTGTATGAACAGATTATGAACATATTATAAACCCTTATTATGATGTCATTTATGTGTAGTAATGTATGATAAATCATTCTACCTTGTTGTTTAAGTGTTGGGAGCATATTGGATGAGATAGTTAGGCTTGTAGAGATGCCATGTTCTCGTATATGCTAAATGATGCATTTTAGGTTGTATAAACAGATTATGATCAGATTGTAAATCATGATTTTGATGTTACTTAGGTGTGATAATGTTTGATAAATCATTCCATCTTGTTGTTTAAGCATTGGGAGCATGTTTGATGAGATAGTTAGGCTTGTAGAGATGCTATGTTCTCGAATATGTTAAATGTTGCATTTTTGGTTGTATGATCAGATTATAAACATATTATAAACCATGTTTATGATGTTATTTATGTGTGATAACGTATGATAAATCATTCCATCTTGTTTTTTAAGCATTGGGAGCATGTTTGATGAAATAGTTAGGCTTGTAGAGATGTTGTGTTCTCGTATATGCTAAATGTTGCATTTTCGGTTGTATGAACAGATTATAAACCCTTATTATGATGTCATTTATGTGTAGTAATGTATGATAAATCATTCTACCTTTTTGTTTAAGTGTTGGGAGCATGTTTGATGAAATGGTTAGGCTTGTAGAGATGTCATGTTCTCGTATATGCTATATGATGAATTTTTGGTTGCATAAACAGATTATGATCAGATTATAAACCATGTTTATGATGTTACTTAGGTGTGATAATGTATGAGAAATCATCCTATCTTGTTGTTTAAGTGTTGGGAGCATATTTGATAAAATGGTTAGGCTTGTAGAGATGTCATGTTCTCGTATATGCTATATCATGAATTTTTGGTTGCATAAACAGATTATGATCAGATTAATAACCATCTTTATGATGTTATTTAGGTGTTATAATGTATGATAAATCACCCTATCTTGTTGTTCAAGTGTTGGGAGCATGTTTGATGAAATAGTTAGGCTTGTAGAGATGCCATGTTCTCGTATATGCTAAATGATGCATTTTTGGTTGGATGAACAGATTATAATCAGATTATAAACCATGATTATGATGTTATTTATGTGTATTGATGTATGATAAACAACCCTATCTTGTTGTTTAAGTGTTGGGAGCATGTTTGATGAAATTGTTAGGCTTGTAGAGATGCCATGTTTCACTATATGCTAGATGATGAAATTTTGGTTGGATGAACATGTTGTAAAGTATGTTTATGATGATATTCATGTGTAGAGATAGATGATGAATTATTCTATCTTGTTTGTTTAAGTGTTGGGAGCATATTTGATGAAATGGTTAGACTCATATTTGATGAAATAGAAAGAATGAATATATATGCCTTGTTTGTGACTTCTATTCTATGTTGACTAGTTAATTGTTTGAGTGGAGTTTTATGGGTTTAATAACCTTAGTAAATAGATTGTAAAGTATGTTTATGATGATATTCAAGGGTAGAGATATATGATAAATCATTCTATCTTGTTTGTTTAAGTGTTGGAAGCATGTTTGATGACTTGTGAATGAGTATATATGCCTAACTTGTGACCGTGATTCTATGTTGCCTACTTAAATGTTTGATTTGGGGTCTTATGGGTTTAATGACCTTAGTAACCTATTGATTCATGTTAGTATGGACATAGGAGAGTATTGAGGCCAACGGCTTCTATACCCTAATTTTTGAAAGATTGATTATGACTCAACGGAGTTGACCATTGGGTTAGTATGACATTAAGGAGTAATATGCCTAAGTCCTACGAATTTTGGGGTAGTATTAATGGAGGTTAAGCCTCCAAGCATTTTAAAGTGTATGAAGAACACTTGATGATTAGAGCCTTGATTTTTATCTCTAATGTGATTATGTGCTAGTTGTGAAGTAAAAGCATGACTAGATGATTGTAGAGTACATGCCTACTTATTTGAGCATATGATAATGTATTACGTGTGCTTGAAGTTTGAGTCCAGCTGGAGTCGGTTTGTTGAGTCTTTGGGGCGGGACGATGCATCATCTTCACGAATTGTGAGATTCGTGATTTTGATGGATCGCCGCGCCGGATTGCACACACCCTCTATCGATGGCCACGGTAGGGAAGTAGTTGATCTCAGTTGTAGTATGGAAACATGACTTTGATAACTATCGGAACTCGAGCGGGGAAATGTCTCGGGGACGTCGATATCCACGAAAGGGATATCGAGGACACATAAAGGTTTTGCACGTGTTTTTGCAGGAGCGACACGGCGGAAAAAAGGTAACGGTATCATATCCCTTTTTATATGAATTGACTCACGAGTGCTTATATGTGAATAATGTGCTACGTGAATATGATATGATATGGAATGATGGTTGAATGAATTAATGAAATGTTATACTTGTTGATAACATGATACTCGAAATTGTTAAGTATGGATATCTTGACATGATTATTTATGAAATGTATATTATGCCAATAGCATGAATTATTATTGTTGAGCATGATGCCATGACAGGAAGTTATGTTAGTAACTTGCTAAGTCTTTATGACTTACTCCTATTTGTTTTGATTGTTTTCCCTAGATCCGAGCCGAGCGAGTGGTTTGAAGTGAGTATCGATTTGCATTGGAGAAGCTTTTGACGAGGTTGCCACCTTGTAATTTTAATATCTTTTCTTTTGGCAAGGACGATGGGAACATAAAGTTATATAAACTTTATGTGGGGTAGTAAGACTTTATGTGTTTGATTATTAGTACTTATGTTAATTAGTACTTAATCTTTTGAGAGCCGACATGTGTTAGTCGTGCCTTATGTAATTATGATGCTCATGGTTTAGTTGTTTTAACCATGTATTGGTTTGTTTATTATGTTTGTGATCCGGCATGTTTTTAGCCGTTAAGCATGTTAGACTAGAGTTGTAGACTTGTGTTTAATGTTGGGTTCCGGCCGTAACGTCGCCGATGACTTGGTATATAATTGCTATAAATAGTTATACGTGCCTATTGTTATCACATGATTTTATTTTTGGACCAAGAGATTCATTATCTCTAAGGTTGTGTTAGTTTGAGCTTGTTAGCTCGGGCGCCACTGTTTAAACATTTGTTGAGGAGTCACACGCGGGTCATTAACGTTTTCCCCTCTCTCATTACCACGAACGGTACTCGAACGAGGTCTGCTGGAACTAGCTCCATGCCAAGCCCCTGACATGATACACCTACAAGGAACACTCGGCGTTAAAAAATCTCAACAATAAACCCAACCCAACTAGGCCAAGGAACTTATCCTGGCGAAATAGCTAACCAATAGCTCTGATACCAACTATGACGACCCGACCCGGATCTCAATACGAGATCCCAAGGTCGTGCCATCAGGACAAACTAAGAGACAGACAAGCACCTGCTAAGCATAATGGTGCGAGTCAAAAGACGAGCCAACAAGCTCACGACAGGAAGGTAAAGCCATAACGGCAATACGGAAAAATAAAAACCAAAACCTGCGGAAGCAAAACCATAATGGAACCCGAGCTAACAAGCTCCTAAATATAAACAACCAAAGAGATAGTAAATCTCTCGGCCCAAAAATTCGACGCGCGTGACGCAACATTAGACACGCACAACAAACCATCGGCAACCAAGGCCGGCAACTATCAAAATCCCAACCTGATAAACAACACTCAACGGCTATAACATGCCGGAGGAACAATTCACTATAACCATATAATCAATGCTAAACCACCAACCAAACCTCACGACTAAAACTATCGGAGGTAGGAACAACAATATACCACAACTAGAATAAACGAGCCACACATGCTCGAAACGACAAAGGAAATAAATACTAAGGGTACAAATGCTCGGCAATACAACCGGCTCCCAAATACACAACCATAATATAATACTACAATCTACCCAAGTAAAGTCTACATAACTTTACATTCGAGCCTCACAAATAAATACAACATAATAATAAATAACTCCAAGCTTTTGACTTGGAAGACCACCTGCTAAAAGTCGTTATCCGAAGCCGCTGCGCGTACTAACGGGATCACTGCACACACTAGGGAAAACAATCACACGGAGTGAGTCATAATGACCCAGTAAGTTTCTAAATGCAACATGTGGCATATTATGACATGGCATGGCATAAATGCACAATCATATAAAATCATGGTATCATGCTAGTATACCATCATGAAACATGTACTTAATTTTTAAAGCACATAAACTCACATAAATCAAGTAGCATATTATTTTTCATATAAATGCTCATAAATAAACATGTGTAATAGTAAACGTAATCGAACCGTTACAATCAAATCCGGGTTCAAAACCCAACCAACTTACCATGAGATCAAATCTCAAACCATGATCCGGGCTCAATTCCCAATCAATCATACCCTGGGGTTTCCTCCCCAAATAATCTCAACTCATCAGTTTCCCTTAATGAGTACTCGTTACATTCATCCAACCTAGGATGAGAAATGAGAGCTCGATGTCAGGCTAGATGGCATAACTCGAGATCACATCCCACTATTGGCCAAATAGTGAGGAGAAAAAGGACCCAATGCAACGATTCATAGCGATTGTTCCCAAAGGCTATGAATCGTCCCATTGACACAACAACCAAAACCCTTGGTGGACTTTAAACCAAACGTTCAAGTAGATATTTACTTGTCTAAACCAATGAGACCAAATTCATTATTATCGGGCTCATTAAATCATGTAGGACATAATGCTCTACAACAACTCATAAACCATGCACATAATTGCACATAAACAAATAGGGCATAATGCTCCACAAAATCCCATAATCCATGCACATATTTGCATGTAACCACGTAGGACATAATGCTCTACGAAATCTCATAAACCATGCATATAATTGCATAAAATCAAGTAGGACATAATGCTCTACCAAATATCATGAACAACGCATATATTTGCATATAACCATTGTGTTCAACTAACTTACAAGTTTAGTTTAAAAACAACATATTGAGGTATTCATTATTCCTCAAGTCATCAACCCAGTCAAGTATAGCTTACAAGCTTAATAAAATGTAATGTGAGGTCTTCCATAATCCTCAACTCAAACCAAACCAAGACTACTACGCTAGTCTCAAAATATCCACAATTCAAGATTTATTATTTAGTCTTTATTTTAAGTACACCGGACTCAATCATAGTCCTAATCGTCATACATGATCGATAACCCCAACACCATACTTAAAACATCATGACTACCCCGTAGTCACTTCGCACAAGTGTTTTCATATGTACGCAACAAAAATCCTTGAGAAGATGATTCTCTCTTAATCTTCTCTTAAATAATCTCGTGACCTTATGTGGGTCTCCCTTGTCCCATGCTCTAACAAGCATGCTTAAAATATATTTCTAGCTAGTCTCCATAACATAAGTGTCGCCATAGGACACAACCAAAACCCGGGTGCACAAACATCACCCCAACAAACCTAAACATTGTAGGGTTTCTACCCAAGGCTCTTATCATTTTATTGGCCTTATTTCGACTCCGTTGAGTCTTACTAACACATTTCATTCTCTATGTGTTTTATAAATTCACACCGTAATAATTTCGTAAAGTTTACAACCAAATCTCAGTAGTCATTCGGGCTTAATTCCCAAGACTAAAAATCCACAAAACACATCACAATCACAAACATTTAAAGTTTGGAAGCTATGTTCTTCATTCCATTAACCAAACGAAATCCAATCATCGTAGGATTTCAACCCAAGTTCAATTAGCACATAATCGAACTTATAATGACTCCGTTGAGTCCAATCTACCCTTTCTAAAATTTTAGGGCATAGAAGCCATGGGTCTCAATTCCCCCTATATTCATAACTATCAACAATAGCCATCATCCCGGGTTCGTTTAACTCACGTAAACCCAACAAAACCTTCACTAATATAACATAGGATAAATTCATCATTTTGAGCACAATTTCATTTAGCTCACCTTACCAATCATAACTCTCAATTCATGATTAAATCATACAACCCGGTTTAATATACTCTATTAAGCATATAAAACATAGTAATCAAGCCCACATTAATAATTTTGCAAGCTAAACCAAATTTGGGCAAAACACCCTCCAAGTATCTCAACCAAACCAACATCAAAACTCATGGATAATCAACATACCCAAGTTCAATAAACTAATTAGAACATGAATTTCACATATTTCATGGTCTCACATAGGTCAATCAAGTTCTATCATCAATTTGTAAACCTAGGGTTCATGCATCTTCTACAAACCCTAACAATGGCTTCCATTGACCTCACATAACACAATTGATTGTTTCCCTAGGGTCAATGGAGCCCAAAAACCAAAGGAAGAGAGGTAGAAACTTACCTCAAATCAGCCCCTTCAAGTCACAATCCCGAAATTCTTGGTGTTGGGTGTTGTTCTCTTGAATCCCTTCTTTAAAACTATGGTGTAGCTTGAGAAATGAAGGTCCCAAGCTATGGCCTCCAAGATTGGGCACTCAAGAACCCTAGAAATCTTCTCTCTCAAGCTCTCCCACGTTTTTGTGGAGTGTAGGCAGAAAATGGGAGGTTTAAGTGGTGTTTTGTGGCTTATATATGATAGAAAGAAAGTGGGTGTAGGTTAGATTAATGATAATGTTTCTCTCTAATTAGCCACACTAATCCCCATCTAAAACACCAATAGATGGTTAGGACATGTCTTAGGTTAGTTAGGAGGGTTTAGGATTAGTTTAGGTTGGGTTTGGGTGGGTATAAGTTGGACAACTTAGCAAATTCACCAAAAAATCCCGTAACAGGGACAGCATAGGATGCGGTCGCATGGTGCCTCTTCCATGCGAGCGCTTTGACCAATTTCCAGCCATTTCCAATTTTCTGCTTCCTTCGCTCGTTTGTGGTCCTTCCCGCACGCAACCGCAAGCCGTAAGGCTTCGAAACGGCCTATAATTGGACCCTTAAAGTCATCATACTCTTAGCTAAACAAAACAAGTCTCAAACCATCCTCAAAGTAGGTCTAGAACCCTCACAAAAACTCCCGAAACAACCCGGTGTGAAACCGACGCAAGGCGCGACATCTCGCTAACGGAACATCGAATGAAACCACAAACGAATGGGAAATAACCCATGATTATAAACACCTAAAGGAGCTACAAAATAGGCCTGAATGCCTCTCAGATGATGAACAACAAATAGGAGAAAAGGACTCCCGAAGGGCGAGACGATCACCCGGCTCAATCTCGAACTACGCGATAAGGAGAATTGCTATCCCCGAAGCGTCAAAACTTCACGAGACTTATGGAATACATCCAATTAGAAGTCTAACACATCTAAACATGTTATTTAATCATCATGTAAAGATCTGGGACCAAATCGAGGTCCAGAACACAAAACCCGAATAAACTCTCAATCGCGTCGCATTTCGACTATCGTCGGGTTACGACTTTTGACTTTAACAAGTCAACCACTATATGACATTTCTTAGGAGTATTTTAGTCTTATTGTGATCTCTCATACACATTTAGACTCTCTCACAAACCAAACGAGCAATCAATGAAAGAGGAAATGCGAGCTTTGCACGCAATTCAAGCTAACCGGGAATCGGGATCTTCGATCCTTGGGGTCGGTTCACGATGCAGGTCCAAGAGGGACGATGATGGGCGTCTAAGAGCCTTGAGGCTCGTGTTTTCGCGCTTGATCAGCGAGGTGTTCCTGAGTCTACTTCTGTGATCGGAGGTATTCTTTCAGTTTTCGATCATCATGCTTGAGTTCTTATAGATCCGGGGTCTACTCATTCTTATGTTGCATCGCATTTCTTAGAACATTTATGTGTATTGCCTGCCCAGTTACCTTATGTGCTTGAGGTGTCTACACCGTTGGGTGATTGCTTGTTGGTGTCTGAGGTCTATAGAGACTGTGATGTGCTTGTTCATGATCGAGTCTTGCATGCTGATTTGGTAGTATTGCCTATTAGAGACTTTGATGTGATTCTTGGTATGGATTGGCTATGTGTACATCATGCTTTAGTTGATTGTCGTCGTAAGAAAGTAACTTTTGCCATGCCCGGTATTCCGGAGTTTGTGTTTTCGGGTGATCATGCTATGAATGGGGTTCATATTATTTCTTCTTTGCGGGCTAGACAACTTTTATCACGTGGGTGTACGGGGTATTTAGCTTGTGTACTTGATACTAGCATGTCTACTGCTAAGTTAGAAGATATTCCGGTAGTTAATGAGTTCCCTGATGTCTTTTCTACCGAGTATGCTTTACCTCCCGACCGAGAGCTAGAGTTCTGTATTGAACTATTGCCAGGGACTTCGCCTATTTCTAGGGCACCTTGGTATGGCTCGGCGGTTGCGGGAGTTGAAGGATCAGTTGCAGGAACTTCTAGATAGGGAGTTCATTAAACCGAGTGTATCTCCTTGGGGTGCACCGGTGTTGTTTGTGAGGAAGAAGGATGGTAGTTTACGCCTTTGTATAGACTATCGACAGTTGAACCAGGCTACTATCAAGAATAGGTATCCCTTGCCACACATTGATGATCTCTTTGATCAACTTCAGGGTTCAGTTGTCTATTCCAAGTTTGACTTGAGGAGTGGCTATCACCAGTTGAGGGTTCGGGCGGAGGATGTCCCGAAGACAGCCTTCCGTACGCGTTACGGTCATTATGAGTTTGTTGTGATGCCGTTTGGGTTGACCAAGCACCTGCAGTTTTTATGGACTTGATGAATAGGGTTTTTCATGAGTATCTTGATTGCTTTGTGGTGGTATTTATTGATGACATTCTTGTGTACTCCAAGTCACGAGAGGAACATAAGAATCATTTGAGAGAGGTTCTTTCTATCTTGCGGAAGAAGCAACTTTATGCGAAATTTAGTAAGTGTGCTTTCTGGCTAGAGCAAGTTTCTTTTCTAGGGCACGTGGTGTCTAGTGATGGTATCGCGGTGGATCCATCCAAGGTTGAGGCGGTTACTAAGTGGAAGACGCCTAGTACGGTGCAAAGTCCGTAGTTTCTTGGGCTTGGCGGGTTATTACCGTAGGTTTATCAAGGGGTTTTCGAAGATCGCTACTCCGATGACTAATTTGACACAGAAGAAGTCTTCTTTTATATGGAGTGATAAGTGCGAGGCTAGTTTTCAGGGTTGAAGAGGAGGTTGACTACGGCTCCTATCTTAGCATTGCCTAGTGGTTCGGAGAACTTTGTGATTTATAGCGACGCCTCGTTAGAAGGCTTGGGTTGCGTGCTTATGCAGAATGGGAGAGTTATTGCCTATGCTTCGAGGAAGTTATCACCTTATGAGCAGAATTATCCGACACATGACCTTGAGTTGGCAGCTATTATTTTTGCGCTTCACAAGTGGAAGCATTATCTTTACGGGGCTAAGTTTGAAATATTCACCGATCATAAGAGTTTGAAGTATCTCTTTTCACAAAAAGAGTTGAATATGCGACAGAGGCGATGGATGGAGAAACTTAAGGATCATGACTGCACTATTTTATACCATCCGGGGAAAGCTAATGTTGTTGCGGATGCCTTGAGTAGGAAGGCTTATATGTCTTGCTTGATGATGAGGGAATGGAAGATGCTTGAGGATGTCCGTGAATGGAGTCCAGTTGTGAGTGGGCATAGGGTTATCTTTGCTAGCGTGCGTGCTACGCCTGCATTGTTTGAGTTGATTAAGAAGGCTCAAGCTTCCGATTCGAGTTGAGGAAGATTATTGATGGATTGGGTGATGGTAAGACAGGAGTTTGCTATTAGTGATGGTATCTTAACTTTTCGAGGTAGAGTTTGTGTTCCTTCTACCGATGGAGTTAGGCGTATGGTTCTTGATGAGGCTCACAAGGCCAAGTATACTATACATCCAGGGAGTACCAAAATGTATAGGGACTTGAAGAGACAATTTTGGTGGAATGGGATGAAGAGAGAAATAGCAGAGTATGTATCTAGATGTTTGACATGTCGGCGAGGTTAAGGTGAACACCAAAGACTGCCGGTTTACTTGACCACTTGAGATACTGGGAGTGGAAATGGGAGCATATCACCATGGATTTTGTGACAGGATTGCCACATACTCGCCGAGGTTTTGATGCAGTTTGGGTTGTTGTGGATAGGTTGACAAAATCTTCACATTTTATTCCTATTGCGATGACTTATAGTTTGAGTCAGTTGGCAGCGTTGTATATTCAGGATATCGTGAGATTGCATGGTATTCCGGTTAGCATTGTTTCTGATAGAGACCCCAGGTTCACTTCTAGATTTTGGCATTCCTTGCAGGAGGCTTTGGAGTGCAGTTGAATTTTAGTGCGACTTTTCACCCACATCGATGGTCGATCGGAGAGATTGATTCAGGTATTGGAGGATTTATTGCGTGCTTGTGCCATGGATTTCAAAGGTAGTTGGGATTCTCATTTGCCATTAGCCGAGTTTGCGTATAATAACAGTTACCAGTCTAGTATTGAGATGGCGCCATATGAGGCTTTATATGGGCGTAAGTGTCGTTCCCCGATTTGCTGGGATGAAGTTGGTGAAGCTAAGCTTTGGGGTTCGGAGATGGTACAACAGTCGGCTGAGAGTGTGAAGCTTATTAGAGATAGATTGCTTACAGCTCAGAGTAGACAGAAAAGCTACGCAGACAACCGGAGATGTGACTTAGAGTTTCAGGTTGGTTAATTTGTATTCTTGAAAGTATCGCCCAGGCACGGTGCTAAGCGATTTGGGAAGAAAGGTAAGCTTTCACCTAGATTTATTGGACCATTCGAGATCCTAGAGAGGATTGGAGCTTTGGCGTATCGGTTAGCATTGCCACCTTCTATATCGGATGTTCATGATGTCTTTCATGTCTCGATGCTACGCAAGTACTTGAAGGATGAGTCACATGTCCTTACTTATGATGAGAATACCATTGAACCTGACCTTTCTTATGATGAGAAGCCGGTGAGGATTCTTGATACGAAGGAACAAGTCTTGAGAACAAAGAGGATTCCGTTAGTGAAGGTCTTGTGGAAGAATCATGATATTGAGGAAGCCACGTGGGAGACCGAGCTTGATATGAGAGAGAGATACCCTTTTCTATTCGATGACTCTGGTAAGAATTTAGGGATAAATTCCTTTAAGTGGGGGAGGATGTGAGAACCCAAACCCATTACTTGTATTATGTCATTATAGCATGTTTATTGTATGTCTTAACATGTTAGATACTTCAATTGGTTCATGTCATGCTTGCATTAGAGTTGTTACGTTCATAGTCACTCGAATGTCTTTTATGAGTTGCATACCTTGCCGTTTGTGCTTTGAGTGTTTACCTTAGCATGTTAGCACTTAACCAAGACTTTTTGGGGTTCTATTACCTTTCATATATGACTTAGAACGTTCATCTTGATCATAGTAAGCTTGGTTGGAAGTTTAGAAACTTTCTTTCTTTGTTTGGGCCTTAGCGATTTCCCTCGTTGCTCGTATTGCTTGTATTTCGTCTTGCGAGATGTTCGTTGAGTTCTCGACCATGTATTCAGGTCATGACCATGTTTAAACAAGCCTTTTCCATGCCCAAGTTATCCTAGTTTGATTGGTGTTTGATTCGTGTTTGATTCGTTAACCATTCGTCGCATGATTCGAGCCTTGTTTTACCTTGTTCCGGATGTTGTTCGGGTGTGTTTCCGACTTGTTTTGAGTTGGGTTAGACCTTAGAATGGTTTCCCATGAGTTTGGGACCATTTAGGACATGTTTAGACCAAGTTCAAGGGCTAAACCTCGCGCTCGCATCGAATTTTGGTCACTAGCTCGCGGGACAGTGCTGAGAGCATTGCAAAATGGGCATATGCTGGAAATAGGACCATGCGCTCGCATGGTCCATATGCAATGCGACCGCATCAAGGCTGGTTTCACTTACCGGATTTTTTTGATGCAATCTGATTGTGACCCAATTAGACCCTTAAGCCCCCATCCTAATTGACCCTAAACCTCCCTATTAGACCCTAATTGACTTGGATTAACACTAACCTTAATCACCCTCCACTTGACAAGTGGATTTCAAGCCCTCTCCTTGTGACATGTGGAGTTCCACTCACAAATTGCATGCCATATATAATCCTCCCACTTTGTGATCAACCTTAATCCCTCCATATCAGATCATTTCTTCTCTCTCTTCCCTAAGCGTTTGTGTGTGTGTGGAGGGGGGAGATTGGTGTGTGTTTCTCCCATAACTTGAGCTCCCGACATCCGATTGCCAAACCGAGACCACCAAAGTGAAGCTATCGACGAGGAGCTCGATTCCATCCGATTAGTTTGTGCTCATCCCATCTTTTTCTTTGGTGTAAGGTAAGCTATTGATTCACCCTTAGGATGTATGCTAGAATTGCCATGTCCCCCTCTTCTTATGATTCCCATGCTCATACCATGTCCATGCCATGATTGATGATGATTTTGAGTTTACGAGATTTTTGAATGATATGTTCATCTTTTTAATTTAGTCCTATGCCTAGAATTAAAAGTGTTCTATGCCTCCTTAGGATTAATTATTGTTCTTGGACTAATGAATTTTGACAACTCTTAGAGATTGTGATTTTTAGGGTTTCATAAACTATGAATTGTTCATCATATTGATTTGGTCCTACGCTTAGAATTAAAAGTGTTCTATGCCTCCTTAGGAATAACTATTGTTCTTGGACCATTGGCTTTTAATAACTTTTTGAAATAATGATTCTAAGGTTCAATGAATTATGAATTAATGATAATTCTTGACTATGGTTGTTAAGTGGATTAATGGCCTAGTCTATCCTCTACGAGAACATAGAAAAGGGTTTAGAATGCATTTAGCATTTAAACTCTATTGGATGAATTTTTAGAGACGACTCAACGGAGTCAAATTTAGTGAGCCATTGAACAATACCGGCTCAAGGATCAATCCCTACGACGTTCTAAACACGTTTCACTAAGAATAATAATTCTAGACTCTTGAATTTGGATTGATTAGCATGCTTGATTTTAGATGTCTTATAATAGAATGCCTATTTGACATGTTGAGTTCGCTCTTGTCAAACTCAATCCTACTTGATTATTGATGAGAATAATTACTTGTCATGAACGAGATCGCTCTTGTCGACCTCGTTCACTACTTGAGAATTTGTTAAGTAAACACTACTTGGCATTTGCATGATTCCAGCTGGCATACCCGGCTTTGTTCACACACGCCTCCACTGTGGCCACGGTGGGAAGTAACCCCTTGTAACCATTAGAGCATCATTGGTGTGTCTATCCCGGGCATCTCCTCGGAAGGTCGATGTATTTACACACATCCAACACCTCACATTCCAGATAACGCTTGTATGCAGGAACTACATAGCGGCCCGGCTCTCCATATATCCTTATCCTATGTGATTTAATTATAACCACCTATGTGAAACAATGTGCATTTTGGATATATGTTCTATATGCTTATGTGATGATATCTTGCCTTGTATGTTGCATATTGCCATGAAACGCATGATTGATAGCTTACAAGTCTTTATGACTTACCCTTTCCCCTTTACTGCTTTAGATCTTAGCAAAAACAGGTCCTTCTCGTTGAGGCTTGTGGTGTTCGTGCCTTGTTCCTCTTTTGGACTGCCGTTGCAGTTTGAAGAGGTGGTTTAGATGTCCTCTTCTTTTCTTTTGTTATTTGCAAGGACGACGGGTTTTTAAGCAAGTCATTTAGACTATGCTTGGGGATGTGCTAGAACTTGTGCTTGTTTATTTTAGTTAACTACTTATAGTATTTTCACTTGTAGTACTTGTAACCCCTTTGATGCCGGCATTGTGTAAGCCGAGCTTTGGTTATCATGTTAGTAGTTCACTTCGTATAAGTCTTCCGTTGAGCATCCTATTAGCTCTTATTTAATTCTTGTCCATAAACAGTGAGCTTGGGTTCCGGCATGTAGTGTCGCTGATGACTTGGTTTAATTGCTTAACCGTTATATCAGGTTTGAAAAGTTTTAAAAATACCGGCCTTTTGGTGCCGAGGCGTGCTACGTCTCTAATGTTGCGTCACGTCGTTTTCTTTAATTGAGTCCTTGCATGTTATTTGTTTACTTGTTTCCCTCCTATTTGGGCGGTCTGACCCACGGTTCCACCTCGGGTCCGGGTCGGGTCGTCACAGAAGCCTGTCTGGCCTTTTGTTGAAGCAACTCTGCATCCCACTTAACACATTGGAGAAGGGCCAGTTTCTCAGGTTTCAACATTCTTTCTAAAGATTCATCACCCCCTAGTTGTAAACGTACTTCAAGCCGCAAAATATTATCCTGATGATTAGAAATCATTCTCTTCACATGGCCAAACACCGACCAATTCCAATCTTTCAAAGCCTTCCGAAGAAAATGAAGTTTCCTATGCCAAACTTCCATAGGGCAGCCCAGCACATCTCTGTTACACTGATAACTGACAAAACTCAAAAAATCAGGGTGATCCATCCACATTCTCTGAAACCAAAAAAAAACCTTTACCTTTATTCAAATAAGGGAACTCCAGAAGCAACAGAGCATGATCAGAGTGCGAACGAGCCAGATGAGTGACCTTAATATTCGGACAATTAGCTTTATATGCCCCATTTAGCAAAACTCTATCCAAAAGCAGCCAAATCTTCGAACCATTTTGATGATCGTTGCACCAAGTAAATATATTGCCTTCAAAACCTGCATCCTCCAAGCCGGCAGCATAGGTAAAATCTCTAAACTCGTTCATGTTGTACTAGTCAAAACCATTCCCACCCAACTTCTCATTGGTATTCATAATAGTGTTAAAGTCTCCACCCACTATCCATGGCTCAAAATAATTAGCCGAAATATCCATAAGGTTTTGCCAGAGATCTTGTCTACTTTCCCGAAAACACGAGGCATACACAACTGAGGTAATAAATACCTTTCCATTGATACCAACTCTAACTGTCAACTGCTGAGAAGAATAACCAACAATAGCAACATCCACACCTTTTTCCCAAAAAAGCCATATATGCATGTTAATAGGATTCTTATGCAAACAATTATGAAAACTAATCTTTTAGCAATCTCATCAATTCTATCACCACCTACCTTTGGCTCTAAAATAGCAAACAACAGAGGGTGATGTTGAGCTTTTAGCACTTTAATATAGTCTATAGTATATTTATTCCCTACACCACGGGCATTCCAAATGATGATCGACATAAATACTTACTTGGATGATTTGTGTTTCTTGGACTGAGCCCTAGTCTTTCGAGATTGCTTCTTTGCACTCTTACCTTGCTGTAGTTTTTTAATCTGCGCATTACAGAACTGTTGGAAGTCAGCCGTCACAGGCTTCAAGTTATTCTCATCAAAAGAATAAGATCTCTACAAACCACTTTCTTCCTGCTCAAAATCCCCGCCCGTAGAATGTGCTTTACCCATGTGATGAGGGATAGTACGAAGAATCGCCTCCCATAAGAATGCATGGAAATCCACTTGTGAAGTGGAAGATGAATGTAGTTAAGCTTAATCCAACTTACTTAGGGTCTAATAGGAAGTTTTAGGGTCAATAAGGATGGGGGTTTAAGGGGTTAATTGGGTCATAATTCAGAAATGTTCAAAAATCCCGTAGGTGTGATTTCAGGACCATGCGGTTGCATGGTATAACACCCATGCGAGCGCTTCACACTATTCACAGCCTACTTCCATTTTGTAGTGCTCTCAGCACTGTTCCGCGAGCCAATGACCAAAATTCTGTGCGAGCGTGTGGTTCATCCATTGAACATGGTCTAAACTCGTCCTAAATGGTCCCAAAATCATGGGCAACCATTCTAAGGTTTAACCCAACTCAAAACAAGTCGGAAACACACCCGAACAACATCCGAATTGAAACAAGTTATAACAAGGCTCGAATCATGTATATATATATATATCTACTAACGGTAATCTTCTTATGTAAATCTATTTTTTTTCCAAAATTTTATCATCGTCACTAAGCTAAACCTAACAGCGAATTAAGATTCATGTTCCCTATCATATTTCGAATTCAATATACACAAGAACACAACCGGTTTTTTTTCTTCACATTTACTCAAATTTATGTCATAAATAAGGAGAGATTTAATTCTCTAACTCTCCATCAAATATATGGGAAATAATAAAAATGAAAAATAGAAATCGGAAAAAAAGTTCATTATAGGAGAACATATTTGAAAATTCTTTAAAAAATAAAGAAGAAACTATCTACAAGTTACCTACTTGGTATACATTTTCACTAAATTAATAGTAGGCGAACAATGATCGTGTGCATTTCCCTAGTTAAATTAAATAGACTAGAAACATGTATATGTTGTTGAGCAAAATTAAAATGGCACCTTTGACCTCCCACACCTAATTTATTGAATCAACTCGAAATCATATATATGTTATTTTTGCATCATCGTTAGATTGAAGTAGTCCATATATGGATATCTTATGGATTGAGTATCTACAATCTACAAGAACATGTTGCATCGAGAGAAAGAACACCAAGTTCATTTTCTTTTTATAGTTTGGCTTTACATATAGTGATAAGAAGATTTCTTACAAATAGGATACGCTTCAAACTTATCACTAGGGATGAATCTTTATAAAAAAAAATAACATTTCAGAAATGCTATGATCATAATTCCAAGTAAATTAGAGTTACCCTCTGGAAGTAAAAAATCTCCAAAAATGGTAAAATATTTTACAAACTGATCGATATTCATGGCATTTCATCAATCAAAGCATTGCTTCTTTTTATATTGAATGACGAAATTCCATGAACACGATCGAATTGAAATGTATTGTAGCGATTCATGTGCAACTCTTTAACATTAAAAAATTGGTAAGAGTGTTGAAAACTATCAACAATGTGTTCGTTATTCATGGCATTTCACCAAAACAAAAGTAAGATTACAAACATCAAATGGTCAAATGCCATGAATACGAAGAAATTATTGTGTTTTACTTTATTAGAGAAGGAGAAATAGAGAGAATGAGAATTGTATGGTCTTATGTCTTTGCCAATTAGCCTTTTTATAGGCATTTTCCATTAACCAAATGAAAAAAACGAACACCTATATTTTTCATGTTAATAAATATAAGTTGGTAAACTCATTTATTTTTGTCTTGTTTAAGAGATAATTTCATACAATACAACTTTATTTGGTGATTTAAATTATAGTCATTAATTGTCACTTGCCTCCTATTGACTATAAGAGTTACTCAATAAATCATAACATGTAAAACCCTAAAATGTTGCTTGCTTTTGTTATGCATGGATTCATACATTTATAATCATCATAAACGTGTTCATTTAGCTCATACATATGTTTGGAGTCAATAGCATGATCGTTGACGTCGTTTGGGATGCTTGTATGCATTCTTCTTACGCGAGATGCTTTGAATCTCGGGTTTGTGATTTATGTTATTATCACATGGATAATTGTTAGAAGGCATTCATAATATCATTTACATGCCTTGGATATTTGTTGGATGCTAGTTGTATCGTCGGTTTGGTTGCTAGTTTGATTCTAGCGTTAACCCTTCTTCGTTTGACCTTTTCGGTTGTCGTTCGGGAGAGTTCTGCCTGAGTTCTTTGCCATGTTTTGTTGAGGTTTGAGACTTGATTGTTTTGGTTATTGATTGGAGGTTATTAAGGTTGGATTGTAGACCATTTTTGGCTTGGAAGGACTCGAGAATGCACGCGGGAGAGGCCGGGTTCGAGCAGGGAAGCAACAAAGGCCGGGAAAAGGAATGCTGGAGGATGCGCTCGCATCCCCCACACATGAAGCGACCGCAAGGGTCCCATAATATCAATTACGGGATTCTGCAATCCTTTTGTGCGCTGTCCGAATTTTAACCACTTAAACCCATTTTAAACCTAACCTAAACCCTCCTACTTAGCCTAAACATGTCCTAAACATCTATTAGAGATTTAGGGGTTGATTAGTGAGTGATTAAGGAGAATAAGAATTCATATACTAACCCAAGAAGTTTTGAAGTGTGTGAAGCACACTTGATTATGAGAGCTTATATGATTCTCGGTTATGATATTTATGCTAGTTGTGGATAAAAAGCATGACTAGTTTGATGGTAGAGTGTTTACCTACTTGTTTTGAGCATATGAGTATATATTACTTGTGCTTGGGTTTTGAGTCCAGCTGGAGTCGGTTTGTTGAGTTTTTGGTGGGACGATACATCGTCTTCACGAATTGTGAGATTCGTGATCGCGATGGATCGTCGTGCCGGGTTTGCACACACCCCTCCATCGATGGCCACGGTGGAGAAGTAGTTTATCTTAGTTGTAGTAATACACATGACTTTGATAACTATGGAACTCGAGCGGAGACTGTCTCGGGGACGTCGATATCTACGAGAGGGATATCGAGGGCACATAAAGGTTTTGCACGTGTTTTTGCAGGAGCGACACGCGCGGAAGAATTGGTAATGGTATCATATCCCTTTTATATGAATTGTTTCACAAGTGCTTATGTGAATAATGTGCTTGGTGATTTGGATATGATATGATGGTTGTTTCGGTTTTATAAATGTTATACTTTATAGATAACATGTTGTTTAAGGTTGTTAAGAATGAATGCTTAAACATGAAAATTATTTGAATGATGCATTAAGCCGAAAGCATGGATCATTGTTGTTAAGTTTATATGCCTTGACATGAATATTATGGGAAGGCTATGTTATAACAATAACATGAATTACTGTTGTTAAGCTAATATGTTTTATCATTATTATTATTCGAATGTGGCATTATGCCAGAAGCATGAATTATTGTTGTTAAGCTTATATGCCTTGACATGTAAATTATTGGAAGGCTATGTTATACCAATAACAAGAGTTATGATCGTTAAGCATAAAATGCCTTGACATGGATTTTAGTGAGATGTTATACTACAATGATAACATGTTTTATTAATGTTGAGCATGGATGCCATGACATGATTTTATATAAGGTTATTTCATGACGATAGCATGATGTAATTTATGATTGAGCATTATGCCATGATAGGAAGTTACGGTTAGTAACTTACTAAGTCTTTGTGACTTACTTTTATTTGTTGGTTGTTTTCCCTAGATCCGAGCCGAGCATGCGGATCCAAGTAAATCAAGAAGGTTGCATTGATAAAGAATTCTTTTGGCAAGGTTGCTACTTAGATGATTTATTTTGCTTTTGGTGAGGTCGTTGGGAAAGATGAAGTTATGTAAACTTCATGTTGGGTAGCAAACCTTAATGCGAATTGAAACGTTGTAATTATGTTGATAGCCTATTCTTTTGGTAGCCGACAAGTAGTAGTCGTGCTTGGTGTATGTTTATGGTTATATCTCCATATGTTTTCTTGTTATTAGTACTTATAAATATTAGTACTTATGTTGTTGGTAGCGGACTTGTTTTAGTCGCGCTTGGTTAATTGGTGATTATGTTTAGCATGTTACATTGCAAGTTAAATCCTATGTTTGTTCTCCGGCATGTTTTTAGTCGTTGAGTTGTTAGACTAGAGTCTTAGACTTAGTTTAATGTTGGGTTCTGGCCGTAGCTTCGCCGATGACTTGGTTTATTATGCTATATATTTGAATTGCATAACAGGGAGTTTGTCCTACGTGCCCAATGTTGCGGCACGCGAGTCGAATTTTTGGACCGAGAGATTAACTATCTCTTTGGTTGTTTTTAGTTTGAGCTTGTTAGCTCAGGCGCCACTGTTATATTATATTTTGCTTCCGCATATGTTTTGAGTTGTTGGCGTATCGCCGTTATGGCCCTACCCATTATTTGCTTCTTGTTTGTTGTTATTTGTTTTCCGGCGGCACAACCTTGGGATTTCGTATTGGGATCCGGGTCGGGTCGTCACATAACATGCTTGAAATTTAAACACGACGTATATGTGGAATCATCTAGTCGTGCAATTAGGGAATAGAGAAATACACTGATAGAAAGATTTTAAATGTGGTTTAATTCATTGTATAATGTAGAATTTGTAACGAAGTTTGCACTATTAAAAGTTCCTTTGAGTTGATAAAGAACGGATATCACATATTACTATTTATACCCAAGAGGTCATCATCAAATTAAGTATTTATATTATTACATCTATGTAATCAATTTTTTGTGATGTATTGTAAGTTGCTTAAGCAAAAATTTTAGAGAGAGAAAAAACCCTAGAGGCGGCTGTTCTCTACTGGCTTGATTGGTCTTGGCAGTTTGGCCATGGCTGCTGCCGAGGTAATCCATCCGGCTCCTCCTTCTCCCTCGGCCAAGAAATCTTTCGCGTCCCTTTTCACCTTTCCTTCATCCCCTTTATTGGATAATCTGCCGCTAATTCCTCCTTCCTTGTACAAGGGGGAACATGCCCTTTGTCTCTCCCTAGAGATTGTTGCCGCTCTTTCTAAACCCTTTCAATTCTCTCTTGTAGGGAAATTTTCCCATGGGCGGCCATCTATGGACACTATGCGTAAGGAGTTCCTTACCTTTGGCTTCAAAGCGGCAGTAACCCTTGGCCACCTTGATCATAAACACATCTTAATCCAAACTCACCACGAGGCTGATTTTCAGCGCTTATGGATTAAAGACCAATGGTATGTGGGTGCTTTTCCTATGCGCGTTTTCAAGTGGACTCCGGATTTCCGACCTGAGGTTGAAAGCCCTATCGTTCCTGTTTGGTTCTCTTTACCTGGTTTGCCTATTTACTTGTTCAACAAACAAACTCTATTCTCTATGGCTAACATGATAGGAACCCCATTAAACATTGATTCCCCCACCGCTAACCTATCTAGACCTAGCGTGGCTCGTATATGTATTGAGGTTGATCTGACCAAAACTATACCTAGTCGTATCTGGATCGAGAGTGGTTCCTCATCAGGATTTTGGCAAACTATTGAGGTTGAAAGGCTTCCCCTATATTGCTCGTATTGTCATCGCCAGGGACATGATGGCGAATCTTGCAAGTTCTACCAAAAACAAATGAATAACGATAAAGTTGTTGATCACAGCGAACCAAATACCACTCAGAATCCCAGCATTTATTCGGCCAAAACTCACGGCGAAACTATTCCCAAAAACCATTTGCAAAGCTAAGGATAATAATAGCACCAAAACCAAAACCGAAGACATTCCGAGTACGAGCAAAACCAACCCCATTGATGCGGACGTGAGTAAGGAATTTGATGCAGGTAAGAGCCCCAACAGTCCTATTTTGAATAATAATCCTAACAACTTCCCGATCAGTTCAGGTATGCAAGCCTCACCAATTGTGAACCCTTCTACTATTTGTAGTAATGAACCCACTGATGGCCTCCATACATGTGATCACGTGGAGGAAGGGGAACCCTCAGTTCATGAGCACCAAGACCCTAATTTAAAGCTGAAGGATTGTTCGGTTAATTTTGCTCCAGACTCGGGCTCTCAAGATAATGATGTTGTCTTATCTCCGAACAATTTCACTGTTTTACAATCCTTTGACGATGAAGATCCCTTCCAGGCCAGTGAGTTTTTGGATGCTCTCAATTTGGAACATATAACCAAAAGAAAAATAAAAATAAGAAGCCTCCCAAAGTTCCTCCTACTAATAGGACTACTCGTTCCCATGTGCAAGACAAGCCCCATGCCGGTTCCTCCCCTACTGATTCTCATGACGATTAGGGCCCTATGTTGGAATCTTAGGGGTGTGGGTAATGATACCACTCTCTCTCGACTTAAGAAGTTAATCTCACTGCATCAAATATCTTTTATTTCTATATGTGAACCCATGATTAATAGCACAAAATTGCCTTTTGTTGCAAAGAAAATTAAATTTCGCCATTACTTTTGTAGCACGGCTAATACCATTTGGATTCTAGCCAAGTCTGCATTCAGTTGCCAGATTAATCATGATTCTATCCAGCATCTCACTATTAGCATTCGCCATTATACTTGGGTTCAAGCAGTTTCTATTACAATGGTTTATGCCAAATGTACTTCTATTGAGAGGCAGGAACTATGGAATGATCTTATTAGCATGAGCCTAGATTATGATAACTCCCCTTGGCTAGTTATGGGGGACTTTAATATCATTCTTTCTTCTCATGAGAAAATTGGCGGAGTTGGTTGGGATCGACATGGAGCTTCAGAATTTCAAGCCTATATTAATGCAGCAGGTCTTGCAGATATTGGGCATCAAGGTAGCAAGTTTACATGGAGCAATAATAGGAATGGGCAGGCAACAATTTATCAAAGGATTGATCGGGCATTATGCAACTCTTCTTGGCTTTCCACTTTCAATATTACCTCAGTGGACCATCTAAATAGGACGTGTTCTGATCACTCTCAGCTCCTTATTTCTATTAAGAAGACTGCAGATTGTAAGCCCTATCATTTTAAATTCCTCAATGTTTGGACGGCTCACCACTCTTTTTTGGATACTGTGAAAGCTGCTTGGCAAACTTCTGTAGGTGGCAGGCCAATGACGCGATTCTCCAACAAACTTAAAGTTACTAGAGATGTTCTTAAACTCTGGAATACTCATGTTTTTGGTAATATTTTCCAGTCCGTTAAAGAGGCAAAAGATGTGGTGCTAGCGCAAGAAATTCTGTATGAGAATGACCACACGGATGATAATCGTGCTGGTCTCCACCTAGCTCAAGCTAATCGGAAGCATATTCTGAAGGTTGAGGAAGACTACTGGAGACAAAAATCTCACCTTCGATGGCTGGTAGAGAGAGATGGCAACACTAAGCTTTTTCAGTCGTCGGTAAAACAAAGGCGTAATAAACTTGCCATCCATCGAATTATTGACATGCATGGGACTATTGCTTCAACGGAGGACTCCATTAAATCTGCCGCCATTGATTATTTTAAGGACCAGCTTACTGCTTGTCCACGATCTGATGGCCCTCTTCTTTCGGTCATCCCGACTCTCATAACTCATGACCAGAATAAGCTGCTATCAGATCCACCTTCAATGGAAGAAATAAAGAAGGCTATCTTTGAGCTCAATGGTGATAGTGCAGCCAGGCCTGATGGATTTTCAGGTAAATTCTACACGACTTGTTGGGATATTATTGCTTCGGATCTTTTCCTTGCTATTTCAGATTTCTTTGCAGGCTTTGAAATGCGTAAATCTTGGACTAGCACTCTCATTATTACTATTCCGAAATCCAGCCACGTTGATTCCTTCAAAGACCTCCGGCCGATCAGTCTATGCAATTTTTGTAACAAGATCATCACTAAGATTCTGTCCTCTCGGCTTGCTCCTATTCTCCCTTGCATTATCTCTGAAAATCAAAGTGCATTTACGAAGGGCAAACTTATCCAAGACAACTTGCTTCTAGCCCATGAATTAGCTCACTAGCTAAAGAAGAAGGTTAATGGAACTAATGTTATCATCAAGTTAGATATGGCCAAAGCATTTAATAGAGTCTCATGGGTTTTTCTAATTGATGTTCTTTGCAAATTTGGTTTCGGGGAGACCTTCATAGACATTATCTGGAGGGTTATTTCTAACAATTGGTTCTCAGTTTCTGTGAATGGATCTTCGGCTGGTTTTTTCCCATCGTCGCGAGGTCTTCGTCAAGGAGATCCTCTCTCGCCAAGCCTATTTATTATTGCCGCAGAAGTTCTAAGTCGAGGACTGAATAAGCTTCACCTTGATCATCCCAGCTTTTCTTATTCTTCTTCGAGGGGTTGCCCCATTATATCTCATCTAGCTTTTGCGGACGATATAGTTATTTTATGTAATGGGTCTAAACATTCACTCCTTCATCATAAAAAGCTTCTCAATCTTTACAAGCAATGTTCAGGGCAATTAATTAATCAAGGTGTGGGTCACCCGGGCTGTGCCCGCACCCCGCGCGCCCTTGGATAGGGGTGCGCGTACATGTGGATGCGGGACACCACTGCTCTCGTTCCACCCTCCCTTGTTTAGGGGAAGACGAAATCAAAAGTGCGAGAGGAGTGCTGTCTAAGAATAGTGCGTTGGAATGCGTCTCGGTTGACTTTAGTGGATTTTTGATCCAATATAGGAACTTATGGTTTCCCGCATCAAGTTATCCCTTTTTTAGGGGATATCAGGATATGGGAATTCATCACCATTTCATTCCCATTTTCCTTTTTTTAGGGGAAAACAGAAAAGTGCAAAAAAGGATGTTGCGACGCCCCCACTATGGATTTTATAAAAATAGCCTTATGGCCCGTTTCGGATCACTATGGGATCTTTCGGTTTCCCGCATCAAGTTATCCCTTGTTTAGGGGATATCAAGAAATGGGAATACATCACCCTTCCATTATCATTTTCCCTTTTTTAGGGGAAAACGAAAAAGTGCAAAGAATGAGTGTTATGAGGCCCCACTAGATCCAAAAAGTCTTAGAGTCGCCATCTTTCTTTTAAGGCAAATAAAGCAAAACCAAAAAAAAAAGAAAATAAAACCAGAGATAGAAAATGGGTTCGGAGGCTAAGTTACGAGTTGGGAAGGTGCTAGGCACCCAACTCGCCCTTTCGGTCTCAAAAATGGTTTTTGGCTAAAGTATTCTTATTGTTATATTTATTTAACAGATAAATAAAGCATTAAAAGACAGGAAAATAAAACAAATACATCCGTGACTATATTATTTACCGACTTGCAGTCATTTCCTTACAATAATTAGAAATATATTTAAAAATATTTGGCCATTATAACTGCTCTTTTACATAATATTTCCTAATCTAATCCGGGTAGCACAACGGCTTATATTGACTACATTGGGCCGGATTTAAATAATAACTTTATAAATAATAAATAAAAGAACGCCCTTAAAGGCTATTACCTTTTAGAGCGGTAGTGTGCTCGCTTTGTCCTTCAGGGAGAGGGAGTCTTTTTGTTGTTGTTGTTGTTGTTGTCGTTGTTGTTGTTGTTGTGATTCAGGCAGAATGACTGCTTTATTCTGGATGATTTCGGCTAGTTCACTCGGGCAGAATGACGGCTTATTTCGGATGGTTTTGACCTTTTTGGTTGGGCGGAATAACGGCATACTTTTTGTGTTTTTCAGCTCATTACTTGGGCAGAGTAACAACTTACTTTATGGATTTTGGGCCGGGGAAGTGGGTGGATACCTAACTAAAAGGCTAGGGATCACTTTTAACTGGTGGATTTGTGTTTTGGCGGAGTTTGGAAGAGGTTTGGAAGCTTTGGTGGGCAACACACTCCTATCTCACTTCTCTCGCTATTCGGCGTTGTTGAGACACGGAGAAAATTTCTCAGCGTTTCTTCGCGATCGATTTCTTCTGTCTGAAGGGGAGCCCAGCACTCTTATTTATAGTAGGAGAGGGGGATTCATCGGGAATTATAAATTCCCTCAGTGAGCATCATCAGCATGTACACCGGCCTTCACAACTTGCATAATGCGTTAAGTCCCAGAGGCACTGTAGCATGCTTGGCGCCGACATCTCCATGGTATGGCGCGGCGCCCAATCCTCCTTTAGGCCGCGCCATGCTCCTGTTCAAGTTCTATTTTTGGCGCTTTCACCCCTTGCACTTTACTATTTTGCGCATCCTGCTTTGCCTTTCGCATTTTCGACTCCAGTAACTTGACATTTGTTAAGTTTAAGCAGTTCTTGATATCATATGTCAGAGTCACATATCAGGGGTATGAAATTGGAGTGTCTACAGAGCCCCTTAACGATGGATTCTACGGGTAACCCAAAGCTTACTGAGTAGACGAACATCGTTGATAAACAATAGACTCTCCAATTTCGTTCAATTAAAATGGGAGAGAAATGCAATAGGTAACAGTTATAATGCAACAGTTTATCATGCTATCCAAACTCCATAACCTAGACATATTTAGTCGGTTATAACAGGTTATCGTAGTTTTTAAGCAGATATGTAAATGAAGTATTCTGATGGTCGGACCTACTAATGTAGGCTGCCTACGTATCCCTTAATAAAGGAAATCAGACCAAACGCAGTTCAGGCCAAAAACCTAAACTACAAAGAACGAGGATATTATGTCCTTTGGGTCAAAACCCGACTAAGAACACAATAGGAAAAAGATTTTTATGTCTTTTCGAAAAGCCGTATTCAAACGGTCGAGAACGGCCGTCAAATACGGTATGAAGATTTGAATGTTTTTCGGAAACCATATTTCAACTGGTCAATAGCTGTCATCGAAATATGTTAAGAGTCATTTTCAAAAAGTGTGCCTGGCTGGCCAATACCTTGTTTCCAAACACAAATGAAAAAACTTTCAAATTTTCCGAAAACTGCACTCGACTGATCAAAATCTGTCACCGAGCACGACAAAGAAAAGCATTCTTCAAGTTTTTCGAAAATTGTACAAGGTAAAAACCATTCTTTTCCCTTTCCTTTCTTCTCACTCTTTCTGTTTTTTTTTCAATATTCCTCTTTTTTTTTAATATTTATCTTTTTGTGTTTTTTGAAATATTCCTCTTTTTTTGTGTTTTCAAAATATTCCTCTTTTTTTTGGGTTTTCAAAATATTCCTCTTTTTTTGTGTTTTTTTTTTTGAAAAAAAAGAACTCTTTTGAAGAAGAGTTTTCTTTTATTATCCTTTAATTTGAAAAAATAATTTTTTTCTATTTTTATTATTATTATTTTTTAAAACGAAAACTTCTTTTGAAAAAAAGAGTTTTCTTTTATTATCATTTATTTTGAAACAAAACTTTTCTTCTCTTTTTCTTTTTTTTAAACAAAAAACTCTTTTTGAAAAAGAGTTTTCTTTTATTTTCGAAAAACGAAACTCTTTTTTTCTCTTTGTTTTTTTGAAAAAACAAAAACTCCTTTGAAAATGAGTTTTCTTTTATTATCCTTTATTTGAAAAAGCAAAACTCTTTTATTTTTTGAAACAAAAACTCCTTTTGAAAAAGAGTTTTCTTTTATTATTATTTATTTTGGAAAAAAAACAAAACCCTTCTTTTCTTCTTTTTTTGTTGAAAGAAAGAATATATTTTTAAGTTAGGATAAGAATACTATACATTTCTTACCTTTTCGCGCCCGGGTGGCTGCCGTGGATTCGGCTGATTTTGACATTTCTGCCACTCTTGCCTTTTCAAGCCACGGACTTTATTTTCTTTTTCTTCTTTTTTTTTTCTTTTGTTTTCTTTTTCTTTTGCCTCTTGAAAGATTTTTTTACTTATTTTGCGGCTGAACTGTTGGGGATATTATTTCTTCTTTGCCCTCGAATGGATGGTCACCAAATGTGGTTAACAAAATTAATTTCGTTAACTTTCCGTTAAGCTTAGGGGCCATTTTGGAATTTTGGAATTTCGAGGACTTAACTGTCGCAGCTTCAAACTTCGGAGGGGGGGAAAAGGAAAAATTTCTTTTCCTCCCTCATTATGGACGTGGAGATGGAGAAAGGGAGCTACTGCTCCTTTCTTCTTTCTTTCTTTCTTTTCTTCAGCTTCCGCCATTGCTGCCTCCTTTCCTTTTTTTCTATTTTCTTCCTATTTTCGCTCCTTTTCTCAAATTTTTTTCGCCAACTTAAGTGTTTTGTCTAGCAGATGACATCTTCTTCACGATCCAGGAAGGGGAAGGCTCCGATGCATCCAGAATCTGATGAGAGGATGAAAGAGTTTCCTCCCCTGGTCTGAAATAAACTTAAGTACCGGTACTCCACAGATGACTAGGGCAACATTCTTCGAGACTGGAACACCCATGTGTCCAATCTTCCTCCTACCACTGTAAGTTTCTTTCTTTTTCTAGATTTGTTTGGATATAATTCAGATATGCTAGATTTCAACACTGTTTGGAACCTTTGGAGCACTCCTAACTTTATTAATGATGTTTATGAATGTCCTATTTATGCCTAAATGATGTAATTAGGTAATGATGCATGCAATTTACGTGATTTATTCTTGCGGTGCATGATTGAACTAGTGGTCACTATTTGACCCTACTATGCATGATTTATACTATAAATGCAATTGGAGCTACATGATGCATGTTCTAGGCTAAAACATATTTTTTGCATGCAATATGTTCACAAGACGGACTTTTCGGAATAGAATTTATTTTTTTCCGAACACACTTTCGAGCATATTTTCGGATAGATATGGGATAAAACGGATATATTTCATGCCCTCAATTTTATTTTTCATGCATGCTTATGCTGCAGGGATATAGTAAATGCCATAAAAAAATTCATGATTGGTGGCATTTTATTTTCTTTTTAGCGCACCCTTAATGTAGCTTATTGGACAATAAATGCACATGATGAATGCATGTACTACTTTATTTGATGCAAATGTAATGCAAAACAATTATAAGATGCTTATTAACATAATGCATGAACATTTTCTTATTTTATTATGTACATGATAAATGCAGTTTAACATGCATTTCTATGATGCCTAGGTTGTAAAAGAAATGATTATTTAGATGCAAAATAATACACATAGTTTTTTTTAAATTTAAAATACATACTTAAATGTATTTTATTTATTGAAGGAATGTAAAAGAATACAACATATATTTTCGAAATACACATTTATTTTTATTTTACACATTTTTTTATTTATTATTATTTTGAAGAAACTAAATGTTTATTTACACGTGTATTTATGTACATGTATTTTATTTTTTTTTTAAATTTATTTTCAAAAACAAATGGTAAGTGTTTATTTACATCAAAAATGATTTTTATTTTAGGAAATTAGCATGCTGCAATTTTATAATTCATGACATACAATGCATGCAACATGTTTGTTATCTATTCATACTTATTTATTACTATTGTTTATCAAAAGACTGTACAAGGAAAATAAAGATAGTGGACTTACCTTTTTCTCCCTTCTTCTTCTCTCTTTCTCTTTTTTTTTTTTTTTTTTTTCAGTTTCGCAGGAAATTTAAGAGAATGCGGGCTTCATGTGCTAATGTTATGGATATTTATTACATGTTGCCCGAGGCAGCACAGCTTCTGGTGGAGGGCTCTGGTTTCAGTACTTTCATGCACGCCTTCCGCCACTTCACCAGCTATCTGCCGATCTTCGATGCGCTATGGGACTTCGCTGCCATTACTAGCATTCCTACCAGCATCGAGGAGACTTTGGTCCCGGATTTTACTCTCCGTCGGCGTCGAGAGGAGGTGGTGGACCTCCTGGGCTTTGAGCCGGAGTTTAAATCGACGGATGAGATCTTCATCGGCAGCGTACGGAACTGGCTTCTTAGTAATGCCGGGCGGGCGCCTGCAAATGATATGGCTGCCGTGACTCGAGTGGCCAAAGCGTTTTTATTCTTCTTTTTTGGCACATCGCTCTTTGCCAACTCTTCTACCACCCTGCGGGTTTCCGTCCTGGCCTTCTTAGCATATTTTGAGCAGATCCCTTCTTATGACTGGGGACAGGCGGGCTTAGCCGAGTTATATGCTTCCATGGACAGGGCCTGCCTGAACGACTCGCCGACTCTGAATGGTTTTGCCCCGGCGTGGGAGGTACATGCCTTTTCCTGCTTTTGCTGCTTTTCTTTCTCTTTTTTTTATTACATATATACTTTTTTTTTCGCAGCATAAATTTCTCTTCTTTTTTTTATTCATTATTACTGATAACATTTTTTACTTTTTCTTTTTTCCCAGGTCTGGGCTTTCTCATTTTTCCATTTCTCGCCGGTCCTCTCCTTCAGCGAGTTCACCAGCCGCCATGTAACACCCCACTCCTTAGTTAGCTCGGTTTACGTGCCATGCTTGCACTTCTTCCTTTGTTGACTGAATGTTTGGTTTGCGAGAGGGTCGAGATGTGTATGAGAGACCACATTAAGAGCATAACACTATTAGGAAATGCCATATAGTTGTTGACTTGCTAAAGTCACAAGTCGTGACTCGACGATAGTCGGAATGCGACGCGATTGAGAGTTTGCTTGCGTATTGTGTTCGAGACCTCGGTTTGATCCTAGACCTCTACATGATGATTGATTAACATGTTTAGATGTATTAGACTTCAAGTTGGAGGTGTTCCTTAAGTCTATCGATGATTTGGATGCTTTGGAGATAACATTCGTCTCTCTCGCGTAGTTCGGGGATTGAGTCGCGTAATCATCTCTCCTTTGGAGTTCTTATTCCCCTAGTTGTTATTCAAATTTCTAGAAGTATTCAAGATTCTTCATTAGCTCTTAGACTTGCCTTAAAGTCTCCTTTCATTGCTCGTTCGATTGCTAGTTCATTAGTTGTTTTGGTTGCACGTTGTTGTACCTCTTCTCGGTTTCACTCTGAGTTGTTTTGTGGGTTGTTTGTGAGTGTTCTATGGGAGTTCTAGGCCTACTTTGAATGGGGTTTGAACCTTGTTTGGTTTGGTTGAGTGTTTGGGGTCATTTGGGGTTGAATTTTAAGCCCTTTTTGGTCTGGGAGGCTTGCGGCCGCAAGGGGGAAGGACCTTGCCCCCGCAAGGTCATCAGAAATTGTCCAAGGTGTGTGCTGAGGAGCTTTCAGACACAAGGCTTGGGGGACCTTTCGACCGCAAGGTCCACCGACCCTGCTTTGCCCTGTTTTGTGACTTGACGAGAAATACCTATCCTACCCTCATCAAACCCCCTCTAAACCCTTCCTAACCTCCCATACTTAGCCCTAATCATGTACTAACATTAGTTGGAAGTTAATTAACGTTAGATTAGTGAGTGATTACTCCTAATCTTTACTAATTGTACCAAGGAATTCCCTATTATGCTCTCTTGGTTTGTGGAAGTATATAAACCCAAACCCTTTGCAATTTTTAGAAATCCTCTTCATTTCTTATCCTCCTTCACACGTATTAGAGAGAGAGAGAGAGAGAGAGTTCTTGGGGGGGTTTTTGAGCCCTAGCTTCGTTCTTCCTTCGATCCACAAAGATCCAACCGTCGGATTTCCTTCAAACATCGGAATCTTGAAGCCCTCGACGAGTAGAACAAGTTCACCGATCGGATTTTTGTTCTTTGGAGTTTTCATCCGAGCTAGGTAAGTTACTTTCTTTTGATTTTGGTTCATTGGCCCTAAGGAAAACAATCTATGTGCTATTTGTGGGCAATGAACACTTAATATGCTATGTATACCCATTTTGGGGATTTTTGGGAGTATGAACTTGTTAATAGCATGAATAAGATGATTTGAATGAGATTGTGTGTTGTAGGAAATGGGTTATGATTTATGTTGAGTTTTTACGAATTTTAGGGCTCGAGAATCAAGCTCGAATTATTTGAGAAATTGTTATTAATTGAAGTGGGTGTAAATGTTGAGATTGATGAAATGGGTAAAGGATGAAACTTCGTATTTAGACTCAACGGAGCCACTATAGGTTCAATAATGTGTTAATGAACTCGGGTTGAAATCCTACGACATTTGGGTTTCATTTGACTATAATTATGATGAGTTTTTGGATTTCTAGGCTTGGGAATCAAGCCCGAATGAATTTTGGGATTTTGTTATATATATGAATGAAGTGTTTAATTGTGGGTTTATGAAACACGTAAAGAATGAAATGTAGAACTAAGACTCAACGGAGTCATTGTAAGATTAATAATATGATAATGAGTCTTGGGTTGAAACCATACGATGTTTGGGTTTTGGTTGGATATGTTTGTACGCACCTGAGCATATTAAATTGTGTCCAATTGTGACACCCATGTTATGGATACTTATTGGGGATTATTTAGAGTGTGCTCGTAGAGCACGGAGCATTAGGGACCAACCCATGGTCTCGAGTACTATTTAATAATGATTATTGAATGAATTCACTCTAGGGAATTTGGTCGCGTGTACATGAAAATACTTGTGGGATTTGGACCACGGGGTAGTCTTGTCATTCATGAGATTGGTCTTGAGGGTGTTGATTATATACGACGGTTAGGACTATGGTTGAGTCCGGTACGCTTTTATGTATAGACTAAATACTAAGTCTTGATTTATGGTTGTTCTTAGACTAAAATAATAGTCTTTGGGTTAATCTTGAGTAGAGGACTATAGTAGGCCTCACATTGTGATTTATTGAGCTTATATGCTATTCTTGATTGGGTGATAACTTGAGAATTATGTGTACCTCAATATGTGGTTCTTGGACTAAACTTACAAGTTAGTTGAACAAGTTAAGTGTGTACAATTATGTGCATTGTTTATTGGGTTTTGTAGAGCATTATGACCTACTTGATTTGATGAGTCCGCTCGTGATGGACTTGGTCTTTATTTGTTTATCCAAGTAAATATCTACTTGAGCGTCTTGATTTGAGTCCAGCTGGCGTCTTGGACGTTATGTCGGCAAGGGGACGATTCATAGCCTTTGGAAACATTCGCTATGAGTTGCCGCATTGGTTCCCTTTCTCCTCACTATTTGGTTCCCTTTCTCCGCATTAGCGCCATCTAGCCTGATATCGAGCTCCCATTTCTCATCCTAGGTTGGATGAATGTAACGAGGTACTCATTAAAGAAAACTGATGAGTTGTGATCATTTGAGGATTGAACCCATATTATGATCAATTGAGGGTTGGACCCATGGTTTGAATATTGAGGGTTGGGCCCGGATTCTGGTTTTACGTGTTTACATATGGGCATTTATGTGAAAGATAATATGCTATGTGGTTTATGTGAGATTATGTACTGTGATAACTAAGTACCTGTTTATTGTTGGTATACTAGTACGATACCCTGATACTTATATATGCTTGTGCATTATGCCATGCCATGACATGATATGCCATACAGTTGCATTTAGTAACTTACTGGGTCATTATGACTCACTCCGTGTGTTTGTTTTCCTTGGTGTGTGCAGTGATCCCGTTAGTGCGCTTGGCGACTTCGGATAGTGATTTCTAGCAGGTGGTATTCCGGCATTAAGCTTGGAGTTATTATTAATTTTGTTATTATGTATTTGTGAGACACGAATGTAAAGTTATGTAGACTTTACTTGGGTAGATTATGTTAGTATTTTATTATCGTAATATTTTGGGAGCCGACTTGTTTCGTCTAGCTATTGTATCTATAGAAGTTATTCATGTTGTCATTCCAAGCAAGTTTCAGCTCGCTTAATCTAGTATTGTTGTTGTTATCTCCGACAACTTTAGTTGAGAGACATTGGTTTAGTTGTTAGTATTTAATCTCTTATTCTTTTAGTTGATTCGTCCCCCCGGCATGTTGTAGCCGTTGAGTGGTTGTTTATCAGGTTGGTATTTGTTTGATTCACCGGCCTTAGGTTTGCCGATGGGTTGTTGCCCGTGCGCAATGTTGCGTCACGCGCGTAGTAGATTTGTCGAGAGATAGTTATCTCTCAGCCTTGCGTTCCTTTGTTTAGGATTAAAGGCTTGGGTTACACTTATGATTTGCTTCCGCAGATTTTAGTTTTGTTGTTTCGTTTTGCCGTTATGGCCTTACATTCCTGTTTTGAGCTTGTTAGCTCATCTTTCGACTTGCACCATTATCCTTAGCAGGTGCTTGTCCGTCTCTTAGCTTGTCTTGACGGCACGACCTTGGGATTCCGCATTGGAGTCCGGGTCAGGTCGTTACACGCCATACCTGTCCTAGTATGTTGATGATAACAGGGTTTATCCAACCCAGGACAGTGGTTGTAAAAACAAGGAACGAGTGCGGGAGCGAATTACAAGCTCGAGTCCTGGTATAGTGCACTTCCTTCCTTGGGAGAGCCTGGAGGGGCATTATGCAGTTGCCTTGGGACTTAGCCGCTGCCGGATACTGATGGTATCCATTATGGTGGATTCCTTATACAAGGGCGAGCGGGTGAATCGCCAGCATCAGTCTATTTTGGTTCCTCCAGTGGTGCCTCCTCGGCCTCCTTTCTGGGTGATAGAGAGCCGATCACCGCCAAACAGTATCGGTATCAAGACATGTCGAAATACCTCATGCCGGCCGATGCATTTTCCAATTATGGCATATGAGGATTTCCCCGAGGTCCGTCTGCATCCCCCTTTTCTTGCTCTGCTTGTGCCCGGCGGCATTCGATGCTCGCTGCACTGTGGCCTTCTACTTCATCTCTCGACGAGAACCTGATGTTCACAGAGCCTGATGATATCTTCTGTACCTTCCAGTATCAGTGGGGTGGTCACACGGTAGAGCAGGTTCTTCCAGATGTCGAGATTCCCGAGGAGCGTCGGGTCCAGGAGCAGGCTCGTTCGGTAGACACATTTACCTTTATTGTCTTTTTATTTTCTATATCATCATTCATTATTATTATTATTATTTGTTTTTTTTCATATCATGCACACATATTTTTTTCCATCATTCATTTTTTGTTTTTGTGCATGTCTATTATTTTTTGGGGAGTAATACATTCTCTTTTTTTTACTTCTTTTTTATAGGTGAACGTGTCTACCTACAAGAAGCTGCTACGGGCCTTTTTCAGCATTAGCAAGCTTTATCAGAAACTTGCTGATGAGTTCTCTTGCAGGGGGAGCAGCACAGTGCGGCAGCCCAGACGTTGAGATGACGATGATGATGATGATGTCGGGTCGAGCCGCGGCCGAGGCAGAGGTCGGGGGTACAGAGCTGGCGGCACAATGGGTCCATGGGTCATGGGTGGTGGCCTTGATAGGAGTCAGTTGTCCCGAGCGCATTAGCTTTGGATTCCTGCAATTATTAGTCTTTCTTCTTTTCTTTTTTTTTATAAGAAACCTGTACATACATTATTATATAATGCAATATAATTGTATATGATGCAAAATATCACACATGCAATCTCAAATACACACAAAAAATAAAGCTATACCAAACATCTAAAAGGTAATGGCACGCTGTATTCTTGGAAAGGGAGTTTATGAGAATACACCTTTGGATCGGAGTGGGCTTTTCTGGTGATACGGGAACGGAGAGGTGGCCGCCTTCCCCTGTTTCCTCGGTGTACTGTGGCTATTAAACCCGTGGTCATGGCCTTCTTTCATAGCCGCTTTCTTTTCTTTCGATTAAACACAGCAACAGCGCACGGTCGGACAGATAAACCAGGATACCAGGCAGATTTTCCAGGCACAGTAAAAGGCACCTGGCGCGGCCATATGGGAGACATGGCGCGGCACCAGGGGAGCTTATGGTGGCGCCATGGGTTCCTCCTGTGTATCCATTGTTCCTTACTATTCATGCACTGTGCACAGAACTGTCTGTTTCATCAATTTTCGGTATAAAAAGGGACGGAGACTGGCCTGCTTTTTGACCAGCTCATTTGTTCTTTCTCCCTTGCAATTCTCAAGCTTTCCTCTGCTCTGCCGTTGACCACTTTTGCCTTATAATCCCTTGCATCTTTTTCATAAATGGCCGCATGTATTCCCACGGCTTTGGAAATTGAAATTTATGAGAATGCCTTGGATTTCTGGATTCTCTCCCTGTGATTAGATGAGCGGGACTAGTTTGATCATATCTTTGGATTCAGATGCCTACTGTCCTGGAGGAACGTCATTATAAATTGGGACATGTTGAGGGGAGCCGCCAGGTTTTGGTCTCCTCAAGACCATCTGTTTAACTTCGGCATGAATGAGATGTGCCCCACATTTGAAGAATTCTGTGCGATGCTGGGGGTGGCACCTTCTCGCCAGATCGCAGTGCCTGCCTATAGGAGACGTCCATACATGGCCATCCGGGAGCTATTTCATACTACCCGCAATGCTGCTCCAGGTTTCTTTAATGGAAAGACCTTTAATCTAACTGTCCTCCCTGTGGTCTTCACAGAATTTAGGGAGGATGATGTAGATTACCTGCGGCATAGGCTGACTGCGCTCTTCCTCTATCTGGTAGGGAGATATCTGTTGGTGGGTCAACCCAGATTTGTTGATGTACGGGTCGTTGACCTTGCATTAGAGGCTCCATGTAACACCCCGGATTCTTGCATGTGTATTGTGTGCTTGCCTTCATGTCTTCTTGTTAATCGTGAGCATGTTTACCTAGTCTATATATGATTTAGAAACATTCTTAAGTCATTCATGAAGCTCTTAACATGTTTAGAATCATTGTTCATAGACTTGTTACCTTTGGTTATGAGATGACCAATTTATTCCTTCACAGACCAGTCATGTTTTGGGCAAACTTCGGGAAAATTCTGGTACCAATCTACTAAATAGAATTTTCTAAAAATTTAGTATGTTTTACCTACATATGTTAGGATACTCTCTGTAAAATTTGGTAATTTTCCAAGGTGTCTAAGTACCTCAATTAGGTCTTGACTTACGGCTGTGCCAGAATTCAGTTTTCAGGAAAACAACTTCTGTACTTGAACTTGTAGTAACCATATCTTGATCAATATAAGTCCAAATTGAGTACTTTAAAATTCTAAAATATAGTTTAATGAGTCTAGTTTCAGAAAAATCAAAAATCACCTCATTTGGAGTTGTGAGCGATTTATGGTCGATTTTACAAGATTGACTGTCCAGTAAGCCTTCCATGCCGCCTCGACCTTAGTGAGGCGCCCGCCTCAACTTCTGGGAGCATTTCAACTTCAGATTTCAGCCCCTGCATCTGAGGCGCCCGCCTGGGCTTTGGTGATGCGCCCGCCTCAACACACCGAGAGGCCATTTACGGGATTTTTACTTCCTGTTTTGGTGTGTGCGACCTTTGACACTTAAACACCATTCCAAACCTCTTCTAAACCCTTCCTAACACCTTTGCTTAGGTCCTAACATCACTTAACATGTTTTAAGAATGGATTAACCAACCATTATTGATCATTAAGCAAACCAAATCAGATTTTATTGCACCACAGAAGAGGGTGACACTTGTCCCACTGATTTTTGCGATGTTTGACCTTCATTCTGCATCTCCACTCTTCATGAACGAAATTGCTTCTTCTCCCAAGTCTCCCATGGCTCCTTGAAGGTGATCTCTTGGTCCTCCATCATCCTCTCATCATTTGCTCAAGCTCCCTTCATTAAAAGTGTAGAGCTTGAAGTGTTGAAATGTTTCAACCAAATAGTTTGTGCTCTTCCTATCTTCTTCCTTGGTGAAAGGTAAGCTATTGATTCCCCTTAGGAAGTATGTTAGTCTTGCCATGTCCCCTCTTCTCATGTTTCCCAAGCTCCTACCATGTTCATGCCATGCTTCATGTTGAGTTGAGTTTGTAAGGATTTTGAGTGATATATTCATCTTGTAGTTTTTGGTCCTATGCCTAGAAGTAAATATGTTCTATGCCTCCTTATGATCAACTATTGTTCTTGGTCTAATGACTTTTGATAACTCTATGAGATTTTGAATTCTAGGGTTCCACATGCTAGGAATTGTTCATCTTATTGATTGGGTCCTATGCTTAGAAGCAAATGTGTTCTATGCCTTTCTAGGATTAACTAATGTTCTTGGACTATTGGCTTTTGATAACTTTTTGAAATTATGATTCTTAAGTTCCCTTGAATTATGAAATGTTGAACTTGATAATTCTTGACTATGGTTGTTAAGTGGATTAACGGCCTAGTTACTCGACTCGAGAACTTAGAAAGGGTTATGGATGCATTTAGCATCTTAACTCTCTTGGATGAATTGTTAGAGACGACTCAACGGAGTTAACTTAAGTGAGCCATTGAACAATACCGGCTCAATGATCAATCCTACTGACGTTCTAAACACGTTTCTCTAAGAATGATAATTCTAGACTATTGAATTGGATTGATTACCATGCTTGATCCTTGATGTCATGTTATAGAATACCTATTTGACATGTTGAGTTCGCTCTTGTCGAACTCATTCTGCTGATTATTGATGAGAACATTTACTTGTCATGAACGAGATCGCTCTTGTCGACCTCGTTCCCTACTTAGAATTAAGTAGACACTACTTGACATTTGCATGAGTCGGTGGCGTCTGTCATTGATTCACACACGCCTCCTTGTGGGCCACGGTGGGGAAGTAGCTCCCTTCTTTGTAATCTTCAAGAGCACCATTGGTGTCTATCCAGCATTCCCTCGGAAGGTCGATGTACTTGCGCATCGACACATGCACGCTCAAGATAAGCTTGCATCACGGGGAACTACGTAGCGGCCCGTCTCCATATATCCTTATCCTATGTGATTTAATTTCAAGCACCTATGTGAAACAATGTGCATCTTGGATATATGATCTCTATACTTATGTGACTATAACTTGCCTTGTATGTTGCATATTGCCATGACATGCATGATTGATAGCTTACAAGTCTTTATGACTTACCCATTCCCCTTCTTGCTTTAGATCCTAGCAAGACAGGTCCTTCCTTTGAGGATTGCGTGTTAGGTGCTTTGTTCCTCCTTTTGTCGGTAGTTGCGGTTTGAAGAGGTGGTCTAGATGTCTCTCTTCTTTTCTTTTGTTATTTTGCAAGGCGATGGGTTAAAGCAAGTCACTTAGACTATGCTTGGGAATGTGTATAGAACTTGATCTTGATGCTTTATTTAGCTACTGTAGTTTAACTCTTGTAGTACTTGTAACCTCTTTATGCTTAGGCATTGTGTAAGCCGAGTTTTGGTTATCTTGTATAATAGTTCACTACGTATAAGTCTTCCGCCAGCATACTATTAGCTCTTATCTAATTCTCGTCTATAAAGCTGTTAGCTTGGGTTCCGGCTTGTAGTGTCGCCGATGACTTGGTTTAAATTGTTTAACTGTTTATCGAGGTTTAAAAGTTTTAAAATACACGGCCCTTTAGGGGTCGGGCGTGCTACGTCTCTAATGTTACGTCACGTCGTTTTTCTTGAATTGAGTCCTTGCATGTTTATTGTCCTCTTGTTTTCCCCTATTTGGGCGGTCCATCGCGGTTCCTCCTCGAATTAAATTCGAGGCCACACGGTTAGGCGGATCCGAGGAATCAAAAAGGGGGTTGATGTGTTAAGGAGAAGGAATAATATCTCATTGGTCGAGGTGTGTTTGTAGCAATTGATGACGATGGACGCCCATTCCGTTGAATGTGTCTTGAGGTCTTTGTTTAGGAGGCCAAATGCCAATGGATTTCTCAAGTGGCATTTCTAAGTCTAAATATGTTAAAATAATATTATAATCTGCAGGGAGTACTAGTTATTTAGTTCGTGCTCCGCCTTTGGTATAATATCATACATTTTTGTTTGTAATAATTTAATTTTCTATTGTTACTAATTTGAAAAGTTATTTTATCTAAATACTTTTTAAAATCAACATAATTTTCTAACTAACGTGAAATAAATATATTCTATTAATAATAATAGTAAAATCTTTTATTTAAATACAATTAAAATAACATCTAATTTTATAAATACTAGTAAAAGTTTTTTTTTGTTAAAGTTTTAAAATCATTATTCATATTTAAACAATCTTGGACATTTGTTTTATATTTCTATTTATAATGAAAGTTTTAAATTTTTTATCTAACATCTAATTTTATAATAATTTATGAACAATATTTTTCGATACTAAAATATTTTTAAAATGTCATGATAATTAAGATTTCAAACTATATATTTACAAAGTATGTTTGAATATTGTCTTAATGGTGAATATTGTTGAATCTACGTATTATGAACAAAATGCACACTCACCATAGGAGAAAGAGCTACACTAAGTGCGAGAACATGATGATCAAAAAAACCACAATATTAATTATGAAAATAAATTTAACAAACATCATTAAGTAATTTTAGCAAACAAAAAAATAGACATTGTTTAACCTCACAATATTTTATAAAAAATTAAAAAAAAAAATAAAAAATAAAAAGTTGGGGGTTCGGGGAATCCCAACGGGATTGATAATTATCGAATGATAGTCTCGAAATATTAGGACGGGAAAAATCCAGACAAAATCGAGATCGGAAATGTTGGGACGAGATCGGCCGGGTGTGGCTCGAGGTGGATTGGAAAAGCGGAAAAAATCTCGACAACTTCATGTTGAAGTATGTAGAATCGAGAGAGAGAGAGATGCGCTTAGATTTTAGGGTTTGATAATTAGTAAAGTGTATTTATACTAGGGTACTATTTTTTGTTTTCTTTTACAAGCTATTAATATTAATATCAAATAAGTATTTTTAGTAGTTAGTTATGAAAAATATCAATTAATCAAATTTTGTGAAATTTTAAAATATTTTAAAAGTTTAATCACTCTATTAGTGAGGTGGGCATTCG
>CM028382.1:66213810-66248870 GCA_013146195.2 Codonopsis lanceolata | reverse complement strand
CTAACCCAAACCTAGAACCTAAACCTAAACCATAACACTAACCCTAAACCTAAACCTAAACCTTAACCCCAACCACACACCCCCCAACCCCACCCCCACCCTCACCCCCACCCCACCCCAACCCTAACCCAAACGTAAACTTAAGCCTTAAACCTAAACCTAAACCATAAACCATAAACCTAAACCCAAAACATAAACCCAACCATAAACCTAATTCTAACACTAACCTTAAACCTAAACCATAACACTAACCCTTAAAACTAACCCCACCCCACCCCACCTCCTACCCCACAACCCTACCCCCAACCCAACCCTCCCCAACCCCAACCCCCAACCCCAACCCTAACCCCAACCCCATCCCCAACCCCAACCCCACCCCCAACCCCACCCCACCCCAACCCCCAACCCCAACCCCAAACCCTAAACCTAAAACCCTAAACCTTAAACCTAAAACCTAAACCTAAACCTAAACCTAAACCCTAAACCATAACACTATCCCTAAACCTAAACCTAACACCAACCACCACACCCCCAACCCCACCCCACCCCCACCCCCACCCCCCCACCCCCCCCACCCCCACCCCAAACCCAACCCTAACCCCAACCCCTAAACCCCAACCCTAAACGTAACCTTAAACCTAAAACCTAAACCTAAACCTAAACCATAAACCTAATTGTAACACTAACCTTAAACCTAAACCATAACACTATCCCTAAACCTAAACCTTAACCCCACCCCCACCCCTAACCCCCACCCTAAAAACGAAACCTAAACCTAAACCATAACACTATCCCTAAACCTAAACCTAAACCTAACCCCCAACCACACCCCCACCCCAACCCCAACCCCAACCCCCAACCCCAACCCCCACCCCCCCACCCCCAACCCCCAACCCTAAAACCCCAACCCTAACCCTAAACGTAAACCTTAAACCTTAAACCTAAAACCTAAACCTAAACCATAACACTATCCCTAAACCTAAACCTAACCCCAACCACACCCCCAACCCCCACCCCTACCCCCACCCCCACCCCTAACCCCAAACCCAACCCTAACCTCAACCCTAAACGTAAACCTTAAACCTAAAACCTAAACCTAAACCTAAACCATAAACCTAATTGTAACACTAACCTTAAACCTAAACCATAACACTATCCCTAAACCTAAACCTAACCCCAACCACACCCCCCCTACCCCCAACCCCCACCCCAACCTAACCCTAACCCTAAAACCTAAAACCTAAACCTAACCCTAACACTATCCCTAAACCTAAACCCAACCTAACCCCCAACCCCACCCCCCACTCCCCCATCCCCACCCACCCCAACCCTTAACCCTAAAAACGTAAACCTTAAGCCCTTTTAAACCTTAAACCTAAACCATAAACCTAAACCTAAAACATAAACCTAATTTGTAACACTAAATTAAACCTAAAACCATAACACTAACCCTAAACTTAACCCTAAACCTAACCCCCACCCCACCCCTAACCCCACCCCAACCCCACCCCTTATCCCCAAAAAAAAGATAATTGTATGTACGTTGAGGGGTGTTAGTGTAAATGATAAGAATTAAAGGGGTGTTAGTATAAATTTAGTGTATTAATGCTTAAACATCGGTTTATGTATGTTTGTTACGGGTAGCCATGTTGATGCTATGAAATCCATGGTTTTAGTTTACTTGACTTTGAAACCGAACAACATAATCAGTATGTACGCTTAGGGGGTGTTAGTGTAAATAGTAAGAAATAAATGTTAGTGTAAATTTAGTGTATTAATGTTTAAACATCGATTTATGTACGCTTGTTAGTAGCCATGTTGATGCTATGAAATCCATGGTTGTAGTTTAATTGACTTTCAAAAACCGAAACCATAATTGTATGTACGCTTAGGGGTTAGTGTAAATGGTAAGAAATAAAGGGGTGTTAGTGTAAATTTAGTGTATTAATGTTTAAACATCGATTTATGTACGTCTGTTAGATGGGTAGCCATGTTGATGCTATGAAATCCATGGGTGTAGTTTAGTTGACTTTGAAACCAAAAAGATAACCCTATGTACGTTTAGGGGTGTTTGTAAATGGTAAGAAACAAAGGGGGGTGTTATATTATTAACTAATTGATTTTGGATAACTTGTACATGTTTAGGTTCTTCCAAAGAAAAAAGCAAAGAAATGATGATTATGCCATAAATGTATTTCTATGGTAAGCTTCTAAAGCTTCTTTGTTTGATCATATGAAAACAATGACTTACTTTTTCTTGTTGATTTTTAATCAAAATAGTAATTTTACATGGACAAGTTTTCTAGCCGATTCCGTGAAGATGAAGTTTTTTTTTGATACTCATGTCGTAGGATTTTTTTAATTTTATTTTTAGTTTTTTATTAGATATAGTTTACATGGATTTGTACAAGTTTAAATTTACAAGTTAACTCTATAAACAAGTTTTTGGTATTAATTGTTAGGTATAATTTACATGGATTGTTGTAAAAACATTTATAGTTTGATGTTTTTAAATTGGTTTTATATTATTATTTATTTTGTATCTTCAGTTTTGTATTAATTGTTATATTATCGGTACAAAAATTTATAATAATTGTATTTTTGGGGTTTTTAAATTTTTTACATTATTAGCAATTTTCCGTCGAAATTAAATTAATAAATTTTTAAAGCCTTTAGTTTACGGAATTCCGTCGAAATTCAAATTTAATTAATTTTTAACGCCTTTAGCGACGGAATTTTCGTCGTGAAATTCAAATTTAATTAATTTTAAAAGCCTTTAGCTTGACGAAATTTCCGTCATTTGAAATTCAATTTTATTTAATTTTAAAAAGCCTTTAGCGACGGAAAATTCCGTAGTTGAAATTCAATTTTAATTAATTAAAAAAAAGCCTTTAGCGACGGAAAAATTCCGTCGCTGAAATTCAATTTTAATTAATTTAAAAAAAGCCTTTAGCGACGGAAAAATTCCGTCGCTGAAAATCAACCTTTAGCAAATCGGTCCGGCGTCGGCGAAGGATTCGCTGACGGAAAAAATTTAGGTCGTGGGGGCCTTTAGCGACAGAATTTTGCATTTAGCGACGGAAAATTCCGTCACTAAAGGTCTTTTTTCTAGTAGTGCTCTCTCTCTCTCTCTCTCTCAATTTCTCTCTCTACTTAAACCCTCCGTTCTTCTCTGCAACTGCTTCGTTTTTGTCTCTTGTACTTCGCTTCTTTTTCCCTACAACAACAATGGTAAGCATTTCAAATGCCCTTTAAACATTTCTCATACGGTTTATTGTTTATATTCTTCTTTTGAGTTGGTTTTACTTTTATAGCGACCAAGGTGTTACTTCTGAAATATGAGAGAATATAATTGTTGTGTCTATATTCTATAAATCTATAAATTCATATATAATTTCTGGCAAATTTGTGTCCATTTAGGAATTCGTGGGTTATAATAAATAAATAAAATGTTACTAAATATCATAAAAAATGAGTCCGCCAAAATGGTTTAGAGGTTTTGTTTAAGGTTTGGTGGGAGGTCATGGGTTCGAATCTCACAAGTTTTGTAAGTAATTTGTTTTGCACATTAATGTGAAGTTCCTCATTTTGCTCTGGTGCCCTGCACTTTCAAGGTATGTCATCAAAATTCTTATATTTCTCATGCCTTACAGTTTAATCCTTTGTCATCTCCGTTAGCCATCCGTTAGAATCAATTACCTTATGATACTTGACGGACCCTAACGTGCTTTAACGAAATGCTAAATGACACATTTAAAACCAAACGTGCCACATTGAAAAGACAAAAGTGAAATATTTTAAGATTAAAAGTGACACTATAAATGGAAATTTATTATAATTCTCATTAAAATACAAACTAGCACTCTTAATACTAAAAAGTGACACTTTTAATACTAAAAAGTGACACTTTTAATACTAAAAAGTGACGCATTTAATACTAAAAAGTGTCACTTTAAAACTAAGGTTGACTGCCAAAAATGACATATTTAATACTAAAATGTGACACTTTCAATGCTAAAAAGTGACATTTTTAAGGTCAATAACGACGATTTTTATTTATAAGGCAAAATGACAGTTGTAGGATTAAAAATAACACATTTAATGCTAAAAAGTGATACTTTTAATGCTATAAAGTAACACTTTAATGTTAAACGTAATGGTTTTCATTTATAAAAAAATGAGACAATTTTGAAAGTGAAAGTAACACATTTAAGACTAAAAGTTACACATTTAAGCCCAAAAAGTAACACTTTTTTAGGGAAAAAAATTATAATTTTCATTAAAATGCAAAGTGACACATTTTATTCTACAAAGTGACACTGTTAATAATAAAAAATGACACTCTGTATATATAAAAGTGAACTCTTTGCTCGGAACGAATGGAGTACTAATTAATTTTGGAGCCGAGGTTTTCTTATTTTTGTTAAACTTATACAAATATATTTAAATGTGATTCTGTTATAAAGTAACCACAAATTAAGACTGAAGTGTATCAGAGAGAGAGAGAGAGAGATCAGTGAGCTGAAGGATTCCGGGGTAGGAAACAATCAACCCCATAACATCGTATATATAGGGTGAGCGATGGCCAAAATGTCAAGGCATCTATACCTATCATGCATGGCTATCCTGCAGGGCTATGTTCATTTATAACACTCCCTCTTGAACATAGCAGTAAGTTGACTAAGTGTGTCTCGATAAAAATCTTTAAGCCGAAAAACCCAGTAGGGAAAAAAATCGGATATAAGGAAAAACATACACAACTTAAATCTGAATTGTGTGCATGGGCTGTCTCGTTAAAAACCTTTTCATGGAAAACCCAGTGAGAAAAAACCATGATAAAGGGAAAAAGAGTACAGCCATATATGCTCCCCCTTGAGCTGACAAATGTTAAGAGAAATCATCTTTGTAAATCTCGTAGATTCCGCATTCCAATGTTGTGAACATGCTTTCTGAAGGTTGTAGTGGGAAGTGCCTTCGTGAATAAATCTGACATTATCACTTGATCGAACATATTGGATCTTGACCTCTTTCTTCTTTTCAAGTTCTTGAGTGTATAAAAAGAGCTTCGGGGGATATGTTTGGACTGTCACTTTTGATGTATCCTCTTTACTTTGGGCGACACATGCGGCATTGTCTTCAAATAATATTGTCGGTCTTTGTTGACGTAGTCCATTCGGCATTTTGAATATCTTTGAGTCATAGATCGAAGCCATACACACTCTCGACTGGCTTCATGAAGTGCGATCATCTCAGCATGATTTGACGATGTAGCAACTAGCGTTTGCTTTTGAGAACGCCAGGAAATTGCAGTACCACCCATCGTGAAGACATAGCTGGTTCGTGATCTGGCCTTATGAGGATCAGACAAATAACTGATTGCATCTGAAAACCAATTAGTTCATCCCTTGATCCTTTGGGATAAAATAATCCCAAATCGATCGTCCTTGAAGATAACGAAATATGTTCTTGATACCATTCCGGTCTCAGTGATGGAGATGAACTATATCTTGCCAATAGATTTGTAGCAAATGCTATATCAGTGCGGTACAATTAGCAAGCGTACATGAGGGCTCCAATAGCACTTAAGTATGGTACTTCAGGACCAAGTATCTCTTCATTCTCTTCACAAGGACGAAATGGATCTTTTTCAACATTCAGTGATCTATTAATCATGGGGTTAGTGAGAGGGTTTGCCTTATCCATACAAAAGCGCTTCAAAACCCTTTTTGTGTAATTTGATTGGTGTACAAATTTTCCACTATGAAAGTGTTCTATTTGTAAACCAAGACAGTATTTGGTCTACTCAAGATCTTTCATTTCAAATTCTCCCTTTAGGTAATCAAGCGCTCTTTGATTTCCTTGGGAGTTCCAATGATATTCGATCATCTACATAGACAATGATAATAGCAAATCCAACCTGCTGTCGTCTTTATAAAGACACACGGACATAATTGATCATTCACATATCCGTCTTTTAACAAATGCTCACTTAAGCAATTATACCACATGCGACCGGATTGTTTTAATCCATATAGTGATCGTTGTAGTTTAATTGCACATAATTCTTTAGGCTTTGAGCTCAGTGCTTCAGGCACCTTAATTCCATCAGGAATTCTCATATAAATATCGGCATCTAATGATCCGTATAAATAAGCCGTTACAACATCCATGAGATGCATATCTAGATTTTTCGAAACCGATAGGCTGATTAGATATCTGAACATAATAGCATCCATTACAGAGAATACGCTTTCTTCATAATCAATCCTGTGCCTTTGAGAAAAACCTTGTGCAACAAGGCGAGCCTTGTATCTCACAATCTCATTTTTCTCATTTCGCTTTCGAACAAAAATCCATCCAGATCCAATGGGTTTCACTTCCGTGTGAGAACGATAGATCCAAATACTTTTCGCTTATTCAACGAATTTAATTCACCTTCATGGCATCTATCCATTTGATCTTGTCATGCCTCTTTTGACATTAAGATACGATTTTGGTTCGGGATCATCGCCCCGCCATTAATTTCTTGGGATACCGAATAAGAGAATATATCATCAATATTCTCCATTTCATCTCTTCCATATTTTTCCATTACATATGTAATTAATGGAAATCTCATGGTTATCATTACTGCAGGCTTACTAGATTTGCATGATCGTGTGTTTCTTACGGAACAATTTCACGATCGTGTGTTTCTTCTCGAACACTTTCATGTGATTGGGGATTTTCAATCACTTTCTTTTTGCGAGGATTTTTATCCTTTGAACCAACGGGTCGCCCACGCTTCAGCGTGTCTTAGATTCATTTGCCATTTTATCATTTGGCAGCCCTTTTGGTATTTCATTCGGCAGAGCATTTATAGCAGCCTACATGTGACTTTGTCACTCTCTTTGTATCTATAAATGCATCCGCAATTGATTCGCTACATTTTGTAAATGTATGATCTTTTGAACTTCCAGTTCACGTTGCTTTGTGGGAGGGTCAAGGTGCAATAACGATGATGTGCACCACTTGATCTCTTCCCACTTGTTTCCTCTTCACCTAAAGGTGGAAACTTGTCTTCATTAAAATGACATCGGCAAAGCGTGCGTAAAAACGCCACCCATTTTTGGTTCAAGATATTTTATTATAGAAGGGATTCATACCCAACATATACTCCCAATCTCCTTTGTGGTCCCATCTTTGCGCGTTGTGGTGGAGCAATTGGTACATATACCGCACAACCAAAAACTCTTAGATGGGATAGATTCGGCTCTCGCCCGAATGCCAACCGTATTGGGAGTATTTGTGATATGCACTTGGCCCGAGGCGAATCCGCAGGCTGCATGTAAACAGCATGACCCCATACGTAAGGAGCTTTGTTCTCATCATTAATGGTCCGGCAATAAGTTGAATACGCTTGATCAACGATTCAACCAAACCATTTTGTGTATGAACATGGGCTACCTTGGATGTTCAACATCGCCCCTATTGCCATACAATAATCATTGAATGCTTGAGATGTAAATTCACCAAAGATTATCAAGTCTCACTTTCTTGATCATATAATGGGAATTGTGCTCTCACTTGATTATTTGTGCAAGGAATTTGGCAAATGTCGTATTACGAGTTGATAATAGACATACGTGCGACCATTTGCTAGAAGCATCAATCAATACCATAAAGTATTGGAATGGTCCACTTAGTGGATGGATAGGTCCACATATATCACCCGAATTCGCTCCAAAAACGATGGTGATTCATATCCAACTTTAGTTGGTGATGGTCTAATTATCAACTTTCCTTGAGAACAAGCCTCACAAAGGAGTTCATTAGATTGAAAAATCTTACGGTTTTTCAATGGATGACCACTAGAATTCTCTATAATTCTACGCATCATTATTGATCCTGATGCCCCAATGATCATGCCAAGCTTTAAATGTTTCAAGTAAACTTCAGTTTATGTAGAATATGATTCAAATATTCTTATGATTGTACTATACAATCCGTATGATAGAGATGACAATTTTTCCAATATACACTTGCTTCCGGAAGTGTTTGAGGTAATCTGCAAAGATATTCATCATTCCCCTTATTCATAGTCTCAATATGATATCCATTCGACAAATGTCTTTGAAACTTAACAAGTTTCTTTGAGACTTAGGAGAGAACAATGCATTATTTATCATAAATTTCGTCCGTGCATTAGGAAAATTGTCTTGCCAAATCCTTCAATTATTTTGGCATTACCAGATATAGTGTTGACATTAGCATTGTCAATTTTTAGATAAGAAAAATATTTCTTATTTTTAAGTATAGTATGCGTAGTAGCGCTGTTTGCAAGACATAAATCTCCTCCTTGGATTTTGGATTCAGACATATTTGTGATCTATTTCAATATGAGAGAAAGTAAAATAAGATGAATAAATATGATAACACATTGAATGCAAAATACATATATAAACTTTATTGTAAACATGCTAGTATACATAGGAAAAAGAGATAATGTTCCTACATAACATGTTTCTTTTTCCACAGTTTTTATCTTCAACTCGGACCATAGCTTCATTCCTATGTTCATTTATTGTTCATGACCAATATCATCACTAATGGTATTGGTCATGTCGACGTTGGCCATATCACTGAAATCAAAATGAAGATCTTCAGGATCATTTTCAAGGAAATTTGTTTATACATTCTTCCCTTTTTGTGATCTCTCATAAAGATCAACTAGATGTTTGGCCGTTCGGCATGTGCGTGCCTAGTGGCCTGTCATGCCACACCTAAAACATGAACTTTCTTCATTGTTTGGACGCACATTTTGCCTACTCAAAAAGATGTTTCTATCATCATCTCTGTTCCACTTCAGGTGGCGAGAGGAATTTCCATTATACGGGTGATGATGATGGCGACGAAGTTATTTCGTCCACGGCCTCTTCCTCGGCCTTGATTTCGACCACGACCCCGGCCTTATCCATGATTTCCTTGGCCTCGACCACGACCGCGACCACGACCACGACCATTACCACGCCCACGCTCTTGGCCTTCATCATACATAGTCTCATTCGCTTCAGGGAATGGGGCTGAACCAGTTGGTCGAGATTCATGATTTTTCATTAGAATCTCATTATTCTGTTCAGCTACAAGTAGGCAATAGATCAATTCGAGTACCTTTTAAAACCCTTTCTCGATATTGTCTTTGCGGGAGCATATTCGAGGCATGAAATGTGTCTTCTCCAACATATCATATTCAGTGATGGCTTCCCCACATAATTTCAACTGTGAGGTTATTCTATACATCATTGAACTATATTCATTGATGGTTTAAAAATCTTGTAGGCGGATATGAATCCAATCATAGTGTGCTTTTTGGAGAATGACCGTTTTCAAATGGTCATATCTTTCGTTCAAACTCTCCCAAAAGACGAGTGGATCATTAACCGTGAGGTACTCCATCTTTAGGTCTTCGTGGATGTGGTGTCGTAGGAAAATCATGGCTTGAGCCCGTTGTTGATTACTTATCCATTCATTATTACTTTGTTGGATAGTAGTTTCGAGGCTTCTGGCGGTCAGGTGGGTTTCGGCATCTATTTTCTAAGACATATAGTTTTTTCCGATTATGTCGAGCTTTTCAAATTCAAGCTTAGCAATGTTTGCCATTTGTGAAGAAAGACTATAAAAATGAAACATATATATATTAATAAAATGATGACATGGAAATTTTATTCATACGATAATCAATCAGTACATGTTAAAATGTATGTTGAAAGCTATTGTAACTGCTAACAGGACATACATGATACAAAGATAGATAATAATAATCTAAAAATCGTTTGGAGGGAATTCAGCAACAAAAACCATTGCGGTGCACGCAATAACAAGTATGATAATAATCATCAACATTGGAGGAAACATTTTTGTAGAAGAAGATATGATTATTGAGAGTTTGTAAGGAGATAGTAAAAATGTGAGTAATCTATTAAGATATTGCGGTATATATGGAGAAAAAAATGACCGTTTATGACCGTTAACTAGCCGTTTATTACCGTTGGAAGAGATATATAAAAATCAGCAACTAGCCGTTTATAGTCGTTATATAGCCGTTAACTAGCCGTTATAAGATAGGGGTAAAAATGTAAAAATTATGATTTAATAGAATTGCATTTATATTATGAATAAATATAAAACTTATTAGGAGCAATAAATAAAATAACTCCGCATGAATATTTTTCCAGTCAACTTTATACAACTATTTTATATATATATATATATATATATATATATATATATATATATATATATATATATATATATATATATTCAGTTTATAGCTTGGGGTTATTTCCGCACAAGCATCAACGAATATATATATTATGCGTTAAATAATAAATTATTATTTCATCATCTCACCATATATTATCGACGGTGGCGCAGCCAACCTTTTCTTAATAATGGTGATATACGATATATATTGACGTAAAACAGAGACATAAAATAAAGAATATATCGGTAGAAAATTTTACCGATTGAAATTGTTAACAGTAGAACAATCGTGCTGATAATGTGTTATAAAGTAACTACAAATTAAGACTGAAGTGTATCAGATAGAGAGAGAGAGAGAGAGAGAGATCAGTGAGCTGAAGGATTCCGGGGTAAGAAACAATCAACCCCATAACATCGTATATATAAGGTGAGCGATGACCAAAATGTCACACATCTATAACTATCATGCAGGGCTATTCTGCAGGGCTATGTTCATTTATAACAGATTCAAAATTATTGGTCTACTAATTCATTCTTTGAGTTCTTACTTGGTGTAAAATTTGTTTTATATATAGGAGTATAATAATGTATACTGAAATAAGTTCAAGTGTCACATTCAACAGGCCAGTTTCCCCAGAATTGATGGCGTGTTCTTTTTTCTTCAACAGAGATGATGGATATTTATGGCAAAAACAATAAGTTTTGATTCTTTATTTTGATTTCACAGTTCGCACTCCTTTTTGGGCAATGCTTAAGTCACTTTTATTTTATATTAAAATATGAGTACTTTGTGATATAATATATTTTTATTGGTTGGAGTGTTGGGATCCACAAAATATCCAACCTGTCACATTATAAAATACTCATATTTTGATGAAAAATATGAGTGGCCCTAACATAATCCCCTTTCTTTTTCTTTTTTTGGTACTGTAGACTGTAGTGTTTTGAAAAGTATTATTGTAGAAGAGATAGAAGATCCAACGAACTAAACGAAATTTTCTAAGTAATACTCCAAAGGACAAAGTAAGAAATTATCCAGAGTGGTAAAATTAACTTTCTAAACATGAGACAGAAAAAGAGATAACTTAATGGAATATGACGTTAACGCGTATATAGTTTTTCTTTCGGCCCAACGAACCTTCCTCGAAACACACAACTAAAAAAAGGTGGTATTTACACTTTTCAGGCTTGTTTGGTAGTCAGACAAGGATAAGCAGTATTATTAATCCCAGTATTATTAGTGCCCTCGCTATTAATACTCACTTATATATCAGGGGTAGTTTTGAGATTAAAAATGTTAATCCAAATTTTTTTTTTAGTGAGGGCGCTAATAATACCACTCTCTCCCTTGGTATTAATAGTGAGGGGATAATGACTTTATCTGGATAACTCGTGTTATTAGTCCCGACCACCTATTGCGTACCAAACATCAGACAACTCGGCTTATTAATCTTATCTGACCTTAATCATGGCTACCAAACGACACCCTGATTTTTATTAAACTTCTACTAATTAATTTTTTTTATATATTTTAAGGAGATTTTTATTATTATTATTATTAAACTTCTACTGAAGTATTTAGTTTCTGACGTGTCTCCTACTTAACTACTAATTCATTTTCACATATATACTCACTCCATCTCAAAATATCATATGTTTTAGGTGAGTTTTTTTGTTTCAAAATAAATAACACTTTGTAATTTTTAAGGATTTTTTTTTTTCAATTCTACTCATATTTATTGAATATGTAACTCGTATTTGGTTATTTGAACAAGAATATCAAGACACTTTATTAATATTTGGATATAAATAGTTTCATCTTTACAATATATTTACATGATATGTGTAAAACCTTAAACACCGTATATTTGGGGGGAAAAGGAGTATAACTTTCATGGTTTGAATAAGAGAAAAAGATTACTTTAATGACTTCACAAGATAAAAAGATTACTTTCATGACTTCACAACTACTTGGTCTACGAAGACCATGTTCAAGAAAGGTAGCGACGGATCCAAGAATATTGTTGATCGGTGTTTAAAATTTTAACTATTTTCTTCATCTCAAAATATATAATGTTTTAGGGTTTTTCACACAGGCTAAGGAAACATATTGTAAAGACTAAACTGCCTCTATTCAAATATTAATGAGGTGTCTTGATATTCTTGTCCAAAGAGCCAAACACGGGTTACGAAGTCAATAAATATAAGAGAATTGAAGAAAAAATGAGAAAAAGTTTCTTTAAAATTACAAAGTGTCATCTATTTTGGAACAAAAAAATTCTCCCAAAACGTCATATATTTTGAGACGAAAAGAGTATTACATAAAAAAAATTAGAAATTACAATTTGTCCTTTATGCGTTTTCATACGTTGAAAACGCCTAATTACATCATCATCACCAACATTCATTAACATATCTTTTTCGATATAAAATACAAGAGAATCATTTAAAAATTGATTGGACATTCGATTTCGTAAATCTGTCTTGACAATATTTTTTACAGAGACTTTAGGAGGGGTCCAACGAAAATTTTTGGAAGGGTCCAATTGTCAAATATCACAAACCTACTCCCAATTTTTTTTTATTGGGCGGTGTCCATGAACACCACTAGGACTCATGTGGATCCGCCTATGAACAAAGGATCATATATGATCCTCATTTAATACTCAAATCATTAAAAATGAATATAAAAAACTATTTGATACTCATAAGCTACCAAAAAAAAAAAGTCATATAACAGCTTAATACAAACCCTAATAATCTTTCATATCATATTATTTTTATTCTCAATAACTTCAAAATTTGAAAAAAAGTCATTTGGTAACCAAATGAGTCAAACCAAATCTCTATTTATAAATAAAAATTTGTACTTTTTAAAAATAATTTTTATTTTTTTTCTAAATTACAAAAATGCCAAAAATCAAAAAAAGAAGAAAAAATGGCATGGAGAGAGAGAGAGAGAGAGAGAGAGAAAAGGCTGGGAAAAGGGAATGGCATGGAGAGGAATGACAAGTGGTAAGGGCGACGGACAGATAGAGTGACGTGTTTCAAAAAGTTGGAGTTGCATGGTGAAACGTGGGTTTTGGAGGGACACGGAAAATATTCTTCCAATCCCATTTCAAGAAATACATCATTCAAACGAGGAGTGCCACATCATTTCCCACAAGTGAGGTCTTGGGCCTAGATGACTAGATCAGACCCGGATTTAGGTACAAGATATTGTCATTATCATTAAATAGATAAAATAATTTTTTAAAAAAATTATATTATATTTATCTTTAGTTAATTGAATAATATATAAAATTTGGGATGAATGGTAAATAAATACAACATGAAAATAATTATAAGATTGTCTTTATAATAATAATTTTTTGCAATCATTTACTGTTACAACATAATATCAAATTACTAATAAAAAATACAATATCAAAACAATAAAAATAATTAGCTAACAAATTATTTCATCCAGTTGTATTTGGCTGCATCAGGAGAACTCAGAAGGATAGTTACATGGTTGCTCATTTCTCGAACAGATTCAATTATGACTTCCAATATAAATATTGAAATTTTGATGAAGATAGTAATCGCACAAAATCTACTTAAATATGTTCTTGACTGGTGCGAATGGATAAGAAAAGAAAGTGGTGGTAGTGCATGTATCGACGAACTCTCGGAATATGTGAGGATATTGGTTCAAGCTAATTTAAGTATTGTTGATATTCGTCTGGTCCTTCTACATCATACACAAAATGATAAAGATATGAGAGCATCTGCCCAAAATATTGCAAGTTATCAAGTAATTTATTATAAATTACCATAATAAAATAGCTTGTAATTTACAATAAATCACCTACAATAAGTAAGAGATACTTATCAAGACTACTTGACACACATACACACTCTTAAAAAATCCATACATACAGACACACTAACAAATTGTATGTTAAATCTACGATATGAAAAATATATTTAGAAATATACACATATTTGGTACCTTTTTGTATATTTAATTGAATTCGATGTTATACGAACAAAAAAAAATCAATATATCGACATATGATTTTATTTTTTTGAAACTGTTACATGTTATAAAAATGGGGATGCAATAATTTATAATTTATGAGTGTTTCATATTTTGACACAATGAAAATTAAACAAAATTACTGAGAAATTGTATTGTAGTTCAAATAAATCAGAAAATATACATTTTGGCTTGAGCTTTTTGGAAGTGACATGTAAAGGATTGTATAAGACTTTTAACTTTTGGGGTTATGAGTTTAAATTTTTTGTAGAGGTTTTTGAAATTATATGAGAAAAAGAGCCATAGAAATAAAAGAGGCTACATGAGTGAGCAAGTGTGAATTCAGATCGGTCCACTTTGATAAGTTTTTAATCGCTACGGTAATCTATGTTTTTTTTAATCGAAAAAAGGTCATTTTTAGAAGCTAAAAAAGATTACGATACCCTTAACGAGTTCAAGACGCATTACAGATCACTTAATTAAATACATCGTGTTACATTAATTTTTACATTACGATGCATCAATTTTGAAAGTTAATTCATGGATGATAACAATGACTTGATCACCCATCCCCCTCCATCCCCAAACAAAAATTACACACAAAAAAACCAAGACGTTGCTTGTGTAACCTAGTCCAATCTAAATATCTAACACTCCCTCCGTCCTAAAATTATTGTCTTGTTTTCTTTTTTCGTCTGTTCTAAAATAATTGTCTTATTTGAAACATTTCTTTTTAGGACAACACTTTTACAACTTTACCCTTACTTTTTTATCATACTTTAATTATGGATCACATACGCATGCACTTTAAAGTAAACTACACATCAAACAAATACTCCCTCCGTCCCAAAATTATCGCCTTGATTGACTAGATGCATGATTTAAGAAAACGCATTTGACTTTTTTTTTTTTGATGAAACAGGGGCGGCACCCTGCTAGATTTTATAGATCAGGAAAAAAAGAATACAAACTTGAGGGGGACAACCAGCCTGGCCCTTATAAATGGGAGGACAAAGGAGCCTAACCTCGAAAAGGAAATACAATCCTCAAAAAATAAAGGGCTTAGCAAGAAGAAAGAAATACAATAATTAAGTAGTACGGATCCTAGCCACACCCTGAGCATCCAAGAGAACATTGCTTTTAATGAGTCTGGGCAAAGCACTAAACGAATCAAAAGTGAAGTCTCGACCGAGAGTCAACATAAGATTAGCCAAACCATCCGCCCACAGAATTAGCCTCCTATAGATATGGCAAATAGAGAAATTGAAATTCCTCGCATGGAACTAATAGCACGAACAAAATAAGCCAGAGCCCAAGAGTGCTTGAGACGACCATTGAGTAAATCACATATAATCTTGGAATCAACTTCAACTAGAGAATTCTGATGACCCGATCTTTGAAGCCAATGGAGACCTTGATGAAGAGCTCTAATTTCAGCCATGTTGTTGGTGGACTCACCATAGAAAGAGGAATAAGCATAAACAATCAAACCATTGGAATCACGAACAACACCACCCCCTCCACTACGACCAGGGTTACCTCGACAAGCTCCATCTGAGTTAAGCTTTAGAATACCGGGGAGGTTTTCCCAACGGCCCAGAACAATAATGGTTTTCCAGAAGCAAAAAAGTTGCAAATCCATTACTTTTACGGAAAGCAATATAATTAGAGGCACAAAGAATAGAATTAAGATCTTGATCAACTGAATTGATAATCTGAGGAGGAGACTTGGACTTGCCATCAAAAATAATCTCGTTGCGGAACTTCCAAAGATTCCAAAGAATAATGAACGGGAGAAGAAGGGAGACCACACTCTTACCAATGCACCAAGAAGCCATGCAACGGTTCTGAATTGTCTCGCCACGAAGAGACAGACCATAGGAAGAAAAATGCTGCCAAGAGAACCTAGCAGCATCACCATGCAAAAACAAATGAGAGAAAGATTCTGATTGAGGGCTATCACAGCAGATGCATTTGGAAGCCAATTGAAACCCTTTTTTACTTAGCCCCTCGTCAATAGGAAGACGGCCCTTTAACAACCTCCATAGAAAAATACTAATGTGCTTAGGGAGGAGCTTGTGCCATATAAATTTAGAGGAGAGATTAGTGGCTGCAGATGGGGCGATCAACTCCATAGCCGAACTGAGAGAGAAGCCGCCAGATGTAGTGCAATTCCAGTAAGGAGTGTCGGGATTAGCAGAAAGAGTAATATTATATTCTGAAATAGCATGTAAGGCGGCTACAGGAAGAATTGCCCGAGCAACTAGGAGCAAATGCCCATTCAAATCAAAAAGATCCCGAACTGAATCAATAGAGCAATCTGGCGGACGATTGAGAAATTGCCCAGGGATCCAATTGTCCAACCAAGCTGAAATAGAGCCCATCCCAACAGACCAGCCAATACAAGGCTCAGCCATAGCCTTTATGCGTTGAAGCCGCTGCCAAATGTGAGAACCACGACAAGAGGAAACTGAAGCGTGAGAGGAGTGACAATATCGGGCTTTAAGAAAATCTGTCCATAGATTTTGTTGAGAGCGAAATCTCCACCACAGCTTAATAGAATGGGCTTTAACAAGGGAAAATAGGGATGTAACACCTATTCCGCCCGAGTGCACAGAGAGGCAGCAAGTCGACCAGGAGACCCAATGAGATTTTGTACGACCTTCAATACTGCCCCAGAAGAAATTTGCAAAGAACCGATCAAGCATTTTGATTACAGCAACTGGAGGCTCAAGAGAGGCAAAGAGATGGGCTGTCATAGAATGGAGGACATGATTGATCAAAGTGACACGCCCAGCCTGATTTAGAAATGAGCCAATCCATGAATCCACCTTCAATTGAAGCTTGAGAGCAAGAGGATCAAAAAGACGTTTATTTTTCCTACCCACATAAAGAGGGCAACCCAGGTATGTGATAGGGAAGCTGCCAATGCGAAATCCAGAATAGGTAGCAATTGACGCAGCACGAGAGGGAGAAAGAGAAGGATCCACAAAGACTTGGCTTTTATCAGAATTAATTAACTGCCCAGAAATAGCCATATAATGGGCTAGCAGATCAGAATGCTTCTGGAGGGATCGGCGACTACCATTACAGAAGACAATAATGTCATCGGCAAACGATAAGTGAGAGATCACTGGGCAGCCACTCGAGGTGGAATAACAAATACTGCTATTTTCTCTATGCATATTATTTAAGCTTCTACTAAGAGCCTCTGCAGCAATAATAAACAAACTAGGAGAAAGGGGGTCTCCTTGTCGTAGACCACAAGAAGAATGGAAAAACCCGGCAGCCTCGCCATTAATTAGGACTGAAAACCAATTTTCGGCAATTAACCTCCAAATTAAATCAATGAAAACCTCATGAAATCCAAATTTACGGAGGACCTGAATCAGGAAAGCCCAAGAAACTCTGTCGAACGCCTTGGCCATGTCCAGCTTAATGATAATATTTGAACCCGTCACTCGTTTCCCCAAATAAGAAACCATTTCTTGAGCGAGAAGAACATTATCTTGAATGACTCTGCCTTTAGTGAAGGCACTTTGATTTGGAGAAATAATATGAGGAAGAATCGAGGCAAGACGGGTAGCCAACAGCTTGGAAATAATCTTGTTACAAAAGTTACACAAGCTGATTGGCCTAAGATCTTTAACCGATAAAGGAGGGTCAACCTTTGGGATGGTGGCAATAAGAGTACTAATCCATGATCTAGGTAAACAGAAACCCGCAAAAAACTCTTGGATAGCTTCAAAGATATCAGTCTTAATTATGTCCCAGCAAGAAGAGAAAAGATGACCAAAAAATCCGTCTGGGCCAGCCGCACTGTCACCACTAAGACTCCGAATAGAATCCCAAATTTCTTCAAGGGTCGGAGGAGATATAAGAACCATGTTCCAATCTTCGGTAATAAGCGAAGGGATCATATCAAGATCCCGAGGCATGGGAGGAGAAGCTGATTGAAGCAGCGAGCTGAAATAATCAACAATTCCATTTTTAACAGCCTCATTGCTATCAAGAAGAGATACAGAAGAATTACGAATCGAGTGAATGTGAAGGCGGACGTTGGGCACTGTCTAACGAGAGAATGAAAAAGTTTGGAATTTCCGTCCCGTCCTTAAACCATTTTATTTTAGACTTTTGGCGCCAAAAGCCTCTTCGAGAGAGAGCCAAACGAAGCTTTACTGGCGTTCATAAGAGCTGACCTGTTTTCACTAGAGCTATTAAGCTCAAAATAGAGTTCATGTTCTGCCACGGCATCTTCAGCCTCTTTAAGATCTGTAAAGATATTCCCAAAGACTTCTTTGTTCCACTTACGAAGAGTGTGCTTCAAGGATTTCAACTTGAGGGAAAATTTAATCATGGGGCGGCCTGCTATAGGAGAATTCCAAGCCATCTTCACAGTGTCCAGAAAAGATACATGGCTGGTCCAAACATTTAAGAATCTGAAGGGTGAGTGCTTCGGAGACCCAGTATTGGAAAAAGAGAGGAGGAGCGGGCTATGATCTGAACAGGTGCGATTAAGATGGACCACAGAAGAAGAAGCATAGGAATCCAACCATATTGAGTTGCATAGAAACCGATCAATACGTTGGTGAATAGTGGCATTCCCTTCTCTTTTGTTCCACCACGTATATTGAGTGCCCGAGTAACCAAGGTCTATCAAACCCGAGGTAGAAAGACAAGCATGAAAATCCAATGCACCCGATTGGTCCCAGTCACGGCCACCTGATTTTTCTCCTGGATACAAAATAATATTGAAGTCGCCCCCGACAATCCAGGGAGAATCTGCATACTGAGAACTGATTGCTATCAAATCAGACCAAAGAGATTGACGATCAACAGCATTACATTTCGCATAGACGCAAGTAAGAAGAGCCGAAGAAGTCCAAGCATAGTGTTTGATTCTGAGAGAAATCTGTTGAGCTGATTCTTGAATTAAGGAGCAAGTGAATGATGATTTAGTAAAAAACCATATGGAACTAGTAGAGTTAGAGAAGCTATACCGAAACCGAAGACGGCGAGTGATGAATTGAACCCGATCCAAGCTGAGCATAGGTTCGAACACAGCAAAAAGAGAGACTTTATGAGAACGAGAAAGATGTTTAATACGAGTAATAGTGGTGTCATTACCAATTCCGCGGGCATTCCAGAAGATGGCCTTAATATCCATGGGAAACTGTGCGGGAAGAAGCCGATTGTTGGGACTTGGATCTTGTAAGACGATCTGTCACGGGCACAGGAGGTTTGGGATAAGTGGACTTAGAAGATATTCCAGGATCGATGTTTAGGGCCTCTAGGTTGGAATGTTGTTCTCCCTCCTCTTCGATAACTTCGAGAACCACAAACCTGTTTGGGGAAACAATTGAAGGCGTAGGGTTTGGAATATTCTCACGGGAGATCGACTTCTGCATGGCTTGATTCTCCTGATTGATATTACTATCATTCTGATCAGAAACTACTACTACAGGCGGCATCACACCATCATTTGTCGGGCTAGTATTACTTTGCTTATCACAATGAGCATCATCCTTACCCATCTGTTCCATAGGATCCAGGCATGGGGCATCTGAGGGGGTGTCCTTTAAAGGGCTAGAATCAACTGTAGGGACATTAGGGTTTACCTCAGTATCAATTGATTGGGGTTTTGAAGTGGTGTGGCTTGATTGGGGAATTTCAGTTTGGGTTTGGTCAGTTTCTTTATCTGGAGAGTTAGGCTTAGGAATATTCTCTTTAGGTTTCCATGCCATAGAAGTTTTGGGAGCTTGTTTTGTCGGCTGCAAATCTAGGAGCTCGTCGTTAATGTCTTTCTCTTTTGGAAGAGACTTGAGGTACACTTTACACTCATGTCCATCATGGCCAAGGCGACGACAATAAGTACAATAGGAAGGAAGCCTTTCAGCCTCGATGGGCTGCCAGAAACCCTCCGAGGAAGGAATACCAGTATCGATCCAAATGCGATTCGGGAGAGGATTTGTGAGATCAACCTCTATACACACTCGAGCCATGCTAGGCCTTTGGAGACTGGCAGTTAGATTGTCGATGGTTAGGGGCTTACCAATCATGCTGGCCATAGAGAAGAGGGTTTGTTTATTAAAAAGATAGATAGGCAGATTGGGTAGAGCAAACCAAACAGGTACAATCGGGCTCTCTACATCCGGGCGAAAATCGTGTGTCCACTTGAAGACGCGCATCGGATAATGGCCAACAAACCACTGATCTTTGATCCACAATCTCTGGAAATCGGCTTCATGGTGTGCTTGGATAAGAATGTGCTTAGTATCTAGACGCCCTATCGTGACATCCGCCTTGAGACCAAATGTTAAGAACTCACGACGCATAGCCTCCATTGAAGGACGGCCATGTGAGAATTTTCCAACAAGAGTTAACTGGAATGGTTTGGACAGATCTGAAACAAGTGAAGGGGTTAACCGAAGTGTTGGTTCTCCCTTATAGGTGGACGGCAGGATGATGGGGATACTGGGCGGAGCGCAGCTAGTCAATATGGAGGCAAAAGATTTCTTCAGTGTAGGAGAAGGGGGCGCCACAGGTGGATCTTCTTCAGCCGGAGCCACGGCCGGAGCCGCAGCTATAGCCCTAAGATGAAACCCTAGGGAGAAATTCTAGAGAGAGAGAATTCTAGAGAGAGAAAATGCTCGATATGCTGCTCCCCCAAAAAAATAAAAACTGTAAACGCATTTGACTTGATTATTAATATTAGTCCGATATATAATTTAATTTAAAACTCATGTGTATGTGATTCATAATTAAATTATGATGAAAAAGTAATGATAAAGTGGTAAAAGTGTTGTCCTAAAAATGAAAACTTCAAACAAGACAATTATTTTATGACGGACGAAAAAGGAAAACAAGACAATAATTTTGGGACGAAGGGAGTATTAATAATTCAGTCAAATATGTTTTCTTAAATCGTGCGTCATTTCAACACAGACGATAATTTTGGGACGTAGGGAGTAATAAAAACTCAATTTAGTTATTCAACACAGGAATATTCACGATTGGGAGATCCCTGGTGGGAGTTTTTGTACAAGCAAAAGGTCAACGGTAGGGGGAGGATAAAGTAGTGTGGGAGGGGGAGAAAAATAAGATGTTTACGGTCAGATCCTTGTATCAGAAGATTAGGGATAAAGATGGTAGTTTCCCGTGGAGGAATGTCTGGAAATCTAAGGCTCCAGTTAGAGTAAGTTTTTTCATGTGGGAAGCTGTTAACGAAGCTATCCTAACTGGCGATAATCTACAAAAGAGGAATTAAATTTATGTGAACCGGTGTTTTCTTTGCAAGCAGGACGAGGAGAGTGTAAATCACCTTTTGTTGCACTGTCTAGTGACATGGAAGCTGTGGGATTACGTTTTTTAATCTCTTTAAGGTCTCTTGGGTTATGCATGATTCAGTGAAGCATTTAATGGAAAGTTGGATGATATATAAGAAGAAAAAGAGGAATTTTATATGGAGCGTGGCTCCGCTGACTTTGTGTTGGTCCATATGGAGGGAAAGAAATGAAAGATGATTTGAGAATAAAGAAAGGATGATAGAGGCAATTCAGAATTTGGTTCTGGAGACTATGCTACTCTGGTGCCACGACGTGATAGGCCAAGGAAATAAATTTTTTGCAGATTTTGTGGACAATATCTCTATTGTAAAATAATTTTTATGTACATTCCCTATGTACTGAGGAAACGTCTCCTTTTTGACACATATTGATACAATCTTTTGATTATCAAAAAAATAAAAATAAAAAACAAGCTTAGGCTTTGACCAAATAACTAAACACCCAGTTGATAAGATTCGACCAACCCTTCAACTAGGGGTATGCACGGGCCTTAAGTCCGTGAGCATTGGTAATGCCCAGTATAGGCCCATATGACAGCGGACATCATTTTAAAAAGCCCAGTACCGTAGACAAGCCCACGGGCATTGAACGAGCACCGGGTGGACACGAGCTCAGATGGGTTCTTTGATTGATTTTCATGTTTTTAAAATTACACTATAATTTTAAAAGTCTTGGCAGCTGAACCTGAACCATGACACCTACTCACATAGTTCTTCCAAATCCAAACTGTGACTATGCACAAAAATTGCATTATGTATTATGTAATCATATAATAAACTAATAGAGGTTAGAGTGCTCGGGCAGTAGTGCAGTACATCTTCTCAAAACCATTAAACCATAACTCAATGGCTCATAGTCTTATAGTGACATACTTTAATAGTCTCATCTCTCATATACAGATTACTGAGCATACTCTAATAGTCTCAAATACTGATTACATTCGAATTCTAGTCAACAACAACAATAAACAATTATCCTGAACATCAACTAAGAAGAAGTGAATAAGGAACATTAACAATTAGATGCGGTCTCCTGTAAGACGGTCTTACGGATCCTTATTCGTAAGACGAATCTATCCAGGTTAAATGAGACAAAATTCAGAAATCTCAATGCAACCCATTAGTTTTTGAAAATTACAGCGCCACCCCTCATTTTTATATATGCAGAGTATCACTTTTTAATATTAACAGTGTCACTTTGTAGTATAAAATGTGTCACTTTTGGCCTTAGAAATATCACTTTGCATTTTTAATGAAAATTATAATTGTTTTCCTAAAAAAAAGTTACCTTTTTGGTTTAAATGTGTCACTTTTAGCCTTAAACGTGTTACTTTCACTTTGAAAAGTATCTTATTTTTTTATAAATGAAAACTATTACATTTGGCATTAAAGTGTTACTTTAAAACATTAAAAGTGTCATTTTTTAACATTAAGTGTTACTTTTAACCCTACAAGTGTCATTTTACGTTATAATTAAAAATCATCGTTATTGATCTTAAAAGTGTCACTTTTTAGCATTGAAAGTGTCGCGTTTTAGTATTAAATGTGTCACTTTTGACAGTCACCGTTAGTTTTTAAGTGACACTTTTTAGTATTAAATGTGTCACTTTTTAGTATTAAGACTGTTACTTTTTAATATTAAGAGTGTTACTTTGTATTTTAATGAGAATTATAATAAATATCCCTTTATAGTGTCACTTTTAACATTAAAATGTCACTTTTATCTTTTCAGTGTGTCACGTTTAGCTTTAAATGTGTCATTTAACATTTCGTAAAAATCCGTTAGGATCCGTAATGTATCACATGACAATTGATGCTAATGGATAGCTAACGGAACTGACAAAGGATTAAACTACAAAGCGTGGGAAACATAAGAAATTCGATGGCAATCATTGAAAGTGCATGGGCATCGGACCAAATAGAAGAACTTCTCATTAATGAGCATTAAAACTTAGTAATGTGGCTGGTGTCGAACCGAAGACCTCCTTGTGCCAAACCTTAAGACGTCAACTCTAACCATCTCAGCTAACTTGCTACTATGACTTTTATTAACTTGTTTAGCTATGAACTTGTGAATTCTTAAATATTCGTCTTACGGATTTAGGATCCGTAAGACCGTCCTAGACAAGTCTTTGTCTAATAATTATCCAAAAACCATGACAAAACCAAAACTCATAATTTCTCATATACGGGCAGATAGATGAAGGAGCAGCAAGCAATCCATTAGCAGCAACCAAGGTCCAAGGAGCAGCAAGCTCTCATACACCTAAACAAAATACCACATTTTACTCATTCCATAATTTCCATTAATATTCTAATAAAACTGAATGTTAATGATAACAAATACAACAAATTAATAAGGAAAAAACAAGTAAAAAATGTTACCTTTCTCAACTTATCATCTCCGATCAATCATCCTCAAAACAATTTTCAAATGATATGGGTCGACTTTTCAATTCATCTATAAGGAAAAAAAAAGTGAAATAAGAACATCTAATTGACAAAGTAAATAAGCAAAAATTAATAAGAATTGACAATTTTTTACCGAATTCAATCTTCTTAAGTTCGTCTTGCAATTCCTCAAAAACTTGTATTTGAATGCATTGGCTCTCAATATCAACTGGGGACGCACGAATCCAATCTTGTGTACATATCAAAGCCTCTATCGTCTTAGGAGTAAGTGAACTCCTAAAAGGATTTGTCACCCTCCCTCCTGTGAATGTCGACTCACTTGCAACCGTATAAATTGGCATGGCCAAAACATGCCTTGCAACTAGAGAAAGGATTGAGAATTTTGAAGAATTGTTTTTCCACCAAATTAACAAATCAAACTTCTCACCCATTAATCTTTCATTTTTAACACGATCCCCCAAGTAAAGGTCAACTTCTGTTTTGTCAATATCATTTTCTTCCTCAAGATGTTTTAAGAAACCATCCTCCAAATCATCAATTTCCATATTACTTGCACTTGATGAAGAACCCATAAAACCATCATCCAAATTTGTTTTCACCTCCTTACTTTTATAATGATCATACAACTCAATCAAAGTTTTAATCACTCTTTTCCCCATTTCCTTAACTATTCATTCATCCTTCCCATACATTCGTTTAAAGCAATAATTCACATAAGTCATCTTATGACGAGGATCTAAAACCACCGAGAAATTCAAATTTTTCATGTTCTCCCAATATTTTTAAAATTTTCCCCTCATTTTAGAAGTCATGTCTCTTGCCCAGTGTTCTAAAACTCCCCGCCTAGCTCCGCCTAGGCCTCGCCTAGGCGCTAGGCCCCTCTCTACCACCGCGACTTTCTTAGTCGCCGCCTAATCGACTAAGTCAGCGTCTACGTTGCCGATCTGCCAGATAGATAGAAGAAAGAAGAAGAAAAAAAGATGAAAAAGAAGGGGGCTGTCTCGAGACTCATAATTTAGAATGAGAAGAGATTATGGAGTATATGTTAGACTGTGGGATGTAGGGGTAGTAGGTAGGTGGAGTAATATATTTTTTTTGTTTTTAGTTCTAAACTTGGCTGGTGTATTGCTTTGGGGTTGTTGAGAATTGAGATTAAAGGTAGATTTGTATATTTTTGTTCATTTTACAAATATAGACAAGTGTTTGATAAAATGACAAATATATAAAAAAAAAAAATTAAATTTGTAGTCAATGTGGTTGATCTTTGAAGTAAATTATCAAAAATATATATATGATAATTTTGCCTTAATTCTAGGCCCCGATTACGCCCCGACTAGTCCCCTAGGCGCTAGGCGCTAGTGTGACGCCTAGAGGCCGCCTAACGATTTTTAGAACCTTGCTCTTGCCTCTATATCATCATTATTCATACACATTTTTCCCAACTTACATTGCAAAGATACAAGCTCACAAAAAAATAAATTTGAAGTTGAATACTTAGACCCCGAGATCTTCAATGTCATTTTATAAAAAATTTGCAAGAAATCAACAAGATAACCAACATTTTGAAAATCCTTCAAAGTTGGAGTACTCACAACCTTTGCTTTCTTTTTATTATTTCTTCTTGTATTAACTTCAAAAATTTCCTCATCCCCACCAAAAAAGTAATCATCATAATTGGAGTCATTACGCATCCTATCAAAAGCCTTGGCATATTTTATGGCGGTCTCTAGCATTAATCATTAAGTAGGTTGAATTCCACCTAGTATCAACATCAAGAGGTAATTTTTTACTACATTTTATGCCTAATTTTTGAACACATGGCTCAAATTTTGTAAGCCTTGCAGGAGATGACCTCACATATCTTACGGCATTTCGAATTCTCACAATTTCCTCCTTTTGTTCCTCAAGACCTTCCCTCACAACAAGATTGAGAATGTGAGCACAACATCTCTAATGCAAAAACTTACGGTCCAATATGACATTTGACCCATTAAGTTCATGTTTCAAAAACTTAATGGCACCATTATTAGATGAAGCATTGTCAATTGTAATTGTGAAAACCTGATTAATACCCCATTCTTTTAAGCAATCAAAAACCATGAGCAAGACCGACAATTACAATTCATTACCCATTAATCCATCAATCCAACCCACTTATTACCTAACTCAATTCATTAATATTTTTGGGTTAACACAATAATATTAACGGTTTGAGTTGGGTCGGATTAAAGTCAGTCAAACTCGTTACTTATTTCGACTTGTGATTTTTCATGCTATAAATTTATGTTTTTTGGGGAGAAAAGTCAAGTTGAGACATGCCGACCCGTTTTAACAAGTTGCATGTTTCAATCCAACTCGTTCAAACCTAACTCATTTCAATCCGTTTGACATTTAAATTCTAACGGATTTCAACTCATTTCAAACAATTACCCATTCTAACCTAACCCACTCAATTATCAAGCGTACGCTAACATATAGCCAGTTAGTCTCGGGCTCGGCCCATGGTCTAATCATGGTTTGGGTGAGACAGATACGCTCAACATTATACTTTAAGGTGTCGTTTGGTAGCCAGAGTTAAAGGCAGATAGGATTAATAAGCCGAGTTGCATGATGTTTGGTACGGAATAGGTAGTCGGGATTAATAACACGAGTTATCCGGATTAAGTCATTATTGCCTCACTATTAATACCAAGGAGGAGGGTGGTATTATTAGCGTCCTCACTAAAAAAAATTGGGATTAACATTTGTAATCTCAAAATTACCCTCGATATACAAGTGAGGATTAATAGCGAGGGCACTAATAATACTGGGAGTAATAATACTGCTTATCCTTGTCTGACTACCAAACAAGCCCTAAATGTCATCTTAACCAATAATTACAAAAACTCCAAGTAAATATGCCAATTCAAGAATAACTTTTTGACATCAAGCTTTTCTAACTCTAAATCACAAGACTATGACTGTGCCACTATGGTTTATAACCAAAACCGTTTATAAAATATTATCCTAATTTGACTCTTAATAGTTAACTTCCTATTTTTTTTAATGATTTAAATAGCAATTTAATCATCCTATTTTTTGAATATATATATATGTAGTTACACACAAGAACATCTAATTACTTTATCAAAAAATTAGCTAGAAAACAATCAAGTGTAATTTACATAGAAACATGAAAAGAAAAAAATAATTGTCTTTTAATTGAAAGAAAGGTGAAGTAAATGTAATCTAGAGAATATATTGTATGACTATTCAAGGGTATGTTCGTCCCAACGTAAGTTAAACGAAAATAGTTATTAATGAATGTAGAAAATAAGTAATTATCGTAGTGCAAATAGTTTCTCTCTCTTTCTAAATTTATTATATTTTCTTAATTTGTATGCTATGACAAACAGCAAAAACATTTGGGAACAGAGCGAACATATTTTTAAATTGAGGAGATGGGGAGCGAATATTCACAAATAGAGAGGTTCCGAACCCATTAAATTGCCTTGTATACATGAATTTCATACTTGAAAAATATATATAACGTCAATTCCCATCACGTGTGGTGGGAATCGAGTTAGTATTCAAGGTAGTTTTATGATACGCTCGTGTAAATTTGTAGTCTTATATATAAGAGCTATCAAAGAATTGATTGGCAGGGCGACTCAACGCACAGCCCACTATAACCCGTCATTTGGCAGGGTGGGGAGAGCCAACCCACAAAGGTGACGGGTTGGCCGTTTCCCAACCCATTTTGACAGCATGATATAGTTGGTGTATTAAAATTAAATCCTGTTTTGACCCCCTAAAACGACAGCAAGATTCCTTACCTATCCGACCTTAAACTAGGGAAGGTACACAACAGTATGTAATTACCCATAGGCTAGAAGCGTAGAACCGAAAGTATGCAAGCAAAACCATGGACCGAGCCAGCCCATGTGACGGGTTCCAACTTCCAACCCATTTTGATTTTCGACAACATAATATAGTTGGTGTATTGACCCCAAGGGGGTGGAAGGGAGAGATGGTAAGGACACTCAGGTAAAGACTTTGAGGTCCTTAGTTCCAATCTTAGTACCAACAAGAGACACACTTACCTAACAAAAAAAAAATTGTGTATTAAAATTAAGTCCTTTTTTGACCCCCTAAAACGACACTTATAATATACATACATACACACATATATATATATATATATATGCACAATCATACAACTGACTGCAAGATTCCTTAACTATCCGTCCTTAAACTTGGGAAGGTACTCAACAATATGTAGTTACCCATAAGCTAGAACCAAAAGTATGCAAGCAAAATCATGAGACTAAATTGCACAAGTGTAATCATGGACTGTTCTCCATGATACTAATACGCCTTATAGAGTGTGAGAAGCCAGAAAGACTTTTTTTTTTCCTTTATTTTTTTTCCTTTATTTAAAGAGGATTAGTAGTGGTTCCCCACTTACCCCCTAGGTGACTCAAACCCACGACCTATTAGGTATGAGTGAAGTGTCTTACCACTAACTTGATTCTTTAACAACTATGATTCGAGATTGTCTGAAATACAAGCAACACACATCAAATTTTCACTTGAAAAAACAATCAATTTGATTTTAAAAAGTACTAACATTTGATCCCCATGGGAATCCCAAATACACAAAGAAAATTTACCATAAATAAGCATGGTCATCATACAACTAAGCTAAATAGGAATTCAGTAAAAGGAAATGAAAGATCATCCCCAAGAAAACCAAATGGTGTGATCTTCCTTTGCTATCCCATGTCAGGGATGTAATAATGAAATCGGAGCTTTTTTGCTTCTCACATCCATTTCATTACGTCTGATGACTGATTCTAAAAGCATCAAAAGATGGAGACCTTAAATCAACATATCGAAGGTGACCAGGGGAAGTAATCGGCCATTACGCCTTTAGCCGTTTCTGGTTCTCTGTGTAAGTTTCGTACAAATTAGGTACCTTGTCCTTGTAGGGCAGCAAAAACCTCTCAACAAACTTCACCTCCGCAGGGTGTAGAACATGATACAAAGGCTTGCTACTCTCAACGAGCTTAAGCTCTTTCAGAATCTTCAAAACCTCATTCCTAGGCTTCACCCTTTTCTCTAAACTATAACTTAAAAGAGTGGGGCGAGCTGCAAGGTACGCAGGCGTAAATCCAAGCTCCTTCATGTAAAAGTTCATTTTTTGTCGGATTGAGGATTCAGAAGCCTTCAAAGTGAAAGGCTGACGACTGACCATATCAACTATGTCAAAATCAGACCAACCAAAACTCCTAAATACCCCAAATTTTTTCACCATTGTTGACCTACTAATTGAACCAACCATAATAAAACCATAGAAGAACATTAAAGAATTACGAGGAATACCCAAATCCCCTTCGACTCTGCTATAAACATCTTGAATCCGCTCGGGCATTTGCAACAAAATTCTTGGGTAGGTGATTATAATCTTTTCGATTTGCTCATTGGAGAAACCGTAATTTTGTTGCAACAAGACTATATTGGGCGGCATTCTTTTGAGGGTAGAACATCTAAAGAGCCACGTCGATTTGTAAATAGCTTTAACAACCTTATAATCACAGCCGCCCAGTAATTGTCTCAAATAACTGATAACTGGCAGGATATTGGTATCTAGCCCCTGCTTTAAAAGCTTAGAATTCCCCTTAATGAGCTTGACTAAATCCGACCCGGTTAGGCCAACATCCCTAAATACCCTTAATTTGGATTCTAGGTTTTCATCAGGTTTGTGTAACAGGACTTGGGGTACAGAGGAAACTAATTCCCTGATATGGGATTGGTCTAAACCACCGTACTTTTTGATTAAATTGATGCACAAATCAGGCTTTTGAGTAGATTTCAAGTGACTAACCTTTATTGATGCCGAAAGTGCTTCATCTCTGGACAACCCAATAGTGTTGACTAGGTAATCAACAATGAAATTAGAAGAACCATTCAGAGCAGAAGAGGAAACCGCCGCGACAGAAGATGTAGATGAGAAGTAATACTGAAAGGGAAATCTATTCAAACAATTGGACAAGTTTATCTCTCTGATCGGTGGACGCCGGCGATTGCTGCGAAGGAGTGCCAACATTTTAGCATAATATGGTTGAGTTTATGATAGAAGCAAATCGATATAGGGGGGAAAGTTGTCTCACTCTCAGGAAAGAAATGCAAATAATAATTTCATCAGAGTAAAGCAGGATTACGCAGTATTACGATTTATTAGGGTTTGCGAAACTTGGGCCGGGTCACTTCAATTTTCTTATACGAAAATAATTGTAGGCCGGTACCTTTTGAAGATATTATAACCTCTCCGATCTACTTTATTTTCATTCAACCGGTAAAGCATATTTTTGGGGTAAAATATCGAAGATACCCATAAAATTGGGCATTGCAATGCAGAAAAGACATGCACACAAAGTCTCCGCATAAAATTGGGCATCACAATACAAAAATTGAGCATCACAATATAAAAGTTGGGCATCGCAATGCAAAAACTGTATCACGGTGTACAAACTAAATGTTGGAAACTAGAAATACATCGTTTCTCTCTCCTTAATCATTATTAATGTCTTTATCTCTTTGTACCTTTCTCTCTCTCTCTCTCCTCAATTACACCCACCTACTTTCTCTCTCTCCTCAATTACATCCACTTCTACCAATTGAGAAAATATTGAACGATCTGATCTCGACCTTACCAATAATGAATCAACAAGTAATCCTCATGATGCGTCCAAAATCTTCCAAACGTACTGGACTCTTCTAACTGGATACATGGCTTTCAACGTATCCTTCAATCCTTAAGGCCCAACTCTGCAATTAAGTCAGGAAAATTGTGAACTAGGCAGGGGCACTCCCTGCAAAAGCCCTCCGGCGTGAGAATTAGCTCAAATACACAAGAGAGTATAAAATTTGACAGAGTTTAGGCAAGCTAGTAAAAATCACGTACCTCCCCCTTCATTTTGAGGGGCTTTTATAGTTCTTGGGAGAGAATAACCCAGATCATAAGCGCTTGCCCACTTAACATTCATGGCATTGATGGCGGGCATATTAACTGCCCCATTAACTGTCCCATTAACCACAATGGTCAAATGGAGAATTATTCGGACATAACCGTTCTCAACTGACAATAACTCTTAAATGAACGAGCACAACACATCATGCTCGCTACATGTTTCTGCTCGCTGATCAAGCCCCCAGCTCGCTTACACCTCTTGCTCGCTGAAGGCTGAAAATGTCTGCTTGTGGTATACAAAACCATTCAACTCCTCCCTTGTACCATTGATCTTGAGATGCTCGTGTACTGCCTATGAATGATGATCACGTGCCGCACATATGACCCATGTTTTGGGCCTATTGGAAAGCAACTCAGTAGCCCTGCTCCTCTTGTCTCAAGTATTCATGCTCGGCGAGGACAATGACTTAGAATTCAAAAATATCTCCCAAAGCATAATTAAATCCTTTTAATGTATGAATCAAATTATCCACGATCAAAGGTTTAAGCAAATGATTGCCCAAAAGGTTTTTAGAAAACCGTTTTTAGAAAGCCAAGCCGTCAGCCGCCGCTTCTTTGAAAGGACAGGCCCGTTTTCCAACAAGGCATTAATGTCGCCTCGAACGTTGAGCCTTGGAACCTGAGCCCTAATGATAGGCAACCCCCAAGTGACGGTTCCACCGTGTATAAAAGCGGGAGATTTCCGCTCATTCCAACTTTTATCGCTTAAAAGATTTCGAAGCCGACAGAGAAACTCACCTCTGCATTTGAAGACTGCTTTGGCGTCGATCTTGCTCATACCAGCACTCGATCTACAACAATCATCTGATACCTGAAGCCCCCATTCTTCGACGAAACAAAAAAGGTATTTTCTTCAATCTCTGTTTCTATATCTTCTCCATACTTTCCTTGCTTTAAACCAGAATTAGGGTTCTTCAGTATTATTTTTCCCATTCAGTCTCTTCTTCAATTAATCTATTTGAAGACTTGGATTTAGAGCGTAGATTACCAAAATGTAAACCTTTAAATTCTGATTCCTTCAATTCATCTTGCTCTCCCTTCTATCACCCAACTACTCCAGACCGAATAAAGGGAATCGAGGAATACATGATCGGTGCCCTGTTCACCGATCTTATGACAGGCTCTTGCCATGGGTTTTTATTTGATTTATGTTTGCTCGACTACCCGAGCAAGGTTTAACATGTGTTCCTCGATTCCTGTTTCCTGTAGGATGTCCAGTGACGATACTCAATCAGAAATTGAAGGCCGGAGCTATGACCACGGTGCTCCCGAAGAAAACCCACCGTCTACAAGTTCCAGCTCCGAGGAAAGCGAGCAAGAAGAGATTACCTTGATTCCGCGTAGACGAAAACCCCAACACTTAACAGAACAAGAAACGAGCAGAAACCAACAAAACCTTTCCGAAAATGATTGAGCAGAAAACCTTCCCTGCTCGAGTAATTACCAACCCGGACAAAACCAAAATTCCTCCATACAAATCATTCCCAACATCCCTCCTTCGATCAAATGGGACGAACTAACTTCTGAAGATGAGGTCAGTACCTGATTTTATTCCTTAGGCATGGATCCCAAACACTACCGCGTTCGAGCTTTTGACCTAAATATCAATGAAAATGGGCATAATTACCAAGGAGACAAAATGGTCTTCTATTTCGACTTTTTCTTGGTAAGGCTTCGCCTCCCCCTAAACCCATTCGTAGTAGAATTCTTAAATGAAACCAACCACTTCCTCACGATCCGGCCATCCTACAACAAGAAGGTTTCGATGGTATATACAGCTGCAGTCGCTTTCGAGTTCGAACCCGAAATGACCTTATTTAGGAAGTTTTTCCTATTTTCTTTAGAATCTGGGCGTCTCACAGGACGCTCGAACCCCAACTACTTTAAACTTCTGAGTGACGGCCCAAATAAAGTAGATGGTTGGGATGGGAAAGCCCTATTAGTTGAATCAAGTGTCGGTTGGCCATTTGCTCCCTATCTTCACGACTATGGACTCCCCGATTATGACAAGAATGCTTTCCGAGTCGGCGAACCCAGATAGCAAGAGCCTTCGATCGCTACTCAAGAAAAGAAGGACGAGATGGCCGAGCCGACAAGACTTCGTACTTGATTGGTGAGCCCTCACATCCGACCTTAGCCTTCTTCGACAAGCCTAATCCTAAATTGGCCCACAAGGGGCCACCAAAGGCCACTGAGTCGAACTCGTGATCCATGTCAGCAAGCAATTCCCCAAATAATGCCTGAATCGTGCCTAATCGGAACCAACCGCACACCATCATTTTCTCTTCTGTCTACTTTAACTCCCCGCTTCTTCATGTTGATCTCACAAACTTATTATTATCTTTTATTTTTCTTATACTCTTGTTCTAACTCTCAAGTGCACATGAGGCAATTGACCGATGTTAACAAATTCCTCCAAGCCGCCAAAAAAGGAGCGAGCAAAAGGAACAAACACTTGTCTACCCAAGCCGCTACCCTTCCAACACCTAACCAAGATTCACCGGGCGTGGTACCAAACGGGCCAACCGTAACTGCCTACACTCCCAAATCCCGCCATCCAAAGGATTGACCAAGCTACCAAGCACCCATCTTGCCACTAACAACTGCCGCTCCAAGCCAAGTCCTCGAGAAAAAAGGAGGCGGGCAGAGCGGACAAAGTCGGTGCTCGAAGACACTACCCCACCCATACCATCATGGCACCAAGACAACTTCCTTATGCTGGAGTAACGGAGAAAGATGGGGCCACTTATCGCCAGATTGCGTGCCCGATTTGGATAAAATCAATATTTTTAAAGCGGTGGGTACCCGCCAAGCTGGGGACTTGGACGATCAAAAGGCTTTTGACACGAAAGGAGTTCGAAAAGCGCGACAACTGAGCTCGGTTTTGGTAGGAGAATGGGATGTTGCTTGACCGAGGGTAAACACTTCTCGCAATCCATCTTTCCTTTAACATTCCACAATTACCAACTACATCTTTACGGATCGCCACGCAAAAGGAACTAATGTACGAGCGACTTGTTGACAACATCAACTCGAATGCCGATGTTGAAGAAAAGAACCAACTCAAGGAGACCGTCAACTCTGTCTGTGTTGGGCACGAAACAACCGAGGAGACTCTCCGCTGTAAAGTGACCGAGGCTCTCCAAAGTCGAGCAGAGGAAAACCTTGGAGTCCATTTGGATTTCTCGAAATCGAGGAAGCGACTCTAAGAATATCTCCGAGTCAGAAAAGAACTCAAGAGACACCCAAGTCTGGCGGAAGAAAGCAAGGCCACGGTTGCCGACACGGAAGAAAGAAGGAAACACAATCTTTTCAAGCGAGGCGAGAAGCAAAGTATTATCGAGATTCTGAAAGATTAGAAGACTTTCTTTGCGTGGAAAGTGAAGCCTATCCCTTCTTCCTCGGGGAATAAACCATGTGCTAAGGCAAATCTCGTCGGTGGCCGGAAATCCGACCGAGCGCTCGCCGAATGGGGTACCAACCGCCACTTTTTGCTCTTACGCATGGCCATGCTCTTGTTCCGTGTAGAGGGTGAGCTAGAATCCATTCTTGAGGCGATGCGAAAAAAGGCTTATCTCCATGGACCCCTCCTCAGGTTGCGAAGTCAACATCGGCCGCGTGATGCCCAAACTTGGAGATCTCAAAAAGCAAACCCAAAAATGAAGGCACGTCGATAGCCCGGAGTGAAGAGCGATGTAGTCATCCTCGAGGCCACCCACGAAGGAACAATGATCCCAACCAAGCCCAACAACACTCCTTCGAATGCATGAAGCTTCCCTTTCGGCACTGCGTGCCATGATCTCCAAAAACAATTTATCTTTGGTCTTCAAACAATTTAAATTTACGGTTTTGTAATATACGCCTCTTGGTTTCGTTGAATGTTTACAATTTGCAATGAATGCTCATATTGTGTGCAGCATTCTAACTTTATATACTCGTGAAAGAGAATAGTCATGTATAATTGAAAAAGTAACCAACTCGAACACCAACTCTTTTCTGGCGAAATAACTTATGCTCGTGAAAGAGAA
>CM028382.1:66185612-66213710 GCA_013146195.2 Codonopsis lanceolata | reverse complement strand
TTTGGGTATTTGGGGGACTACCTTTCAAGGTGAAATTTCCTCATGATATGTTGGAACTTGGAGATTGGCGGTAGGTGATCACGTGATGATTGGTTGGATTGTTTGTGGAGCCGTATGCGGTTTGACTTATAAGGATTGGTTGTATACTAGTTAGTAAGAATATGCTACCTAGTGACTTGTGTGTTGTATTGTCTCTTTATTAGTCTAATACATTGATAGAGTATTAGCCTTGAATAATGTGTTTTATCTACCATTGATAGGTAGTTAATAGTATGAATATTCCATACTTGGTATACATACATAGTAAATTAATATGCTATGTTGCATGATGTTGATGCCATACCTATATGTGCTTATGATTGCTATTGTTGAGACCGATATAAAGGATGTTGATATGTGATTCACGAACACCCCACATAATACGGCAACTTTTGAAGTCACTTGAGGGCCGACTTGATTATCAAGAGGTCTTCGTCGGAAACTAGAATGGTATAATATGAGATAGGAATTGATTGAACCCGTTACCAAGCGGAATGTAATTGAAAATGGTATCTTGTTTTGCTTGTGTGCAAATATGTGGAACTTGTATATGGAGATCATGCTATGAATGAAATGAACTTGTGACTTGATCGAATAAGTTACTTGTGTTGAATGTCTTCCTTGTTGGGCGAATATGTGGTCTATAATGATGATTGACTACTTGATTATAGTGTAGGCGTTAGACACTAGAGATTTCGTGGTGACCAGAAAATTCTTGGTTGGAAAGTTAGTTAGTTCGGTGCAATTATTGCACATGCATGAATACTGATTAGTTGATAGAGGCATTTAAGCCTTGATATGGTTTGAACTCAGTTAAGTCAAAGATGACTTGATTTTGGAATTTATTGGAGTTGAGATTTGAGTATTTCTCCCCCCCTGTTTTGAGGCATACCTAAGCGGTTTCGACTTCATGTGAAGCAAAGTATTGAACTTTTGGTTGTTGTCGAGTTTTTGAATCGAGGGCGAATTCTTTTAAGGTGAGTGAGGATGTAAGACCCGAACCTTCGTGTATTTGACTTTCTCGTGTTGCATGCTTTGTTGTTAATCGTTGAGTGTTCGTCTTAGCATGTTAGCACTTAACTAGGTCTCATTGGAGTCTTAGTACCTTGCATATATGACTTATAATGTTCATCTTGATCATAGTATGCTTGGTTGAAAGTTTAGAAGCTTTGTTGCCGTTTGAGTCTTAGGGTTTCTCGTGTTTGCCTTCGTTGCTTGTATTGTTTGTGCTTTCAACTTGCGAGAAGTTCATTTAAGTTCTAGACCAAGTGTACTAGTATTTCTCATGCTTGCACAATCAATGTTCATAGATTTGTTGCATTTGGAAATAAGATGACCAACATATCACTTCACAGATTCATCTGTTTTGGGCGAACTTCGAGAAAATTCTGGTACCAATCTACTAAAGAGAATTTTCTAAAATTTAGTATGTTTTACCTACATATGTTAGGATACTCCCTGTAAATATGGTATTTTCCAAGGTGTATAAGTACCTCATTTAGGTCTTGACTTACGGCTGTGCCAGAATATGTTTTCAGGAAATCAGCTTACGTACTTGAAGTTGTAGTAGCCATATTTTGATGAATATAAGTCCAAATTGAGTAATTTAAAATTCTAAACTATATTTTTAAAGAGTCTAGTTTCATAAAAATCAATAATACCTCATTTGAAGGTGTGAGCTATTTATGGTCGATTTTACAAGATTGACGTTTTTTCAGATTTTGGGTTTTTGTTACGGTTGAAGACCCCTTGCCCTTGCCCTTGTCCAAAGTCCGACCATTTCAGCCTAGAACACCATTTTTGACTTTAGTCAAACCCTTAACCCTTGGATCAACCCTTATCAAGCCATCCTCCCTTAGCCAATAGAAAGCCTTATAACCCCCTTCACTTGGATTAGGGGTTTGTGGTAAGTATATAAACCAATTTTCAGCAAATTCAGCCATTGTTGATCAACAACAACCAGAGAATCAGAGCTTCATCCATTTTCGTCCATGGAGGTCACCCTGCTTGAAGACCATTTCCCGGAGTTCGGTGGTCGATCGGCGATCCGAACCGCCAAATCGAAGCCCTTGATCTTCTCTACAACAATCCTTGCTTTGATCATCCATTCATCCATTAATCTTAGGACTAAGGTACGTTGACAAATCCCTGAGATTTTCATGTTCAATAAAATAACATGACCCCTTTATTATAGTTGTTCTATTAATGATTGTGAACACTTTTTGTGAAGAGAAATCCTCCAATTCAACCTTTGATATATGTGTAGGATTTTATGAATTCTTATTGAAGTTGTGATTTTGACTTTTAAAGCATGAATGTTGTTTATAATGAGCTTAGGAACAACTCTTGTGAAAGATTATGTTTCAATTCAAGGTTTAACAAAATCTCAGATTCTAGGGTTTGAAACTTCGGGATTGTGTTTAAGGCTAGTTTAAGATCATGAGCGGCCTAGTTATCGAGTTCTAAATGAAAGGAGAACTTAGGAAAGGGCAATGTGATGCATATAGTATCAATGCTCTATTTGGTTGAATTTTAGTAAAACTCACGGAGTTGAGATTAGGGAGTTATTGAACAATACAGACTCACATTCAATCCCTACGGCGTTTGTAGTGCGTTAGACTAATATATTAGCTTACGTGACTTTGGGATGGATTGAAGGGCATGTTTGATATGAGTGATTATAAGACTCAATCGAGTTCTTATGTCATTTATGTGATTGTGTGAAGCAAATGCACAATTGAGAGCATGTTGTAGAATGATGTATCTACTTGACAGGTTGAATTCGCTCTTGTCGAATTCCTACTTGATTATTTAATGAGTAAAAACACCTACTTGTTGAATAATGAATTTGAGGACTACTCTATGAGAAGATTTGGATTGGGGCTTTCTTAGTACTCTATACATGGACTTTACTTGTATAAGTCGCTAGGATGACCATGTTGTTATCTAAGACTCACCGGTATGGTTTGACCTTACGGGTTACTACCGCTCTAGTGTTGCTTAAGTCTTTGACTACCATCGCCTTTTTTGTTATTGAATGAGTTACTACTCTAGGAAGAGTTTAGTAAATGGCTTCATGAATCGAAACTAACGGAGTAGTCTTGGCTAGTACTTAATGGACTGATGGTTAAGTTGTGACTCTGTTGAATTTCATAGGTGAATGTGGAATATTGTGTATATTTTATATTATGACTAAATGCGTGATTTCTTACCTTGTCAAAAATTGATTCTTCTATGTGTTTCTATGATATGACTTATGAGCATATAGAATGTATTTGCCTTCGTGCTTGATCTGTTCTACAGTTAATGAATTGTGGTGAACTTGGATTCTACTATTAAGTGAAATTATGAATCAAAATTGAACTAAGCTTGATTTTACAATAATCAACTTGGGCTTCCCTTATATAATTGACTTGGGACTTGAACTAAAATTCCTAAATGGAATGAGAACCTTGCTATGCCTCAAACAAGAACATAGAAAAGAGTCTTGGGACACATATATTGTTCAAACTCTATTTGGTTGGAATTGTAGTAAAGACTCAACGGAGTCGAGTTAAGGATCAATTGAACCTTACGAGGATCGTGGTGAGATCTTATGACAATTATATTCCAGTTGACTAGATTACTAGCTTTTCGGACTTGAATTGAATAGAGTGAACAAACTTGGCACTTATGATTTAGAGACTCAAATGAGTTCCTATTGTGGTTTTGTGATTTATGTAACAATGTGCATAATCGTATGAGTTTAGTAGGTCATTATATCTACTTGAGAATTAGCAAGTAAACATCTACTTGTGCATTGCATATAAGTCCAGCTGACATTACTTGAGTTTTCATGATGATGGTGGGACGATGCATTGCCATCACGAATTATGGGATTCGTGATTGTAATGTATCGCCGTACCGGATTTGGGTTTCACACACACCTCCACTGCTAGCTAGAGTGGGGAAGTAGCCCCCTTTGTCGTAACCAATTGAGCACATTGGCTAGTGCTATTTTCCTGAGAAGAGAGCTCGGACTGAGAAAGCACGGTACTTTGATACACAGCGGGTATCACTGGCACGATATGATTAACAGTTGTGATTGCAGGAGCAATACGACGACAGTGATTTGGTATCTTCTCTATCCCTTATGTGGCTTTCTATGGGCACTTATGTGATAACAAAGTGTTAGTTGAACATGAGATCTTATTGACCATGTTTGTATTGGCTGATGATATATGAGAGATTTGATATGTATATATAGATATATGCATACTTGTATATGAGATATATATGAAAGAGTTGATGTGTATATATATAGATATGCACACTTATGCATGATGATTTTATGGGAGATTTGATATGTATATTTAGAGATATACATACTGATATAGGTGTATATATGTAAACATGCACCCTTACACGTGGTAACAGTGTGAATAGCTTGATTCGTATATATAATGATATGTATACTTGCATATGATGTTTTGTGGGAATTACCTTCTAATTCATTTGATTTGTGTGTGAACAGGGAAATATACCCTGGTTCATTTGGACGGTTTAGTAAGTAAGAAGGAGTGGATATCTTGTGGAGTATCGAAGCGATCACGACGCCTCTCTTCACGGGTTTTTACGTCATATATTAAATGACACCTGGTTATATTTATGTTACATAATTATATGTTGCATATATATTGTAGTAGCGTCTTGGGTCATTATGACTCATCGTACTTGTTTTTAGTTGCAAGAATGGGATAGGCGACTTGGTCGAGTAGATCGAGGCCGTAGTGAAGTAGCGGCCTTATTGGTCGATAGATCGAGGTTAGATCGTGTGGTTCGTGTTTGTAGTAGCCGACTTTCCCGAGTAGCAGCTTGTGGAGTCTTGTTCCTTTTTAGCATTGTCATTGATTTCATGTACTTTGTTATTCTTGTGAGATCGACATTTTGTAAAGTTATTTAGACTTTACAGTCAGGTAGAATACTTGGGTATTTGTATTGGTTTCTTGGGCCGACGTGTTGTGTCGTGCCTTGTTTGTGGTTTTAGTATTTATTTCGAGTTGTCTCAGCAAGACGCTTGTTGATAGCTTTGGGGAATTTCCTTATTCTAGTTTTTATAGTTGTTGGTTGACCCGGTATGCTTTAGTAGCGTTGGGTATTGTTATATCGAGTTGGTTCTCTCTGTTGAAACGCTTGCACTGGAGTGCCGATGGTTTGATTAGCGTCCGCATTGTTGCGGTACACGAGTTTTGTTTTTCCTCCTTTGAGAGATAATGTCTCTCTTGGTTTCATTGTCGTTGGTTTCGAGCTTCATAGCTTGGGACTTCTTTTCTTACTTCTTTTCTTATTGATTCAATTTTCCGCCGATGAAATCAATTTTTGAAATACCGTAGTGCGTTGTTAGTGCGTTGTTATGTTAGAGCATGTTTAGAGCGCTCAGTTTGCTCATTTGACTAGAACTACTTGTTTATCAAGTGCTTGTCCTCTTATTAAGATAAGATTCAGCTCAGCCGCAGACGACCTTGGGATTTCGTGTTGATCCCGGTCGGTGTTGAAACGGGTAGTCGTTATTGACTATATTTGATCGGGTGGAGGCTTTTCAATAACTTTATCATCTATAAGGTCTGGATAGCATTTTTCGAGTACAACATTTATCGGTGAGGTGACCCTTTCGGAGCGATGGTATTCACGATCGGGCATGGTTTCAAAAGTCTCTTGGGCGGGGGGTTAGGTGTCTTATAATTCTCCAACGGCCAAAGGCACTCACATGCCATTAGCCCCTGCAATATCACGGAGACTAGGAGCTGCGGTTCATCATAATGTCGGCTTGACAACATTCGATTTAAAGTTTCGCCGGGCCATCATTTGCTCCCATGTATTGACAGACTGAATCGACCCATAATACCATGGAGCGAGCTATAATTTTGGGTATAAAATGGGGTTGAGGCATTCCCTACCATATTGACGGTTGGTCAAAGCTAGTGCGGCTGTCTTTCCTTTGGAGTAACGGAAAGAACTAGAAAGGCGTATTGGTCTTCGATTGGCCGATCAGTATATTATCATCAATACGGGCTCCTATCTCCACTATTTCTTTGAAGTTGGTATAGGGGAGGTACCGCATATGTTCGGTAAATGGGTTTGGAGGTTTTTGATGAATCTCATGCATGACTCGGCGGATCGAGGTCGTCAAAGGTGCGTGCTCCTTTTCCCCCACTGATTGCAAACTCGGCGCATGTTTCCTTTTCCGGTTGGGTGCAAGATTCAAGGTCCCTTCTATTTTTAGGACTAGTGTTATCTTTGTATCTTTCGAGGAATGCTTCTATCTATCGGTCCTGTATTTGGTATTCATGGTGCTTTGTCAAACAACATTAACCATTGTTTGGCGCCTCTATAGGGTGAGGTGAAAATTGGAAGCCATAGCCTCAAAGCTAGCTCCCCTCGACTTGTGCATGCCGAGAATAAGACTTCAAGTGGGATATAGGGCATCCGGTCCCATCAAACTTTTCTATGTCGGGCATTTTGAACTTTGAGGGTAATATTGCTGAAGGTTGCAATGGTAGGGCCCGTGTAGAAAATTCCCCTTTATTGAGAAGTTTAAGTAACATGGCCTTATTTTCCATGTCGGCCTCCATTTTGGTGGTGGGAGTTGGCTTTTGGTAAATCTTGGTTGGATTAGGGAAGGCTAGGTTATTTAAATTTGAGGAAGTCTGCAGTGAGGATTTTGGGTTGGTGGGTTTTGGGCAGTATATGGATTCTGGGTTGGATATGGATATTGGGCATTATAAGGACTCTGGGCTGGATATGGGTATTGGGTTGGATAAGGGTCCTGAGTTGGTGGATTTTGGACAAAGCAGTATATAGTGATTACGGGTTGGTGGGTTTGGGTAGTATATGGAGTCTCGAGTTGGTGGGTTATTGATGGTTTCGGTCTGGGCGACACTGGTGGTCATTGAAAGGTAAGTATGTGGTAACTTGGCCTGGTGGGTTATAGTTTTTTGGGTCCATATGTGGGCTATTTTGGAGTGGGTTAATCATGGGAAAAGGGAGGTCATTTGGATTCTGGGTATTTGGGAGAGGATATGGTGGATAGGATGGGTAAGGGCCGATATTTGGATAGTAGGGACTTGGTGGATGATTGGGATTTGGGGTAGCGGTAGTATTTGGTGGGTTAGTGTTTGGCTAGGGAGTTGGGTTTGGAGGCACATGAGATGTGGATGCTTCTTGGGGGATTGTAGGGGAAGAGTTCACCTCACCACCTGGATTTTAAGCTTTGTACCGAGACTAGCCATTTGACTCATATCGCCGCACCCAACTTTTGGTCAAACCATTCTGCGCATTGCGGTAGCCTGAACATACCACGAGCCCCACGAATCTGTACTCCATATGGTGCTTCACTTTCTGCCGCCATACCGCTCGGATTTGTACCCTCTACGGATTACGCCCTTATGCATTCCGAACCGATACCCTCGATCGATTGCACTACTTTCCCGTATCAACCGGCCAGTACTATCTCTGCCTTTCCAAATTCGGGCCAGGTTTTCTGAGGAAAATGGGGTTTGGAGGTATCAGAAGGCTGGCTAGAAGCTTTCTGGGCTTGGAGTAAAGCGTACCTTTTATTAGTATATTTTTTATTATTATTTTTTTCCTACAATTGACCGGATAAGCACCGCTTTTTTTTTGACACCTCGGGACTTTTCTGGAAGCAAGTGGATTCTTTCTCCAGAGTATAGGACCAACGTATTTCACCTGCCTTTCGACTCCCCTGGACTAGACTGGTCCCAGGCAAAGGGCCTATACTCTTTCCAGGATCCACCATTCGAAACGGTCTAGGTCGAGCATCTAAGAATAATAAATCAGCCCCTATTTATTTTTTTTATGCGCACTTATTTATTTTTTCTAACTTGCGCATTCCTTTTCTTTGTACATTGTTTTTTTTTTATATTTTTTTTATATATCATTTTTTTTGCAGAGGCTGACTCACAATTCGGAGATGCAAAAACCGGTTGATCTATGAAGTGTCCTGAGAAGCTATATGCATTCTAGCGTTGACTTATGCAGGGGGTAGGCTGGCCATGGTGTAGGGTAACAGTTCGGAATAGGTATATGCGTGCACGTGTGTGTGGTATCTAGAAAGCAGTAAAGTCTTTATTTATTTTCAGATATATAAACAGAAAAATAAAACAGATACGGCCTGTCTTGCTATTATGTGTGGATTTTCTCGGCTTTTTAGTTTGAGCGCGAGCAAGCAAGCACACCACATTTTAAGAAATAGAAAGAAAACCGGGGAAACTATCTATCCCTATTAATTACAAATTTGGTCCTATATCCTGTGAGAACCTGAAACCTACTTGTATAACTTGTCTTCTATACTTGTTTAACATGATCAAAACATGTTTTTGACATACTAGTAGTATCCCTAACATGTTTGACTTGATTGCATTCCTTGATCGAGCCGTAATTGTCGTATCGAACAACTATTGCCTTGCATGCTCTAGATTGACTTGTTCTTGCTCGGGATTTGATCTTTTGGACTTATCCAAGACCTTGAGAGACTTTTATCATTGTTTTAAGACCCTTGGTACTCAATCTAATGCTTCTTAGAGTTGTATATGCCTTGTATGCGTTATACGTTCAAATCTGGACCTGTTTGACCTAACGTATGGCCTGAGGAATTGTTCCACCATGCCAACCGAACATCTTGGGCATTGTTCGGCCCCAAGAACCAAACATCATGAATGAGGTTCGGCCTCCACAACCGAACAGAGAAGATTTCCTGCAAAACGGGATTTTCTGCAACATTTGGTTGATTACGATTGTACCCTTACTAAACCTCTATCATTAGTGACTTTAACCACTTGTATTAGAGTCTTATTAGCCTAATCTAAGCCTAATTAAGATTGCTAAACCTATTTCCATCATTCATCATGTGACATGTGTTCTCCACTCACGATTAATTGAGCTGATCTCACTACATCAGCTAGACACTTCACCTTACGATCCATTTCTCTTCTCTTCTTCTTCCTTGGTATGAAGAGAGCTTGTGCGTGAGAGTCTCAGTGAGATTAGTGAATGAGGGTTTGACCCCAAGTGATCTCAAGACCCGCTTGCGATTCCGAGACCACCGTTGCGAAGCCGCCGTCGAGAAGAACGATTGTCACTGAATAGTTTTCTTTCTTTGTCTTTTGCTTGGCTTGAGGTAAGCTATCGATTTCCCTTACGTCCATGTTAGAGATAACATGCTACCCCCTCTTTCTTCCCTTCTCTCATGTCTAAATCATGCTCTCCTTGTTTTCTACCATGATATTGGTGTGTTTTAGAGAGTATGAAAATCTGGGAATTATAGACCATGAATGCAAATGTTTCGATTTGGACACTAAGCCTAGAAGTAAAAGTGTTCTATGCTACGTTAGAAATAATTATTATTCTTGGGTCATAGACTTTCGACCATCATTTGGGAAAACGTGATTCTAGGGTTCCATGATTTGGGAACTTGAGATTATTCTTGGTTATGGGTATTAATTGGATTAATGACCTAGATTAATCGACGCGATAACTTAGAAAAGAGTTGGAAATGCAAATAGTGTTTTAACTCTATTTGGTTTGATTTATAGAAATGACTCAACGGAGTCGACATTAGTGAGCTATTGAACAATATCGGCTCGAGGATCAATCCCTACGACGTTATTACATGCGTTCAACTAGAAAACTAATTCTAGACTCTTGAAATGGATTGACTGTCATGCTTGTATCTTTATGACATAATAAATGCATACTTGATATATTGAGTTCGCTCTTGTCGAGCTCAATCTTGCTTGTTATTGATGAGATTATATACTTGTCTTGAACGAGGACGCTCTTGTCGGACTCGTTCCATACTAACCATTGTTGAGTGAATACTACTTGGCATTGCATGAGTCCAGCTGGCATACTTGATCCTGTCACACACCCTCCACTGTTGGCCACAGTGGGGAAGAGCTCTCTCTGGCCAACCAATACGCGCCCATTGAGTGATTACTTGTTTATCCCGAGCATATCCTCGGAAGATCGATGTATTATCACACCCATCGATTCATGCATGATCGATGTCTTATTTTAAATTTATTTCTTTGCAAGTGGACAAGACTATTGTAGAATAGCTTGGGAAGCAAGGGTTGAACCACAGAGATTTGGATTTGATTATAGTAAATTTAACTAATCTATTCAAATAAAGCAGTTAATAACTAATGAGTTTTTTTGATTTTTATAAATTAAATTAACTAGAAAACAATAAAATAATTTAACTAACAAAACATATAAATATGAGATAAATCAAAGATTTGTAAATTGACTAGAAATTATGATTCACTTGTATCTAATCTATTGTTTATTTAAATAAAGTATCATTCAATACCTTGGGTTAGTTCACGAAAGATAGATATAGACTATTGAATTATTGGTTCAGCCTACATCCCCGCATCATTCATACATTCTATATCCTAAGCACAAGAACATATGATCTATCTGTCACCTAGGTCATGTATGAACCTGGTCCTAACTTATCACTCTCGTGCATCGATAGGTCCAATTTATTGTGATGGTGAGCCAGTGTACGACATATGCACATTGGTCATGCAGTTATCCGCACCTCTAGGCCTTTATTATTTGTGATTGCATTCATTTGTTCAAAGCGAAATAATAGAGGGATTGATAATCACCACAATCAACAAGAATTAAATGAATAAGAATTAATATAGAACAAAAGATTCGATACAAGTTACCTCCAATTCCTAGATTATGCAGTTAATTCTCTATAATTGAAAATACAAAACCTTGAACCATTCTTGGATAATCTTTCTTCATAGACAAAGAAAAATAATACAGAACTTCTCTCCTCTCCTTTTTTTTAATAACTAAAGGGATCTATTTATACCTAATTAATCCTACAACAAGGAGAAAAATGAGATACAATATAATTAAAACACTAAAAAGAATACAATTAGGACTTTCACGTTTCCCAATGCAATTATAACACAATGAAGTGGGCGGCTGAATTTGCTGGAAATTCTGATTTTTCAGCTTTTGGTCTTCAAGTTTTCAGCTTTTGCAGTTTGGTTCCTGAAGTTCTTAAATTCAGCATAAAATGCATTTTATTTATTTTTATTTTTTTTATGGAAGCAGGGGCGGCACCCTGCGGGATTTTATTAATAAAGAAAAAAACATACAAACTTGAGGGGGACAACCAGCCTTGCCCTTATAAATGGGAGGACAGAGGAGCCTAACCTCGAAAAGGAAATACAATTAAGAGATCCTAATATAGGGGGTACCATTCTTGTCAAGAAAATATAGGCCGCGGACATGACTTGGCAACTCAGACGGAAAAAAATAAATACTATCACCTCCTTTATCGCAGCCAATATTCGCCAAAGCGTCTGCCACTGAGTTTGCTTCACGAAAACAGTGGTAGAAGGAAAGATTTAACTGAATTTGCGCCCTCTTAATGGCTTGAATCAGATAACCACAATGCCAAGGGAAGCTTGCTTTGCCCGAGATACAGTCAAATAAAATTTTAGAATCAACCTCCACCATCGCATTCAAAACTTCATTTCTTTTAAGCCATTTTATGCCACTAAAGAGAGCCAGACATTCTGCCTTGAAGCTGGAGGAATTTCCATAGAATTCAGCAAAAGCAAAGATCAAAGCCCCGTTGGCGTCTCGGATAATTCCACCTCCAGCACTAATGCCGGGATTACCGCGACAAGCTCCGTCCGAATTTAATTTTAATCGCCCTGCTGGAGGATTGATCCAGTGAACCACCTGAACCAACTTTACCTTTAAGCGCTTAAGGCAAGGAAGGGACTGCCAGTCCTGATGGTGGGGGAAAGAAAATCCCGCGCTTGAAAGGATGTCGGAGAGCAGCCTTTTGGTACGGGTAAGCAGCAAATGAGGATGGGAGGGAGAGTTGTCGAAGAGCCCACAATTTCGATTGGACCATAACTCCCAACAAATAATCGAAGGAATAAGAATATGAAGAGCTGAAATATTCGCACTAAGCCACCATTTAAAACAGGCCTCATGAATGGAGCGAGATGACCAAGCAATTCCCGCATTCTGGGACAAAGAGTTCCAAAGGAAACTAGCTGCCGGGCTACCCAGAAAAACATGAAAATAAGACTCGCATTGATGCACCTCACAACAGTAGCATCGAGAAGCCAGCTGAATACCTTTCTTCTTTATACTCTCGTCTAGGGGGAGCTTGAACTGCCATAACCGCCACATAAAAATACTAATCTTTCTCGGAAGATGTTTATGCCGAGATGAAAGCCGAGGACGAGTGGAAGGATAATGAGAGCGCCTTGAAAGATTCCAGCCGAGGATATGGAGAAAGAACCACTCGAGGTGGGGACCAACGAGGCTCGGTCATCGAATCGAGGTATGGATCTCATGAGAATGGATGAGAGAGAATTCGAAGACCAATAGCATCCTTGGCAGTAGGAGAGAGCTGACCCGAAGCATCAAAAAGATCTTTGACTTGACGAAGATTACAGTCCGGAGGTTTTATTAACCGACCCGAATGGAGCCAATTGTCAAGCCAAATCGAACATAACCCCCGCCCAACTATCCAAACAATCTGATTTTCAGTGATTTCACGAATAGAGCACATTCTCCTCCAAAGGTGAGAACCAACCGGAGAAGCTGATATCGGATGAGAGTTATGGCAATACTTGCTAGACATAAACTGAGACCATAAGCTTTTCGAAGAACGAAAGCGCCACCATAATTGGATGGAGAAAGCTTTGACGATATCAGAAATCCGACGAATACCAATTCCTCCTTCAGCCGTTGGACGACAACAATCAATCCAAGAGATCCAGTGAGCTTTCGGCTTGGACTCAATTGAACCCCAAAAAAGTTAGCTAGGATTCGGTTGATGAGGGAAACCGTCGGGCCGGAGGTTCCGAATAGCAAAGGGTAGAGAGTGAAGGGCGTAGAACATGATTAATCAAGTAACGCGGCCGGTATGATTCAGGAGACCCCCTTGCCATGAGTTGATTTTCCCTTGGATCTTCTCGATCAAAGGATCGAACAAGCTTTTCTTTTTGCACCCTTCAAAAAGGGGATAGCCAAGGTAGGAGATAGGGAGAGATTGAGAAGAGAATCCCAGGTGCTGCCGGATGGAAGCAATACGGGAAGGAGAGGTAGATCTAGCTGTTACGAAACAGCTCTTCGCTTGGTTGATAAGCTGGCCCGAACACTCTTCATATTTTGAGAGCAAGATACGGTGCTGCTGGAGGGAGCCTTTCTTACCATTACAACAAATAAGGATATCGTCTGCGAAAGCCAAATGGGATACTATGGGACAACCACTGCTGGAAGAGAAGGCGAGATGGGGATGAAAGAGGTGAAGATTATTGAGACTGCGACTGAGAACTTCGGCAGCAATTATAAAAAGGCTTGGGGAGAGAGGGTCCCCTTGACGAAGGCCTCTAGAAGCTTGAAAAAGCCAGCCAGGAGGCCGTTAACAATGACAGAGAACCGGTTCGAGAAATGATCGCCACATCAAGTCAATAAAGGTTTCGCTAAAACCAAATCTCCGCAGCACTTTTATGAGGTAGAACCAAGATACTCTATCAAAAGCCTTCTCCATATCGAGTTTAATAAAGATGTTAGACCCATTGACCTTCTTTTTGAGGTGATACGTTAATTCATGAGTAGAAAGAAGGTTGTCTTGAATCAGCCGACCCTTAATGAAGGCGCTTTGGTTGTCGGAAATAATACAAGGGAGAATATTCACCAAGCGAGACGCGAAGATTTTGGAGACGATCTTGTTGCAGAAATTGCAAAGACTGATCGGTCTGAGATCCTTAAAAGAGACGACATGTTGAGTTTTGGGAATAGTAACGATGGAAGTGCTCTTCCAAGCCTTGGGCATGTCGAAACCGGCGAAAAATTCTGCTATAGCCAAGAAAAGATCGGAGGAGACAATATCCCAACAGGTTGTGTAGAATTTACCCGAAAAACCATCCGGCCCCGCTGCGCTATCGCCATTAAGAGAAAAAACCGCCTCTTTAATTTCCTCAAGACTGGGGGTATCTGTGAGCAGCCGGTTTTGATCGGGCCGTGATGATTGAAGGAATGCTCAATCCGGTGTCACAAGGAGAGTCCGATTTTTTATAAAATCCGATTTTTATAAAAATCCAGCTGGCCGCAAGTTGAATATCCTCCTCAGAATAAATGGTAGAACCTTGCATATTCTTGATTTTATGAATATGAAGATTATTACGGGTTTGAGACACCGAAGAATGAAAGAGTTTAGAGTTCCCGTCCCCTTCTTTCAGCCACCTAAGGTGCGACTTTTGACGCCAAAAATCTTCTTCCTGCTTAAGAAACTGCTTAAGATTTGCCTGGGCAAGGTGGAGAGCTTCCCGATTGATGGCATCATTGTTACTCTCATAAGCAATCTCTTTAGCCAAAACCTCATCTTCAGCCCGCTTAACGGCTTGAAAAACATTTCCGAAGACATCTTTGTTCCAGGATTTAAGAGCTGCTTTCACTGTCCTCAAGTTACAAGAGAAATGGGCCATTGCACTGCCCCCCGAAAAATTTGTCCAAGCAACCTTTACCACATCAAGAAACTGAGGGTGGGACGTCCAAGGGTTCAGAAATCGAAAAGGCCTCGGTTTTGACTCCTGCTGAACCGTGATAGAAACCAAAAGGGGCGAGTGGTCTGAGCATGTTCGATTAAGATGATCATTCGTAGTCAAAGAAAAATGAGAATTCCAGTTATCATTACAAGCAATTCTGTCAATACGTTGAAAAATGGTAGCCGAGCCGTCTCGATGATTACTCCAAGTAAATTTGCTCCCAGAATAACCGATATCTTTTAAACCCGAGGCATTAAGACAAGCTTGAAAATTCGCGGCACCTTGACGATCCCACCCAAGACCTCCGAGCTTTTCATGAGAAGCAAAAACAATATTAAAATCGCCCCTTACCAACCAAGGAATTTCCGAAAATTCAGTGCTCAGATCAATCAGATCATTCCAAAGATCTTGACGCTCCAAAGCTAAGCACTTGGCATAAACCGCTGTAATGTGAACTGGTTGAGACCACGTAAAGTGTTTGACTTGAAGGGTCATATGTTGCGCAGAATCTTGGATGACCTGACAAGTAAAAGCGGATTTGACAACACTAAAACTATAAAACAACACTAAAACATATATTAGACAACAAAAACCTTGAGAAATAGCATAATTTAAGACGGAATAATACCCAATAACTGCGTATAAAATACAGTCATCAATACCCCCAAACTTAAACTTTTGCACGTCCTCGAGTAAAACAAAACAAATAAATACAAAAACTAAACTAAACTAAATTAGAGCAAATAAAATATTTTTTTTTCTTTCACAAGTCAAAGCATCGGCATGGTACCACATAATGCCTCAAAGAATGATAAATAACAACACATAGCCACAAGTCTAGGCTTTCACTCAATCATCATCAATCTCACTTGTACATCTCCGTCTGTGTCTGTGTAAACCATTAATTGACTATCCCCAAACTTAGAAAGTTTTATCAAGCTAAGCACAACATTCATTCCCTAAAATATTTAAAATAAAAATGTGTGCATCACAAAACATGTACATACCATCAATACCCGGTTAACAACACGAAGAGAGATCGTGCTAGAATTCAAATGCTTATACATCCATCCCATGCACTAACTATGTACGAAATACAATGCTCTCAAGTCCCAGTTATTTATAATAGCTAAGATTATGCAAATAGTGTGAGCTATATCAAGATGTGTATATAATTCAAAACAAGGGTCAAATCAACTATGCTTCCAAACCATGTCAACTAACACAAACAAATGTGGCAACTAGATCAATAGGAATTTATTAAACTTGTAATGTAAGGCCAAGGTGAGGGGTAACAATAAAGGGATAAGAAATTTCAAAATGAGAGAGTAAAAATAGTTCCCTTTTTCCCATACAAATCACTCACTTTCCTCCAACAACCCCCAAACTTAGACTTTTGGGTTGAAGAAGGTATCAAACCATCACAAAGATTTTCTTCTCAATGATCCTTTTCTTTGCTTTTTTTTTTTTCCATTTTTTTTCAGAAGGGCATGTGCAATTTTGATTTTCGCACCCTTTTCATACTTCTTCTTTTTTTTTTTTCATATATACATTTTTTTTCTTTTTTTTTTGTTATATATATTTTTTTCTCAATACAAGAACTCATTGGGGCTATTTTTGATTACATCAACCACCATGTAGACAGCATTCCCAACCCAATCCTACTCTCTCAAAGGGAAGGCAAAAGTGTATAGGCTAAAGGGTTAAGTTAATGTGGGTGATAGAAACGATGTCGAATGGGGGTCGATGTGTGCTTAGCACAAGCCATTCTTTTTAATAAAGCTCAAAGGGGACACTAGGGATTAATTTAAAATAGGGATGGTGAGATAAAAAGGCTCAAACGTTCCAAAGATGGCCTAAATCATATCCTAACTGCCACAATGCTCATGCTTCGTTTTCACATAAATTCAACAAAGTTTCAAATCATTCCCTAACTCATAGTTTTAAAAATGAGCTCCACAAGTATTTCACATAAGCATTCGCTAGAAGAGAGGTAAGGAAAATCAAGACTTAAATGCACTCATGGTTCGAAAGTGTGCTTGAGATATATTAGCAAAAGAAGTCTAACAAATCTAACGTAGCATGCAATCAACCCTAAGTTGCAAATATAATGTAACAATCATGTAATGACGGCTGTTTAAAATGTTCATGACCACAAAAATAGCAAAGTCCAAAAGGAATGCAATGTGCACTATAAACTCGATAAAAATATACAAATTCTTTAATAAATCAAGTCATAGTATTTTTGTACTAAAAAAATTTGGAGATATAAAGTTCCATCAACTAGACCAAGCTAAGTCTCGCAGACAAGTTTACATGCATCGCTATTGACAAACATGTTATCATTGGCGGAAGTAACCACACCAATATTAAAAACTCAAAAAAATTTCTAAATTTTATATTTTTTTAATAAAATAAACTAACTACTAAAACTAATAAAAAGAAAATAAAAACTAAATTAACTAAAAACAGGTAACAAAAGCTTTAAAAAAAAAAAAATCATCATTTAGGCGCAAGGCAATTCTCACCCCCAAACTTAAATTTCACATTGTCCTCAATGTGAATCAAATATAGGACAAGAGAAGAGAAAATCAACAACATGGCCGTAAGCGCGGGCATAGGATCAACAGAAACCCAACATTTTAGCACCCCATACATATTCAAAATACCAGCAATTTTCATGTTTTTTTAAAAAATAACCAATCATAAATTGATAGCATTATACTAGCAGAATGCTCAATTAAGTATGTGAACTCATAAATAGCCCAAAACATGTATATACTCAAAAGCTTGCAAATCTAGCAATGTTAAGCTGCGTAAATTTTTTCCAAATCAGCTTGTGAGGATAAACTCAATCACCACCAAGGTTAAACTTGCACAATGTCAGCAATTAAATGAAGTATAACCAGATTATACTTATGAACAATTTGCAATTTTTCAGTAGGACTTATCTCAACAAACACCACAGCCTAAACTCAAGTCACTGGTATATGAAAATTCCCAAGTTTCCCACAGTTGAACTAGAAAAAAAAAAAAAAGGAATCGCATATGGGCAACAAATTTTAAGGCAGTGATTTCAAAATTTTCAGCAGATAACTCAGCATGATACACCATAATTGAATTCTTACAAAATCAACAGTAAACCATATCATACTTATGAACATATTTTCAGCAATATTCCCATAACAAAATTTACAATTTCAGCAATTGATAGAAAGATTGAAGCAATCTTACTTGAAATTTTTGCAAGAGAATTCAGAAATTCAAGCCGTAACTGATGTACTTTGTGGAAAAATGGAGGATGTTGTCAACGCCCGGCGAAGGAGACGCAGGTGATCAGGCTGGAAGCTGCTTCGCCGGAATTGAGGTGAGCAAAGGCGGAGAAGATGAAGGAGATTCAGGGCGGCGGAGATTGTTGGGGCTAGAATCTTCGGGTCTGTAACAGGACGGTAGCGGGCTTGAAGACGGGGCTGGGTGTTTTAACGGAGGGATTGATTCGGTATTGAAGATGGTTGGGCGAAGACGATTTGAGCGAGGGAGATGTGATAATTCCCCAGCCATGGAGGGTGACGGCTGTTGATTGATAGGGCTGAGCCGATTGATGGCTGGGAGAAGGAGAGATTCACCGAAAGGGGTATTTGGCGTTTGGCGTCGGGATGGAAGAAAGAGGAGAAGCGGCTAGGGCGGTGAAGGGGCTAGCAAAGGCCGGGTGTTGATTTGCCGGCAATGAAGGGGAGGTGGAGATGGAAGAGAGAGAAGAGGGATGGTGAGCGGCTTGCTATTGGGGATGATTGCGATGGGTGAGAGAGAGACGTCCTGCAGCCGCCGTCTTTTCCTGGCTTTCTTTTTCTTTTTCTTTTTTTTTTGTTTATTTAATAATGTACTCCCTTCCCTGGCTTCCCACACCAACTTTCTGTCTATCTTGCGGTTGCAAGGTCAAACGGGCCTTGAGACCGCAAGGTAATTTCACTTAAGCCCTTGAACTTTTATTATTTCTTGTTTTAATTGTAAATTGCTTCATTAATTTTCGTTGAATTCGTAAATTAAATCTTTTTGAACAGCTTTTAACCTGTTTAAATTAAAACAAAAAAAATCTACAAAAACTAAAATAAAATTATTAAACATTAGTGTATATAAATACATAAAAATAAAATCTTTTTGTGAGGGTGACGCTATTAACACTCCCTTATAAACCCACAAACTCAGGGAGACTCTAACGAGTGACTCAAAAAGCAACAACATAAATACAAAGAGATAAGGGTTAGAAATTGTTCTGAGTTATAGTCGTTAGCTTGACTTAAATATTTCCTTTTCGTTAAGAAGGCATCGTTGGATCACTTAGGAATGCACACATTTTTGGTCCATAAAATCCACCATTCATGTAGTGTCTTAATTTTAGACCATTAAAACCAAACACTTCCTTGGCGAAATTTTCTTTTCTCGATGGCCATCTAATTGATTTGGGGACGGGTAATTTCACACCAAAATCTTCCAATGTAATCCTATCCGGAATTTCCACTACTTTTTCATCACAACATTGCTCATGCATCTCTAAAATATGTTCTTGATTCTCTTCAAGAAAATATGAAGAAGGCGTCCCTAACTCCACATAAGTGTCTAGCGGAGAATCAATTGGAGGGCAATTTTCAATGTCAATCTCCGAAATTTCTTCGGGTTCTTGAGAACAATGAGGTGGTACGTCATTTTGTGGAAAATCTTGGGATTCTAAAATCAACTCATCATCTTTTTCAATCGGCTCATCTATTACTTCCGATTCTTTTTCCTCAATATTTGTTTTTCCTTTATCCATTTCTATATTACATTCCCCCTTAGAGACTTCCATGGGTATTTCATCATCTTTAGGAATCAACTCCTTCTCCCGCACTTCTAGTTCCAATTTTTCATCTTTTTCTTGATTATTTTCACTTTTATCTTTTTCAATTTCTTTATCAGAATTATCTACTTTATCAGGCATATCAGAAGGTTGAATAAGATTGCTTACCTCTTCTCTTTCTTCGTTAGCTTTTGCAAGTATCTCCTTTAAATTTTCTATCTCTTCTAGCAAATATTTCATAAGGGCAGCTTGACCTTTGCTTGCTCCTTCTAACTTTGGAACTTCTTCATCTAAAGGTGTTGGGTCATTTACTTGATATTGTTTTTTTTAGCTCATTTAAGTACCCCTTTTCGAATTTCGCCATAAACTTAGAGTTTTGTTCTAGTTCTTGCTTTTTAAGGTAAGACGAATAAGAATAATGTTCATTAACAATTGAAGCTTTCTGGATTGCATATTGGGTTTTGCGAGTTTTAATTAGTTCTTCCATATATGCAATATCTTCTGACACACTGGGATCACTAGGCGAAGAAAAAGAGGGTTGATGACAATAAGAAGGAGACTCATTATAATAATTATGCGAGGAGAAAGATGATTGATGACAATAAGAAGGAGGCTCATTATAATAGGACGAATAAGGAGGAGGTTCATTATAAAAGGGCGGATTATAATAGGGTGGCTCATTATAGTTATTATGATAGGGCGGAAAAGATGGATTATTGTGATAATCCCTTTCATAACTATTAGGAAAAGATGATTGATTTATTCTAGCATTTCGGTAGACATATTCATTTGTGGCTCTCATAGGTGCGTAATTTTTCATACCCCAATGATAATTATTGTACGCCATTTTTATTTTTTTTATATTTTTTTTAATATTATTTTTAAATTTATATATATATTTTTTGTAATTTTCGGAATTAAATAATATTTTTTTTAATTTTCGGAATTAATTTTTTTTTATTTATAATATATTTTTTTAAAGATTTTTTTTTTATTTAAAAAAACGAAAATAACAAAAAGAAAAGCTAAATTAACTAAATCAAAATAACAAATCCCCGGCAACAGCGCCAAAAACTTGATCGATGTCTTATTTTAAATTTATTTCCTTGCAAGTGGACAAGACTATTGTAGAATAGCTTGGGAAGCAAGGGTCGAACCACAGAGATTTGAATTTGATTATAGTAAATTTAACTAATCTATTAAAATAAAGCAGTTAATAACTAATGAGTTTTTTGGTTTTTATAAATTAAATTAACTAGAAAGCAATAAAATAATTTAACTAACAAAACATATAAATATGAGATAAATCAAAGATTTGTAAATTGACTAGGAATTAGGACTCACTTGTATCTAATCTATTGTTTATTTAAATAAAGTATCATTCAATACCTTGGGTTCGTTCACGAAAGATAGATATAGACTGTTGAACTATTGGTTCAGTCTCCATCCCCGCAACATTCATCCATTCTATATCATAAGCACAAGAACATGTGATCTATCTGTCACCTAGGTCATGTATGAACCTGACCCTAACTTATCACTCTCGTGCATCGATAGGTCCAATTTATTGTAATGGTGAGCCAGTGTACGACATATGCACATTGGTCATGCAGTTATCCACACCTTTAGGCCTTTATTATTTGCGATTACATTCATTTGTTCAAAGCGAAATAATAGAGGGATTGATAAACACCACAATCAACAAGAATTAAATGAATAAAAATATATATTAAAGCAATAGATTTGATACAAGTTACCTCCAATTCCTAGATTATGGAGTTAATTCTCTATAATTGAAAATACAAAACATTGAACCATTCTTGGATAATATTTCTTCATAGACAAAGAAAAATAATACAGAACTTCTCTCCTCTCCTTTTTTTCAATAACTAAAAGGATCTATTTATACCTAATTTTTTTTTTTTTTTTTTTAGGAAGCAGGGGCGGCACCCTGCGAGAATTTATTGATTAAAAGAAGAAAATACAAACTTGAGGGGGACAACCAGCCTGGCCCTTATAAATGGGAGGACAAATGAGCCTTACCTCGGAAAGGAGATAAGCTAGACTAAAAACATAGAAGGCAAAATAAAAGAGCATGGCCTAAAAAGAAAGATCAAGAACTAAGAGGTACGGATCCTAGCCAAGCCCTGAGCATCCAAAATAATATTGCTTTTGATGAGTCTGGGGAGAACATCAAAAGACAGTGACATCTCTGCCAGAATCCACTACTAGATTAGCCAAGCCATCTGCCACGAAATTAGCCTCTCTATATATATGACAAATCGAGAAATTGATTTTCCGCTGCAAGGAGCCAATAACTCGAACAAGATAAGCTGAAGCCCAAGAGTGCTTATTGCGACCATTAAGCAAATCACATAATCCTACAACAAGGAGGAAAAAGAGATACAATATAATTAAAACACTAAAAAGAATACAATTAGGATTTTCACGTTTCCCAATGCAATTATAACACAATGAAGTGGGCGGCTGAATTTGCTGGAAATTCTGATTTTTCAGATTTTGCAGTTTGGTCCCTGAAGTTCTTAAATTCAGCATAAAATGCCTATATTTTGCACAATTGTTCCAAAAGTCCCCGAAACTATAAAACAACACTAAAACATATATTAGACAACAAAAACCTCGAGAAATAGCATAATTTAAGACAGAATAATACCCAATAACTGCGTATAAAATACAGTCATCAATGGACGTCATGAAGGTGTCTGTTTTGCAGGTCTACGTAGCGGCCTGGCTCTATATCCTCACATTATGTGAACTAAGTGCAATAATGTGCATCCTAAATACTTGATCTACATGCTTGTAATATTGTCTTCCCTAACGTGTTGCATATTGTCATATCATGCATGATTGATAGCTTACGAGTCATTATGACTTACCCGTTCCCCTGTATTTTTTTTTTAGATCCTAGCAGGACATGACCTTCTCGTTGAGGCTCGCGATGCTCGAACACCTTAGTTCTCTTTTGTTCAGGATTTTGCGGTTGAAGAGGTGGTTTTAGAAGTCCTCTTCTATTCTTTTGTGTTTTGCAAGGACGACAGGTTTAAAGCTAGTCACCTAGACTATGCTTAGAATTGTATAGATCTTGTACTCGTGTATTCCTGTTGGCTACTTGTAGCTTTAATTCTTGTAGTATTTATACTCCCTTTGATGCCGGCAATTGTGTTAGCCGTGCCTTGTATATCGTATTGTTGTTCACTACGTTTAGACTTCCGCTGAGCATTCCATTAGCTCTTATTTATTTCCTTGTCGTATTTACTGCTTAGCTTGGGTTCCGGCTGTAGTGTCGCCGAAGACTTGGATTAATTGCTTAACTGTTTATCAGGTGAAATGATTTTGAAAATACCGACTTTTAGTGTCAAGTCTTGTTGCGACTGAAATGTTGCGTCACGTCAGTTTTAAAATATTTTGAGTCCTTGCATGTTCGTCTTTTCTTGTCTCTCTTGTCTTGGGCGCTCCGGTCCGCGTTCCCATCCCGGGTTCGGGGTTAGGGTCGCCACATGTCACATGATGAATGATGTACAAATGACAGAATGAATGCAGATATGTGCAAATGTAGAGAATAAAATGAAAAAAGAACAGAAATAAATAATAATACAGAGCCGGAAATAAAAGCAATAATTAAGCCCCGGCCCTTTTTATTGTACTGCCCGGAATTTATTTTGTAACATATATAATATATATATATTTTTTTATTTTTTGATTTTTCGAAAGTTTTTTTTTTGATTTTTTTTAAAATAATATTTTTAAATACACATGTAACAATTATCGGAACGAAACTGCTACAAGATGGAGGATCATATCCACAAATATAGGCGCGGATGTATAAGAACACAATATTTAAATGCATAAATTAATATAACAAGCATACTTTAGCCAGAAACAAATAAAAACAAAAAAAAAAAATTAGTTTTTGAGTCTGGCCCTCCATTTTAGTTAAAATAAAACAACTCCCCAGCAGAGTCGCCACTGTAGGTTCCCAGAAGCTGGCGCGCGCCCGCGCCTCTTGGTTAGGTGCGCGTGCGATGCGGGACACCACCGCTGCTCCACCCTCCCTTGTTTAGGGGAAGACGAAATCAAAAGTGCGAGAGGAGTGCTGTCTATGATAGCGCGTTGGAATGCGCCTCGGTTACCTTTAGTGGATTTTTAACCCAATATGGGAACTTATGGTTTCCTGCATCAAGTTATCCCTTTTTTAGGGCATACCAGGATATGGGAATGCATTACCCTTTCATTCTCATTTTCCCTTTTTTAGGGGAAAATGGAAAAGTGCAAAAAAGGATATTGCAACGCCCCCACTATGGATTTTATTAAAAATAGTCTTATGGCCCGTTTCGGATCACTATTGGGGCTTTGAGTTTCCCTCATCAAGTTATCCCTTTTTTAGGGGATACCAGGATATGGGAATACATCACCCTTCCATTCTCATTCTCCCTTTTTTAGGGGAGAACGGAAAAGCAAGGTTCTAAAAATCGTTAGGCGACCGCTAGGCGGCACACTAGCGCCTAGTGCCTTGGGGACTAGTCGGGGCGTAATCGGGACCTAGGCGGGGCCTAAAATTAAGGCATAATTACCATTTTTTTGATAATTACATCAAAGATTAAACACATTGACTACAAATTTAATTTTTTTTATGTTTGTCATTTATCAAACACTTGTCTGTATTTGTAAAATGAACAAAAATATACAAACATACCTTTAATCTCAATTCTCAACAACCCCAAATTAATAAACCAGCCAAGTTTAGAACTAAAAACAAAAAAATATTACTCCACCTACCTACTACTCCTACAACCCATAGTCTAACATATCCTCCCTAATCCCTTCTCATTTTAAATTATGAGTCTCGAGACAACCCCTTTTTTCTTCATCTTTTTTTCTTCTTCTTTCTTCTATCTATCTGGCAGACCGGCAACATAGGTGCCGACTTGGTCGATTAGGCGGCGACTAAGAAAGTCGCGGCGGTAAAGAGGGGCCTAGCGCCCAGGCGGGGTTTAGACGGGGCTAGGCGGGGAGTTTTAGAACACTGCGGAAAAGTGCAAAAAAGGAGTGTTGCGAGGCCCTACTGGATCCAAAAAGTTTTAGAGTCGTCATCTTTATTTTAAGACAAAAATAAAGCAAAACCAAAAATAAAGAAAAATAAACCAGAGAAAAAGAAACGAGTTCGGAGGCTAAGTTACGAGTTAGGAAGGTGCTAGGCACCCAACTTGCTCTTTCAATCTCAAAAGTAGTTTTTGGCTTAAGTATGATTATTGTTATATTTATTTAGCAAACAAATAAAACATTAAAAGACAGGAAATTAAAACAAATACATCCGTGGCTACATTATTTACGGACTTGCAGCCATTTCCTTACAATAATTACAAATGTATTTAAAAATATTTGGCCATTATAACGGCTCTTTTACATAGTATTTCCTATTCTAATCCGGGCAGCACAACGGCTTATATTGACTACATTGTGCCGGATTTAAATAACAACTTTAAATAATAAATAAATGAACGGGTAAATAAATAAAAAGAAAACGCCCTTAAAGGCTTTTACCTTTTTAGAGCGGTAGTGTGCTCGCCTCGTCTCTTCGTGGGAGAGGGAGTCTTTTTTTGTTGTTGTTGTGTGGTTGTTGTTTTGATTTGGGCAGAGTGACTGCTTATTTTGGTGACTTTTGGCTTGTCTACTCGGGCAGAGTGACAGCTTATTTCGGAAGGTTTTGGCGTTTTTGGTTGGGCGGTATAACGACTTAGTTTTTGTGTATTTCAGCTCATTACTCGGGCAGAGTAACGGCTTACTTTGGGATTTTTGGGCCGGGGAAGTAAGGTGGATACCTAACTACTAGGCTAGGGATCACTTATAACCAGTGGATTTAAGTTTTGGCGGAGTTTGGACGGGGTTTAGAAGCTATAGTGGGCTACACACACCTATCTCACACCTCTCGTATCTATCGCTTCGAAGGAACACGGAGAGTTTCCTTCAGCGTTTCTCTCGGATGATTTCTAAACAACTGGAGAAGGAGCCCCTGCTCTCTTATTTATAGGTGGGACGAGGGAGTCATCAGGAATTATCGATTTTCTTCAGCCGGCTTCAGCACGTTGTACACCCGCCTTCACGAATTACACAATGTGTTAAGTCTAAGAGCTATAGTAGCTCATCTGGCGGCTGGCGCCGACACATCCCCCCCTTGGCACGGTGCCCAGCAAGCTTTTAGGCCGCGCCAAGGCACTATTGAAGTTCCAATTTTGACACTTTCACCCCTTGCAATTCACTGTTTTGCGTATCCTGCTTTGCCTTTCGCATCTTGACTCATGTAACTCGACAGTTGTTAATTTTGAACAGTTCTTGATATCACATGTCAGAGTCACATAACAGGGGTACGAAATTGGGGTGTCTATAGGGGCCAAAGTGCCAAAAATCAAAGGAAAATAGGCCTGGGCACTGCCCCAAGCCCATCATGGCGCCGCGCCCAAGACCATTATGGGCAGAGCTCAACAGCCTCCAATCTCCTATAGTAGTTTACTTTTGGTGCAATCCTCTCAGTGCACGGTACAAGCCGATGAAGCTCAAAAGGAAAAACTTAATCACGAAGGAACTATAAATAAGAGGCCTCGGCTTTCAGAATTCACAGAAAGAAAACACACAGTAACACATAGCGAGAGCAAAGTTACACCGTTAGTTCACAGCCTTGAGAGAACGCCGCGAATTTTTCCTTCTAGCCCCGGCTCACAAATCTCCTCCAAACACTAAAACCCTCTGGCCAAAGTGAAACCTAGTTACCCTGCTAGGATTCCGCTCTATTCCACCGGTCCAAAAATCTTAAAAAGAGCAGTTGCCCTGCCCGAATCTAGATGTCAAATTAGCAAAAAACAAGCAATTTCTCTCCGCCTCGATTGACGCCACCAAATTAAAATCCAATTCCAAGCAAGCGGTTGTGCCGCCCTGATCCCGAGGCGAAAACTAAATCCAGAGCCACGCCGCCGAAATACCAAAGACTCATGGTCCCAAAATAGGCTCAATCTAGGCTAGAAGGGGGTTGAATAGCCTAGTTAAGTTTTTATAAAACTTTTTTCTTTTAAGAGCACTTAAAGATTTATAAAAGGTTTGAATAGAAGTGCTTGGGCAATGAACAAATCGATTCTAAGATTATCAAAGGGAGCCGTTAAGCGCGGCAGAATCTGAATAGTTAAACATAAACAGCTAAAGTGAAAGATAAGAAGAGTCCGCGCACACGTGAATTTGAAGTGGTTCGTGATCTTGTGAATAGTACTACATCCACTACCAAAGTGGTTAGCTTTGGATTTTAAAAGTGCACTTGTTTTATCCACTAGGTTTATGATTTAGATCTCTAATGGATCGTGTACAAAAAGTAGTTTTTAACCTGTATAGAGGTGAGAGAGACAATCAATAGATAATTGTTCTCCACACGCAAGCGTAATTAAAAAGCAGCTTTAAAGACAAACGTAGAATGAAGCCGAGAAAGAATTTAAGATGGCGGATCCTGCACTTCGTAAAGTTTGGTGAAGTGTTAGCCCTTGTCCTTTGATCTCTTGAATGCTTGAGTGATGAAGATGAAGCTTGAGAGTTTAATGCGCAAGAGTTGTTTCTTCGATCTTCAAAACTTGAATATATACCAGAAGAGATCTTTGACCGTTGGTTTAAAAATCGAGATAATTCGGCCCAACGCCTTTGCATTAAATGCAATTGGGCGCTTTGGGAAGAAATGTACCACGCCATCGAGATGCAAGCAGTGCAGAGAAGACATTACTAAACGAGTAATGTTTAACGCGCAAAGCTTGCAGCCTTGGAAAGTCTTCTTAGCCAAAACGGGTAATGTCTTCGCCTTCGATTTTCGCCAGATACGAATCAGCTTGTCATTATGCAGTAGTTGACTTCTCAAAAGATAATCCGTGAAGACATGATGACTAGATATTTTCTAAAAATATCGAATAGGTGTACACGTGTCATTGTTCCTTGATTTTGGCCAATTTTGATTTTCTCTATATGATAGCGAGCTTCAAAGTCTCGGCTGCTCCTTCAAGGGCCGTCAGAAGCTTGCAAGTAGCGCCTAAGAACTAACACTTTAGAAACTATTCTAAACAAAATGATTCTAAGACTTGCACACTAATCTAAGACGCAGCATCTTTTAGCCCTCATCGCATAATAGAATCGAAGATGACTCAACCAAATCTAATCATAGGAATCAACAATCTCCTCCTATTTGGTTGATGTCATCATCTCGCCTACGAAAGCAGACTTTTGAATCATGCACCGAGGTAATAGTATGTCTTAAGGAAATATTTATTAAGAGCGCACATACCTCTCGCAGCGTAAGTCTTAGTAGAGAGATAGCTAGACTAAGTACTTAAGAAGAGCAAGGTTTAAATCTATAAGTATGCATGCAGATGTAAAGATTTAAACGCTAAGTTTAAATTGAGCGTATATATCGTAAAGAAGCAATTTAAACCTGAAGGAAACTTGAGACATCTCGTGATTAAACAAGCCGCTTAAACGCAGAAGTTTTGTCAAAGCAAAGATGGTTTAATAACAGAAATATAGAACGTAATACCAACGTAATCAAAATAGATTGGCCGAAGCCTGCTCGTTTCTAAGTAGTCT
>CM028382.1:66124515-66185512 GCA_013146195.2 Codonopsis lanceolata | reverse complement strand
GGGAAATGTGGGGCTTCATTGATGGTGTAAAGTGTATGCCTGCAATTTACCCTCTATTCTTCCATATTTCCTATTCTCGACATTCCGCTCGTCAGATTGCTTCCACTGCATTCCAACCTCTACGACCGGTACAATGAGGAGAAGAAGCTCGCAAGCGAGGTCGACCATAAAGCTCACGAGGCCCGGTGAAGGAGAAGGTCGGAGCGGTGGCTCGTCGGCCGATCAACTGAAGCTAACGAGGCGGCCAAAAGAAAGAAGCTAAATTGCTTAAACACAACTGAAGTCAAGCCTGCAATCCGGGCCTGGCCGAAAAAAACGGAGTTGGTCGACCAGGTGAAGAAAAACCAGGCCGAGGTGGAGAAAGGGAAGACCGCTTTGGCCGCGGTCACTAAGCGGAGGATCTCGGCAGTGGAGAGGATTCCCAAGATGGAGGCCGCCAAGGATGGAAGCGAGAGGAGCAAGCCCGAAATTAAAGATGCCGAGGAGGCCGATGTGAGAACTACAAGAAATCTACGGCCGATGATGATTTCAAGAGCACCGCCGCTCGATGAAGATTTAGATGATGTCATCGTGTCTCTATTTTGCACATGGTGCCAACCACATCCTTTCGATCGGCCACGCCGCGGGTGGTAGATATGAAGACCATGGACAAGTGGGTTGTGTCCGATGTCTACTCCGATGCTGCCCGCCAGTTTCATCACTTGGTCCCCTACACCGAGGAAGAGTTGGATGCCCTAGCGAAGGCTGATAAGGATGCTGGCCGCCCGCCTTGGGTCCCCCCTACTCCTTCGACCGAAAACGTGTGCTCTTTGATTGATGCCTCGAGGTGAGAAAGCCGCACTGATGATAGCGAGGAGGAAGCTAAAAGGCGAGCAGAAGCCGCCCGCAAAGCTCGACTCGAATATACCGACTCGGCCTCGGGCTTCACCAAGATCCTCCACCCCCTCGAGAGCAGACCACTCCTCCACTCCTTCAAGAGCCGGCACCTCCCCTCCTTCAAGAGCCGGCACTCGACCAAGCTTAGTCTAAGATTTGTTTATTTTTGCTTGGCCTGCGCGCCACGATTTTTGGCTCCTCCCTGTAACTCCATATTTAATGCTCCTGAATGGAATCATTTTTTGTTTGCCTTTGACTTTGTGCTTGTATTCCTTTATTATGTTTCAATTTAGCTGCGTTGATTTTGAGGTTGCTCGATAATTGTTTTCTTACTTGCATATTTTACCTGTCATATGTTAAAACAAGTACTGGTGCTCTCCAGAAAACATATCGAGCATAAATAAATAAACGGAATTAACTGAGTATGGGAACTCGTAATTATTTACTTAAAAATAACAAGGCTAGTAAAAGCAGGCTTATTATTTAAGTTAAGCGGTGACCCGAACAGATACCGGGTATGAATGCTTGGTTCTGGCCAAGGCTTTGAGTGGGCCGGGCCCCTATCGCCTTGGGTGAGCTTCCAGAAGGCTGCCAAGCGGGCAAGGCCCAACTCTAAGTGGCAACCAACAACCGGGCATGGCCCTTGTTCGATGTAGGTACCTCGAAGCGGTTGTTGGTATATCAACTGGGCGTGGAGATATACGGCTAAAAGTGTTGCTCGGTCACTATAGGAATCTGAGGTAGTTAGCCACTATCTTGTAGGCATGGCCTCTATCGCCTGAAGCGAGCATCCTAGTATGTGAACCTGGGCATGGCCGCATCTTACCCACAGAGAGGATAAGTTCACTGATACTAGGGGATTTGAGGATTGTTGACCGGGTATGGCCCTATCTGTTTGCCAGGCGAGCAGATTTTGCCAAACAAATCTGAAAAATAGTAGATGATACTTAACTGAATAACTGAAAATTCTTAATGGAAAAACATGAAGAAACTTGCCTTTTATTAATCAATAATTAGTGACCCTCAACAGGTCTGAGGTTTTGCCCATTTGTGCCTTGACTTATGGGTAATATTTTTTGAGGTGGTCTGCATGCCAGGGATGCTTCGGGTCTTTTCCTTCTTGAGTTTGAAGTGTGTAGGTGCCCTCTTTGATTATACCAGTGACTTGGAAAGGTCCTTCCAAATTAGGAGACAGTTTTCCCCATTCTGCCCGGTGACCTGTTACCTCAATTTTCCTGAGTACACAGTCCCCAATAGAGAAAGCTCTGCCTCGAACACTTTTGTCATGATGAGCCTTTGCTCTCTGCTTGTAGTTGACCATCTCGCATCCAGCCTCCTTTCTTCGACCATCCTTGTCTAAGTCGTGCATCCAGCCTCTTTCTTCGAAAGGGTTCTATGGCTCTGCAAGCCGATTGTTCTCGGGTAGAAATGTTGAAACACGGAGCTGCAAGGCCATTTCTACCGGAATCATAGCTTCAATCCGTATGTAAGTGCAAACCCGGTTTCCTGCTTGGTCCTCTGGACGTTGGTTCTATCGCCCACTGTGGTCGATGGTAGCTCTTCTGCCCATTTTCCTGCTCGCCCCTCTAGATTTCTTTTGAGAGCGTGCAGTACTTGTTTATTTCCGGCCTCCACCTGGTCGTTGCCCTGTGGATAAGCTACAGATGATTGCCAGTGTTTGACACCCAAGCGAGCACATTCTGCTGTGAACTTGTCCGAAAATTGGGTGCCATAGTCGGAGATGATTGCTCGAGGGACTCCGAATCGGCACCATACTTTATCGTGAACAAACTTGATGACATTGGCCTCTGAGATCTTGGCCAGGGGCTTTGCCTCGATCCACTTAGTGAAGTAGTCTATGGTGACCACTGCATACTTGTACTTGCCTTGTGCTAGGGGGAATGGGCCGATAATATCGATTCCCCACATATCGAAGGGCCAGGCCGCAACGATTGGGGTTTGCATTGTAGATGGGAGCCTTGGTATGTCCGTGTATCTCTGGAATTTGTCACATTCGCGAACATACTTCTCTGCATCCCTTCTGAGGGTTATCCAGTAGTATCCTGCGCGCAGAACCATCTCTGCCAAAGCTCGTGTGCCCGGATGGCCACCACATTCTCCCTCATGTACTTCATATAAAACACCTTCAGTTAACTCTGGGGGTACGCAGCGAAGCATAGGTCTGACCTTAGATCGCTTGTATAGGATTCCCCCTACTACTGAGTAACGACAGGCTTGGCTTCGAACTGTTGTGGCTTTGACCTTGTCTCGCGGCGTAATTCCTCGCCGATGTAATTTTGTAATCATCAATCCAACCTTTCGTCGGGGTTCGATGTCCATTATGACCGGTTTATCGACGGCCGGAGTTTCCAGGTGCTCGATCATTACTGAAGGATTAAGCAATGCTAAGTTTGCCTCAGCTATCTGTGGGTTCCCGGGAACTGCGCCCACGCCCTGTGTGCCCTTGGATATGGGTGCGCGTACGTGCGGATGCGGGACACCACTGTTCTCGTTCCACCCTCCCTTGTTTAGGGGAAGACGAAATCAAAAGTGTGAGAGGAGTGCTGTCTATGATAGCGCGTTGGAATGCACCTCGGTTGCCTTTTGTTGATTTTTAATCCAATATGGGAACTTGTGGCTTCCTGCATCAAGTTATCCCTTTATTAGGGGATACCAGGATATGGGAATGCATTACCCTTTCATTTCCATTTTCCCTTTTTTAGGGGAAAACGGAAAAGTGCAAAAAAGGATATTGTGACGCCCCCACTATGGATTTTATTAAAAATGGCCTTATGGCCCGTTTTGGATCACTATGGGAGCTTTGGGTTTCCCGCATCAAGTTATCCCTTGTTTAGGGGATACCAAGATATGGGAATACATCACTCTTCCATTCTCATTCTCCATTTTTTAAGGGAAAACGGAAAAGTGCAAAAAAGGAGTGTTGTGAGGCCCCACTGGATCCAAAAAGTTTAGAGTCGTCATCTTTATTTTAAGGCAAAATAAAGCAAAATCAGAAAAAGAATATGAAAACCAGAGATAGAAAATGGGTTCGGAGGCTAAGTTACGAGTTGGGAAGGTGTTAGGCACCCAACTTACCCTTTCGGTCTCAAAATAGTTTTTGGCTAAAGTATGCTTATTGTTATATTTATTTAGCAAACAAATAAAGCATTAAAAGACAGGAAAATAAAACAAATACATCCGTGGCTACATTATTTACGGACTTGCAGCCATTTCCTTACAATAATTACAAATGTATTTAAAAATATTTGGCCATTATAATGGCATTTTTTACATAATATTTCCTATTCTAATTCGGGCAGCACAACGGCTTATATTGACTACATTGTGCCGGATTTAAATAACAACTTAATAAATAATAAATAAATAAACAAATAAGTAAATAAATAAAACGCCCTTAAAGGCTTTTACCTTTTAGAGCGGTAGTGTGCTCGCTCTGTCCTTCAGGGAGAGGGAGTCTTTTTTTTGTTGTTGTTGTGTGGTTGTTGTTTTGATTTGGGCAGAGTGACTACTTATTTTGAATGACTTTGGCTTGTTCACTTGGGCAGAGTGACAGCTTATTTCGGAAGGTTTTGGCTTTTTTAGTTGGGCGGAATAACGGCTTAATTTTTATGTATTTCAGCTCATTACTCGGGCAGAGTAACGGCTTACTTTGGGATTTTTGGGCCAGGGAAGTAAGGTGGATACCTAACTACTAGGCTAGGGGTCACTTATAACCGGTGGATTTGAGTTTTGACAGAGTTTGGACGGGGTTTGGAAGCTTTGGGGCTACACACACCTATCTCGCACCTCTCTCTCTAAAACTCGGCGTTCTTACGATGCGGAGAAAATATCAGAGCTTCATTGTCGATTTTTATGAACACCGAAATGAGGAGCCCAGCAATCGTATTTATAGGTGGGATGAGGGAGTCATCGGGAATTAAGGGAATTCTTCAGCCGGCTTCAGCAGCTTGTACACCCGCCTTCGCGAATTGCACAATGCGTTAAGTCTGAGAGGCTACAGTACCCCTTTGGCGCCGACTCATCCCTTTCTTGGCGCGGCGCCCAACATGCCTTTTGGCCGCGCCAAGCTCCTGTTCAACTTTCAATTTTGACACTTTCACCCCTCGCGATTCACTGTTTTGCGCATCATGGTTTGCCTTTCGCATTTTTGACTCCTGTAACTTGACAGTTGTTAATTTTGAACTGTTCTTGATATCACATGTCAGAGTCACATACCAGGGGTACGAAATTGGGGTGTCTACACTATCTTGGACAAGTAGTCTGCTCGCATGTTGTCTGCTCGGTCAATTCTGATGATCTCCCAAAACTTGAAATTCTTCAAGATTTCCTTGACCAGCTCGCAGTATTTGACCAGGGTGGGGTGATGCACCATATATTCCCCCTGGACTTGGTTCACTACTAGTTGTGAATCCGAGTACACTGTGACCGCTTCCCACGCCCATGTCAGCTGCGAGCTCAAGACCGGCGATCATCGCTTCATATTCGGCCACGTTGTTTGAGGCAGGGAATTTGAACCGAAGTGCTAGCTCAAACTCTGTGATTTCGTCGGGAGCTATGAGAAGGATGCCAGCTCCGCTCCCGACTTTGCTCGCTGCCCCATCTACATAAAGATCCAAACAGTAGGCAGGCTGGGGTTGTGGCAACTGTCTTTCTTCGGGCTCTACTGGCTGCTGGGTCTCAGGATCCTCCCGCTGGGTGAAGCTTGTTTCAACCAAGAAATCCGCTAGAGCTTGAGCTTTGATTGCTCGTCTGGGCAAGTAGTCTATGTGGAACTCTGTGAGCTCGATAGACCAGTTGAGCAGTCTGCCTGATGTGTCAGGCTTGTGCAGGACTTTACGCAGTGGTGCGTCTATGCGTACTATGATTACATGTGCAGAAAAATAAGCCCTTAATTTTTGGGCAGCTATGACAAGGGAGTAAGCAAATTTTTCTACATTAAAATAACGACCCTCAACAGGACTGAGGGCCTTGGATACATAGTACACAGGTTTATGAATATCTAATTCCTCCCTAACTAAAACAGCGGCCACGACTTGGTCCGTGGCTGCTAGATATACATATAAAGGCTCACCGGGTACGGGGCTGCTGAGGAGAGGTGGTGATCGATGTATTTTATACGTCGATTTCATATGCTTCTATGACTTAAATTATGCTATTTCACGAGGCTTTTGGCTACTGATATGTGTTTTAGTGAGTTTTGTAAGTTTCAGGGTTTTTAGTGAAAATATGCAAAAACAAGGGTTTTATATGTAAATTCCAAGAAGGGTCCATAATGAAAAATGAAGAAGAAAAGAAGAAGTCCCAAGCTGGAGACCTTGCGGTCGCAAGGTGTTTCAGACCTTGCCCCCGCAAGGTGGACAGTAAGCTCAGGAAATCAAAGGCCGGAAAACTGGAGACCTTGCGGACACAAGGTACCCCAGACCTTGCAACCGCAAGGTGGTCAGAATGCGAGAAATTCGTATTTTCACTGGAGATTCGATTGGAATACAACTCTATGGTATAAATAGGAATCGGTTGCCAAAGCCTAGGATAGAGAAAAACGGCTGGAAACAGTTTTGTATAGATTTAGAATAGATTTTAGGTTGTATAACATAGTTAGATTGTGTAATCACAAGTATTGAAGATCAAATCATGTTTCTATTCATCTCCATATGCTGTTCATTGTCTATGATGAACTAAATAATCCATAATCTAGGAGGTGGGAGGTAACTTGTATCGAATTTATGTTTTAATTCATATTTATGTTCATTCAATTCTTGTTGATTGTGGTGATTATCAATCCCTCTATTATTTCGCTTTGAACAAATGAATGTAATCGCAAATAATAAAAGCCTAGAGGTGCGGATAACTGCATGACCAATGTGCATATGTCGTACACTGGCTCACCATCACAATAAATTGGACCTATCGATGCACAAGAGTGATAAGTTAGGACCAGGTTCATACATGATCTAGGTGACAAATAGATTATATGTTCTTGTGCTTAGGATATAGAATGGATGAATGTTGCGGGGATGGAGGCTAAACCAATAGTTCAACAGACTATATCTATCTTTTGTGAACGAACCCAAGAAATTGAATGATAATTATTGTGAATTAAACATAGAGGAGATACAAGTGAAACCCGAATCCTAGATTGCCACCTACCATAAGATCTTCATAACTGTAATTACTGCTAATTAGTTAAATACCTAAATAATAATAGTAGATTAGAATAAAATAATTATAAAAACCCCTCTTAGATTAATAATTTGCTATCAATAAATTGTATTGTTCGTGATCTCTTGTCTCTGTGGGTTCGACCCTTGCTTCCAATACTATTCTATAATAGTCTTGTCCACTTGCAAGGAAAAATTTAAAATAAGACATCGATCAGGTGGTTTGCCAAGATATTCCCTGAGCTGCTCGAGGGACTTAGCACAGTCTGCATTCCACTCGAAACCTTTGTTGCCGCGTAGAACCTTGAAGAAAGGGAGGAACTTTTCCGCTGACCGGGAGATGAAGCGGCCCAAGGCAATGACCCTGCCATTTAACTACTGGATGTGTTTGATGCAGTAGGGCTTGTATCTTCTCCGGGTTAGCCTCTATACCGCGCTGGTTGACCATAAACCCAAGAAACTTTCCTGCTCGGACCCCGAAGGCGCACTTGCTCGGGTTCAGCTTCATGTTGTGTTTGTGCAGATTGGCAAACATTTCTTCCAGGTCAAGTGTGTGGTCGCGGCCCTTTTTCTTGATGACCATGTCATCTATGTAGGCCTTCATGTTTCTGCCGAGCTGAGAGCCGAAGACCTTGTTAACCATGCGTTGATAGGTGGCCCCTGCATTCTTCAGCCCGAAGGGCATCATTTTGTAACAAGAGGCCCACCGGAAGGTTTTCGCCTTGTCTTGCTCGTTCATTCTAACCTGGTGATATCCTGAGTATGCATCCAGGAAACTGAGCATTTCAAACTCGGCTATAGAGTTGACGAGCACATCTATGCGAGGCAATGGGTAGCAGTCTTTCGGGCAGGCTTTGTTGAGGCTTGTGAAGTCCACACACATCCGCCATTTGTCGTTGGCCTTCTTGACCATTACCACATTTGCCAGCCAGGTCGGGTATTGAATTTCCTCGATGATGTCTGCCTTCAGGAGCTTCTTGACCTCTGCCTTGATAGCCGCGTTTCTCTCGGGTGAATATTGCCTTGGCCGCTGCTGGATAGGCCGAAAGGTGGGATCCATGTTCAAGTCGTGGCGGGAAACACTCTCACTGATACCCTGCATGTCCTCGACTGTCCAGGCGAACACATCCAGACTGTTCTTTAGTAGCTCAATCAATCTTTCCCGAGCTTTAGAAGGCATGGCCTTCCCGATTTTGATTTTCTGCTCAGGGTGGGCCTGGATTGATGACTACTTCTTCTAGCTCGCCCTCCGGTTGAATATCGGGCTCATCACGGACTTGCAGAGTGTCCATCTCAATGTCTTGTGATTCCAGGCGCTTAGCCTTGCGCCTGGAGGGCTCTGGTGCCGGGGCTTGTTCGGGAACCTCTGTTTCCATGAGATCAGCAGCTTCAGAAGTCTCCCCGAGCTCGATGTTCTTAATGGGGACAGAGGCTGAAGCAGTGCCAGTAGAAGCCGTTGCAGCCTAATCGGGAAGGTCCACGATCAGTTTTTGAGCCGCTACAGCTTGATCGGGAATGTCCACGATCAGTTTCTGCTTCTTCCGCTGGGATTCCCGGACATACTCCCACATTGCAAGGGGTTTACTGTTGAGGATCCCCACTCTGTTTTCAGTGTAGAACTTGGCTTTCTGGTGGGGATTTGAAGTGACCATCTGAAATTTGGCCATTGCTGGGGCGCCTAAAATACAGTTGTGCGCTGATTTTAGGTCGATCACTAAGAATGTGATCATCTCTATCCGGGTTTGGACCCCATCACCCATGAATACCTCTAGCTCGATGGTGCCTTTGACACTCACTTGGTGATTGGTGAACCCCTCCAGCTTTCCCAGATACGGCTTGAGGCGGGCATCCGGCAGTTCCAGTCCCTTGAAGTAAGAGTAATACATGATGTCTTTGCATGCTCCAGTATCGAGTAGGACCCTGTGGACTTGCCAATTGTTCACTAAACAGGAAATAACCAACGGTTGCTCAGATGCCAAAGGGTGCCGCCGGTGAAGCAGATGCTGCATTTTGTTGACAAGTTGTTGATTCTTATGTTAGATTTATATATGTTCGCTTCATTACCCTAGTTTTATACTTGATGGCTAATCGGTGTATCGATTAGCGTGGCAACTATGTATAGAACTTTGCCAAGTATAGTTTTTAATAGGACTTTCTGAGTTCACGGAAGACCTCTTCATAAGCTTCACCGGAAGACCTGCTCAAAGCTTACAAACGGCAGACCTTGTGTCCACCTGGTCATTCATGACGTGTCCTATTCAGCAATGATTAAATGGATCAGTTTAAATTTATCTCATCTCTATTTGAATTTAAACTAAGACATTCCCTGACACATCAAGCCCGCCGAAAGCAGGTTTCCGAAAAGCAGGAAGACTTTTGGCAAAGAACAAGGAAAGCGCAGTCACCTCTCGTAACAACTCTCGAATCGACACCTAGATTGCCCAAGTTTTAGAAGATCTCAGAAATCATTCCCTGCTCTAGATATCTGTGAAGACGAATTTCCTAACTGACAGCCCCATGCATTTAATGCATTTTACCTTACAGAGTTGTTACAGTCTTCATCTTCTCCAACGGATCTTTTTGAGTGCACCTACTATAAATGCTGCCATTAAAGACTGAAAAACAACGAAGTACAGAATCAATCGAACACTTGAAGAATAGCTCTGAAACTCTACAACTCCAAGTCTTACTACTCAGTGCATTCAAGAGATCCTCAACAGATCTAGAAGTCCTCGTCAACAACAAGAAGTTGTGCTTCAACTTTTATTTCTATACTTCTTGTTGTTATTCATTCATTAACTATACTTCTGCACGAATTAAATATCTTGTTTATACAGATATTTAATTCCCTAGACCCCAAACACAAGTCAATATTTTGTACACGATCCATTAGGAATATTCTTTGTAATACATCTAGTGGAAAACATAGTGCACTATTTAAATCCAAGGTTGACTGCCTTGGTGGTGGACGTAGCACTCTTTATAGTGTGAACCATCCCAATTTACTTGTGTTATTTCCTTACTGTTTGTCTATTGTTTGAACTATTTATTACTTTAGTTATCTTTAACCTTTATACAGCAGAACTTAAGTAACCTGTCAAAGGTCTACCAGTAGTCCTTATCGGCAGACTTGAAACAGCTACTTTAAAAGTCTTCCGCTACTTCAATCTTTTCCATAGATTGTAAGTATCTTTCAAAGAACTTAAACAAAAGTTTTAAGTGTACAATAAGCTATTCAACCCCCCCCCCCTTCTAGCTTATTATTGTGCCCGTTGGGACCCACAGACAGCCTTGGACAAAGAATATATATGTTTTCCGAGCTGTGTGATGGACGGGAGCTCCTCTTGAATCATGTTTATCACCCCTCGAATCTGAGGGGCTTGGCTGCCTCTTCCTCTTGGGGGTCTTCCCTGGTCATTGTTGGGATTATTCCCTGTGCCCTGATCCCTTTTAAAGCGGTCCAGCTTGCCCGCATTGATCAGCTTTTGAATTTCCCTCTTCAACACAATGCACTCTTCAGTGGTGTGGCCGTTACCATGGTGGTAATCACAGTACTTTGTGTTGTCTCGGATATGAGCGAGCTCAGGGTCAAGTGGATACGGGACGGGCAGCGTGTCTCCTACTTGGAACATGATTTCTTCCCGCGTAGTGTTTAGCGGGGTAAACTGAGCCTCCCTGAATCTTTGCCCGGGGGTGGATGTTTTCTTCCTATCTCTACTTGAGCGGTGGTTGCCCTCCGGGCTCTTGTCAGCTGGCGTGGCCGAGCTACCTTGAGCCTTGTCCTTATTTTTGGCTTTATAAGCCTTAACACTCTCAGTCGAGCAGCAGAGATGTGAATTAGCCAGCAGCTCTGCCTTGGAAGCCTTCGGGTTCATTGCTAGCATTGTCTTCAGTGGCCCTGCCCTCATGTTGTTGAGGTAGCAAAAAGTAATCTCAGGGTCACTGGTCGCAGTCACCTGATCGAGCATCTCCTCGAATCTCTTCAAGTAGCTGTTGTATTATTCGTTGTCACCTTGCTTGATCTTAGCAAGGTCGAAAGGATTTTTAGGGGTTGGACCTACAATTCCGAATTCCTCTAAGAACTTTTTCCGGAGCGTTGCCCAGCTATCAATTGATCCCCGGGGAACTCTGCCCAACCAGGCTTGTGCCTTTCCCTGGAGAGCTCCTTCGAATGCCCGCATCTTCAGGCCTCAACATCTGTGACCATTCGAATCTGCGCCTCGAATGATCGAAGCCAATCGCTTGCCCGCGTCTTCCCAAAATACTTGTCGAACTGTGGGAAGATGACCCCTGGCGCGGGTGGAGCATTCTCGATCTCAGGAGTAAACGGGCTGCCCTCCAACGGCTTGGTGGCTCCATAGCCAGGCTTGGCCACGGCTAGATTAGCCATTTGCTTGGCCATATCTCTTTTCATGGCCTCCATTCTCTCGGACAGCCATCTTTCCGCATCTATTGTGAGTCTAGAAGAGTGGGCGGGGTCCGATTGGTCGCCATGCACACGAGGGAAAAATGTTGGCTCATATGAGGATCCGGCCTCCTGCGCGACGCGAGTTCTGTGTTTTGGCCGTTGCACCTCTCCCTTTGCGCACTCACGGGCCCTACGGCGGCCATTACTCTCCTCCCGAGCATGGTATGTTGGGCGATGGTGGTGAATGTGGGAGAGATTTTAACGGTTGTATCTACTCTCAGTCTGGTCATCTTCTTGTTTTACCGCCTCCACCCTTTCAGACGGTACGTGAATGACAGAGGGTATGCGTCTGCTCGGAGCGGGAAACTGTTGGGAGGCATGGCCATCGCCAACGGGTGCCGGGTTGCTGAGAACGGGCAACACCAAGTCTGCAACTGGCACCGGGGCATGGCCCAAGGCGAGCAGCTGCTAGTTAAGTGTATACATTTTGTTGTAGTATTCCGCCTGAAATTTGCAGAGCAGCAGCTTGTTGATCGGGGTTTTGCCCGGATAGACTCACGTGGCTGTCCTGACCATTCTCTCTTTGGCAATTCAACTATGTGCGAAGATCTACAGCGCGGGCATCGCGCCTCTCATTGATGACCTGCCTAACGTCATGCTGGCTTGCATGGCTTTGGCTGGCGTGCTGGGACGGCTGCTCTTCCACGTACGGCACGTCATTGCCATGAGTGGCGTGCCATGCAGCCACCTTCTGATTTTTCGTTTGCACCCCTTGGGGTGCCTTTGGTGGCAGATCTTTAGTGCCAGCCTGGTGGTTACTGGTGGTGGCATGATGTTTGCTTCCTTTTCCAGCCATTGCCACAAAGAGAAAATCGAGAATTTTTACCGGAAAAAATTAGAGAAAAGTGTTGAAACTTCGTTTCCCGGCAACGGAACCAAACTGATGTGGCAAAATCACAGCTTGGGCCGTCCTTGAGTTGGGTAGGATATCTGGGCTTTGAGTCACCTTCCTTGAACCTGTTAAGATCACAAGAATACCTAAGTGGAAGTGCAAGGCAGGGCCTCGCGAAACCCCTTCGGCGTAAAAGTAAGTCTCGTGTGTAAATCTAAAAGCAATTTGACAGAGTGCCAAGGCTCAAGAAAAGTGTATGTGTACCTTGTTAATGATTATGGAGAGGTATTTATAGACCCCCAAGGTGGTTGAATATGTCTAGGATTCAGTTTCCATAGTTACCAAATCAATCAAGGAGAGAATCCTTTGATTTTAGGCATGATAGGCGGCTGGCCGCGTAAATGTAGGAGCAGATAAGGCAAGTACCCCACTTAAGTATGGAAACCTTTGACTTGTCTTGGAGAACAAGCCTCCGGTACTTCCTGCATGGTATATACCCGGGCGAGCAGGGCTCTGTCTGGCTATTCAATTTGCATTGTTTCTGAACTTAATGTAGATCCAAGGGGCAGCCCCTGGTCGGGCAGGCAGGGTCAACACTCGACCAAGTTTGGATGGGATGAATCTGGTTCCTTTGCTAGACAAAAGTGTGGAGTCTGGGCATGGCCCCTGGTCGGATAGGCAAGGCCTATGCCCGGCCAGTTGTGGACAGGAGTTACACTGCTCGCTGCTTGATGCTTCCATTACTTTGCTCACTAGGCCTGTGGACCCCATATGCATTGTGCTCGTGATCGGCACGTGATTATAGCTCGTGACCGGGTTTGGGTCGGGCATATCAATGATCAATATTTCTCAATAGCATTACTGGAACACTAATTTTAAATGTCAATTCATAACCTGACAACCCTGAACACTTTATACTATTCAAAAACTCTATAAAATAAATGTCTTCGAACAAACTTGAATTTTTTTCGCCCTACAAATAAAATCATAACTCAAATAAGTTCTTTATTTTGAATGATTACTTTTATTAAATTATATTTGTATTTTATTAATAAATAAATTTCTGATAAAAAAAATAAGCTAAAATAAAAAATAACGAAATTATTTTAGTTAGCTCAGTTTAAATTGTTTTTGTTTTATTGACACCGTAACTATTATTTTTGTTCCATCAAATAGTTTTATTTTACTAACATATTTTTGTTCCATCAAATAGTTTTATTTTACTAACATATTTTTGTTAAACTTTTGTTCCGTAAATTATTTTATTTTACTAACCGCTGCATTAAATTATTTTTGTTTTTTTGATTCTGTAACTTATATTTTATAGTGGCTTATTCCATAAATTATTTTTTTTTACTAACCTCTTATATTTTTATTTTTTTGACTCCGGAACTATTATTTTTGTTTTAGTTAATTTTTTTGTTTAAATAGAGAAAAATATTTAAACATAATTAAAAGAGAAGAGATGGTGGTGATAATAGAGAAAATATATAGAAGATAAGAGAGAGAAATAGAAATACAACCAGAAGAGAGAAGATGTGAGAGAAAAGAGTATAATAGTAACTCAAAAGTCAAAAATTTAAAAGTGTGTTTTTTGAAAAATAAATATACTTTTGCATATATATATATATATATATATATATATATATATATATATATATATATATATATATATAAAGTACAAGCTTGTAAAGCACGGTCTTTAAAAATTTGACTAGTCCAATCCAATGAAACCGTTTTTTGGTTTTGGGTAGGAAGGAGTTATATGACTATTACACCCTTAAAAAAATCTCTCACTTCATATATAAAAGAGGTTTATTACTCCCTCATTTTCTAAATATTTGTCCATTCTATTTTTGTTCGTTTTAAAATAATTGTTTTTTCAAAGTTTTTTAAAAAAAAAACACTTTTACACTTTATTCTTACTTTTTCTATATACTTTAATTATGACAAATGCTCAAGAACATGATTTACTCAAATGTTAATGAGTCGATCTCCTGTGAGACTATCTTACTAATCCCAATGGCTACCAACATGGTGTGTCAGGTCATCCCGTCTTACAGAAATAACTCGCAAGACAATTTTTTTAATTTTTGCTTATTATTATAAACTATAGAAAAGATAAAAATTTAGGAATGACCGTCTTACAAATATTTTCTGTTAGGTGAACCTCCTAACATGACTTACCATGTATTGGTGTGCTAATCTGTAAGAGAGTGAAACTTTGTCTTACGGATCCGTAAGATAATTTTACATGAGACCTACTCAAATTAAAATATACTCCCTCCATTCTGAGTAAAAAGTCTCCGTTTCAAAATCAAACTTTTCAAAAATGATAATTTTAGTAGATCGTTAGTAGTAAAATGACACTTCTATCCCTAAATTTTTGGAACTAGACTTTTTTAATGAAACATTCCAAAATGAAATAGTGGGCTATTTGCCCCGGACGGAAGGAGTATCAAAATAATCTAAAAGGGAAACAAAATATGCGTGAGTATGCCATCGAGTATAGAGGTGGCAATTGGGTGTTATCGGTTAAGTTTGAATAAAACTATTATCTACACAATATAGTTAATTGGTAGTTTTGGATAGTATCCAATAACATCCATTATCCTTAATAGGTGTTATTGGATAATATCCAATTCTATCAATTAATAAATTGATATTATCTAGATAATACCCAATAAGTAACATAATTTATCATTTTTGTATTACTCTCCTACATATATTATTATTCACTAATCATAACATCCACACACACTAACCGACCCAAATTCACACACACCAAAAACACACACACATGCACACAGGCAAACACACACACAATAATAAGTTAATAACTTCATGTTCACAATATTTTTACCAACTTTTTACCTTTAATAAAAATTCATGGGTCCAAATTTCAACAACGACGAGATACTCTCCTAATTTTAAATTTTATCTTTTTTTCCCCTTTTTTTCACTTCTCAAATAAAAAGTGGCATTTACAATGCTACACTATTTTTATCACACACACACACACACACAAATATATATATATATATATATATATAAAGTTGTCAAAATCATATGATAGTCTTCATAGTTGTGAGATAAAAAAATATATGTATTTATTGATTTGACACTAATAAATGATTATATAAAAATAATAAAAAATAAAAAGTTAAATACCTTATTAAAAAATTAAATACTTATATTCATTATAATTATAAATAAAAACCATATTATTAATCAAAAATAAAATAATAAATACGTTCATAATAATCAACGATTTTTATGACTACTTGAATATATTATATTAAACTTTAAAATAAATTTCAATGAGTGGTCTTACCTAGTGGTAGCAAGCTTTGATATAAAGTAAGTTGATCCAATTCTGAATCTTATTAATAACAAGTTCTTATCTATTTATTATTATTATTATTATTATTATTAGTAAAGAGCATACAATGGTGGTGGTGGTGGCAGCGATGGGTGGCAGGCGATGGCCGAAGGTGATGGGCGCAGACAATGGTGGCGGCAGACTGTGGGAGGCGGTGGTTAGGGGTTTCCAGTGGCGGTGGCCGGCGGCAATGGGCGATGGTGGTAGGTGGCGGCGGTGTTGGGGAGTGGCAGGTGTCGGAGGTTGGTGGTTCCGGTGGTGGGTGGGGCGAGTGATGGTGGTGACATTAGTTGATATTAAACCTAAATGTGATGGTGTCATTAGTGGATAAACTCAATGGATAACCGATTAATATCTATAATTATTTATTTTGTTATTGATCTCTAATGGGTGTTATCCATTAACAACCATTAACAATCATTAATTTTTGATGTTAATGGATAACACCCAATAAGTCATTAATTTTTTTTATTTTTATTTTTTAACTAGGTTGAATCCTGGGGTAGTAGCCCTTAAATTTTGTTAGCAAAAAAATATATCTCCATAAATGATATAGGGTTTGATTAACATTACATAACAGTCCGAAGAAAGCAAAGTTTCCACCAAGTATCGAACCACGCCCGGATTAAGTCATTATTGCCTCCTATTTACCACTATTACTCTTATCCGAAGTAACTAATCTTAAGCCCTTAAATTTTGTTAGCAAACAAAATATATCTCCATAAGGGTTCAACTTTTTAGAATTGTATGTTATTAACATTACACTAAAGTTATTATTTTCTTAGTCGTTAAATAATTGTTCTGTGTAACTTATTTTGGTCAACCCAAGTTTTTTTTAAGTACAAATTTGGCGCATGTTTTTTTATAATTTTTAAAATTATAAAAACACATTCTCCCTCAATTTTCAAATTATCGCTCTCGCTAGTCCGACACATCATTTAAAAAAAAAATTAATTGTATTATAAATATTAATGAAATGTATGATTTTCTTTAATAATCTTGAGCATATGATCATAATTAAAGTAGATAAAAAAAGTAAAAATAAAATTATAAATTTATTTTCTTAAAATAGAAAATTTTGAAAAATGAAAAATATTAAAGAACAAATGAAAAAGAAAAAGGGAACGAAATTTTGAAAACAAGGGAAGTAATATATAATGGAGTAAAAAGTAAAAACACTACAAATTATGTATTTTATAATTTCCATAAAAAAAGTCAAATTTACACTTTAAAAAAAAAAAAAAACTGCTTTTTTGATAGGGACGGAGGAAGTGGAAGACAAGCACAAGAAACATAACATTTGAATTACCATGCTTCTAAAATGGTTTGGGCCATACTAATTAAATAGTGCTGCCAACCATCTGATCATATCCTAATTTTTTAAAAAACAAAAGAAACATTTATCTCTCTCTCTCTCATCCAACCTACTGATTGAAACTTGTTTTGTCTTCGTCTTACTTACATATTCTGTCCCACCCACCTTGTTTTGGACAAAATTCCCACACACTCCTTCCCAACCACGGTTTCTACAATATTGCCATATTGGTTATTAAAAATAAATTTTAATCATTCGTTTTTAAATTATCGTCCAATTTTCTTTTTTCGTTCGTCTTAGAATAATTATTAAATTGAAAATTTATCTTTTTAAAATATCATTTTTACCATTTTACACTTACTTTTTCATCCTACTTTAATTATGAGCCACAAACACATGAGTTTTAAAGGAAACTACACATTAAACCAATATAAATAATCAAGTCAATTATTTTTTCTTAATTTGTACGCCGAATCAACTAGGACGATAATTTAGGGACGGAGGGAGTATAAATAATACTCTATTTGATAACTCCATCTACTCTTTTAAGCTCCTTCAAAAAAAAATTATTTTAAAAATTATTTCTATCATGTTAACTTTGATTAAATTCTTATTTTAATTAATCAGTCAACTCTCACACAAGCTCACTGGTATTATTAGAAAATACACATCATCTTAATATTTATAAGGAGATTGATTACACACACACAACCTTTTGGTTAATTTTTCATAAAAAATAGTATTTCATTTATTCTTAAATTATTATCGTGTTTGATGTTTTCTAGTTAAACTTATTGCTTTTCAAATTAAATTACATATATTTTTAAAAATATAAAACACGTAATTAGTTATATATAAAAAGTACAACAAATTACGTGTTTTATAATTGAGAATAAAATAATAAAATTATCATTTAAAAATTGTCAATTTGACTCAATAAGCCAACCAATACAATATTTCAGGAACGGTAGGAGTATAATTTCTAAATGTTTGAATAATTTCTCATTATTTGCCTAGTTTCCGTCCACCTAATATATATATATATATATATATATATATATATATATATATATCAATATACTATATATTAATATTAGCCCAATTAAGTTTTTACTTTATTTCTTTGCTTCGTGTTGATTGTTGTTGAAAATGAAACGACTCGATTCATCAGACTATAGATTCAAGTCGTTCGGAGCGAAGCGGAATAAAGGTATAGACCTTTGGGTTTATCACATCAAAGTGGTCGCATCTTGTTGGACAAGCAACCGCGTCAGTCAAAACGATCGTGTGGTTTGTGACAAAGCAGCCACATCATAGTTCACCGGAGTCCAAGGTGTTGAGGCGGTCGCTTCATGGTTTCAACAGTATCTCTCTAAAGTTTAAATAGTCGCGTCCACAGGGGTGAAGCGACTGCGTCGGTCCAGTCAATTTTTCTATTTTCATATTTAAGTCGATTTAGAATTAGATATTGTATCTTATATATAATTATAATTAGGGTTGACAATTGGGTGGGTTAGATTGGAATGAGTAAATGGTTAAACGAATCGAAACCTGTTATAACCCAAATATCAAACTGATCGAAATGAGTTGGTTTAAAACGGATCAACCCATTTTTGTTTGTTTTTTTTTTTTTGGAAACTGGGACGGCACCCTGTTAGATTTTATAAATATAAAAAGGAATACAAACTTGAAGGAGACAACCAACCTTGTCCTTATAGATGAGAGGACAAAGGAGCCAAATCTCGAGCAAGGAAATAACAAAGCGACAAGAAAATTAAGAAATCCTAATAAGACCTCGGATAGATCGAGGGATGTCAGCTTCAGAATGAAAGTCCACATTAGACTGAGAATCACAAGCCATATTCGCTAGGCGATCCGCAACCTTGTTGGCTTCTCTAAAGCAGTGACTGAAACTGTAGCGGTCGAAAGCTTGCATCCGAAGAATATCACGAATGAGATAAGAGTGATCTCAAGGAAAATTATGACCCTTAGAAAGGCGATCGAAGATAACCTTAGACTCCACTTCAACCACAACATCACGATAATCGTGAGAGTGAAGCCAAACCAAACTAGAATTGAGGGTGCGGATCTCAGCCACTGTGTTGGAACACACGTTGAAAAAACTATAGTAGGCATAAATGAAGTCCCCCTGGGAGTCACGAACAACATCTCCACCCCCGCTCAAGCCAGGATTGCCTCTGGTAAGCGGTAACCGAACTTTTTTTCCAAAAAAAACGTGAAAGTATTATAGTATGAAAATTTGTGGGTTGAAATGGGCAATGAGTTCGATCCGCTTTAACCTAGCCCAACTCGTTAATATTTTTAGCTTGAAACGAGTAACCCATTTCGACCTAAAAATGTTAATGAGTTGGGTTAGGTGGATTAATGGGTAATGAATTATAATTGTTAAGCTTAATTGTAACTTTAAATGTGTATAAGGTTGACCATAAAAAAAATTCGATAACTCTTTGATCTTAATCTCTCTCTCCTCTTACAATTGATCTTTACAGAGGAAGAGAAATAGGAGAACATATGAAATATTGAAAAACCTGTTTTTATTATTCATCAAGGGAAGATATATATACACAATCTTTGCTTGGTGACCAAGTCATATAATCCTATTCTAATACATATATTTGAACCATAAATAAAATAGACTAATATGGAAAGAATATATATACACAATAATAAGAATATATCAGCCAGGATTCTTCTGTAGAGACTAATATGGAAAAAATATATATACACAATAATAAGAATATATCAGCCAGGATTCTTCTGTATTAATGTATCTTTATCATGCCCCCGCAAGATGGACGGTCGGGAGAGAAGTCCAATCTTGGACAGTACTGACTGAAACTGAGGACGAGCAAGAGGTTTAGTGAGAGCATCAGCAAGTTGGTCACCGCTAGATATGTGAGTAACTCGTAGTGTATTGTCTTGAACGTGTTGTCGAACGAAATGATAGTCTAAACTCAGATGTTTCATCCTTGAATGAAACCTAGGATTTGCTGCAACGTAGGTTGCCCCCAAATTGTCACAAAATATGGTAGGAGTCTGCGTGTGAGTAGCAGATAATTCCTTTAGAAGATTTTGTACCCAAAAAATTACTGCAGCTGTAGCAGCAACAGCTCGATACTCTGCTTCAGTCGTGAAACGAGCGAGAGTACGCTGTTTACGAGAACTCCAAGAAATGGGATTATGACCCAAATAAATAATATAACCAGAAGTGGAACGGAAGGTATCTTTGTCACCAGCCCAGTCTGCATCAGTAAAAGCATGGAGTACAGAACTAGTAGAGCGACGAAGAAGAAGGGCAAGAGTAGAAGTACCCACAAGATAGCGTAAAAGACGCTTTAGAGCAACCCAATGATCCTCTGTTGGACAGTGTAAAAATTGTGATAAACGATTGACCCCAAAAGAAATATCGAGACGAGTGAGAGACAAGTACTGTAAACTGCCAACAAGAGCTCTATAGTCATTCGGATTTGAGAGAGCGGAGCTAGATGAAGACGTGAGACAAGGATGAGCAAGCATAGGTGTGGAAACGGGTTTGGCATCTAACATATTGGCCTTAGAAAGAATGTCCTGGACATATTTATGTTGAGACAAAAGTATACCTTGAGGATGAGGAAGAACCTCAACACCCAGAAAATACGAAAGTGAGCCAAGGTCCCGAAGTGAGAAGCGAGAAGAAAAGGCAGAGATAAAAGTATTTAGAAGAGTAATGTCGGAACCTGTGATGATTATATTATCAACATAAACAAGGAGATAAATAAGATGAGGATTATGACGGAGAACAAAGAGAGAAGAGTCGGAGACACAATTAATGAACCCAATAGAAAGAAGATAAGTTTTGAGTTCATTATACCAAGCACGAGGGGCTTGTTTAAGACCATAAATGGCCTGACGAAGTTTGCAGACGTGAGTAGGAAAGGAAGGATTGATAAATCCAGGAGGTTGATGCATGAAAACATCTTCAGTAAGAGAACCCTGTAAGAAGGCATTATTAATATCAATTTGGCGAAGAGGCCAATTTTGCATAGTTGCTAGAGAAAGAACAGTACGGACAGTTATGGGTTTTACGACTTGGCTAAACGTTTCAGAGTAATCAAGACCAGGTCTTTGATGAAATTCTTTTGCAACAAGACGAGCTTTGTGACGAAAAACAGTGCCGTCTGGATTATATTTGGTACAAAATATCCACTTGCACCCAACAAGATTTTGAGAGGAAGAGGGGGGTACTAAGTCCCATGTATGATTATGAACAAGAGCATCAAACTCAGCTTGCATTGCACCACGCCAAGTAGGGCTTGTGAGTGCTTGGGCTATGGTTGTGGGTTCAGCGGTGAGAGGCTGAAGGGATGTGTGGAGGTTAAGTTTTGTGATGGGCTTAGTGATGTTATTTTGGAGACGAGTGATGGGACGTCGAGGGGCAGTAGTTGGTGAAGTGGGCTGTGTAGGTGCAGCTAGGATAGGTGCATTTGGTACCGCATGTATAGGCTCGGAAAGACTGGAAGGTGTGGCTGGACTGTGTTCAGCCAAGGAAGAAGCAGCCGGAGGGGTCATCGATTAGGGCATCCGTCTTTTCATATTTTGAGTCATATTAGCAAGTCCTTTAATTTAAACATTCTGTCTTTAGTTTCTTTAAATTGTAATTCTTGTTCTTGCAATAAGAGTCATAAACTTCCGTTCTATGAAAATACAATTACTTCTACTGGCCCTCTTGATATATTATATAGTGATGTTTGGACCTCGCCCCTCTTTTCTTTTGATGGCTACAAATACTACATTATATTTGTAGATCATTTTTCAAAATATATTTGGTTCTACCCACTCAAAAACAAAAATGATGCTCTTCCTACATTCAAATGCTTTCAATTGCTTGTTGAAAAACATTTTAATCGCCCCATTCTCACAATCTATAGTGACAATGGTGGTGAATATCTTGGTCTCCGTCCCTTCTTAGCCTCACAGGGTTGATCAGAAGGCAGAGGGATGATGTTTGGGATTGGGGTGGTTGAAGATAATATAGGCAGGTGATAAGAGCACCACTCATCTGTGTTAGGAAAAGAAAGATCTGATGTGGATATAGAACTAAAAGGAAAAGTTTATTCCACAAATTTGACATGGCGAGAAACATATATTTTGTAGGTAGTGGGATCAAGACAAAAATATGCACTCTGAGTAGAGGAATAACCAACAAAGACACAAGGAGTTGACCGCGGATCAAGTTTGTGAGTGGTATAAGGACGAAGCCACGGATAACACAAACAACTAAAACTACGCAATTTGACGTAATTAGGAGGAATTTTATGCAGTTTATGAAAGGGAGAGAGAAGATCAAGGGTGGGAGTTGGCATTCTATTTATGAGATAGCAGGTGGAAGCAAAAGCAAGAGACCAAAATTTTTGTGGCATAGAAGAGTGATTTAGAAGGGTTAATCCCGTCTCAACAATATGACGATGACGGCGCTCCGAATACCCATTATGTTTAGGAGTGTGAGGAGGAGAGGTAAAGTGAGATATGCCAGGAAGCCACTCATAGACCCCGGATTTAGATGGACCTTGAAGAAGAATTGCCCCCGTGCGAAGATCCTTCACAATGAAAGAAGATGGTGAGAAAGTGATAGAAGAATTGTTATCTCGACAAAATTGAGAGATAGAGATAATGTTACGAGATATAGATGGCACATGAAGAACATTATTTAGAGTGAAAGTAGCAAAGGGAGAAGAAAGAGAAGTTGAACCAGTATGAGCAATATTCAGACCTGAGCCGTCCCCAATGAGTAATTCTTCTGTGCCATTATATGGGGAGTGCATGGCAAGGGTGTCTAGATCACTAGTAGCGTGGTGAGTTACACCGCTATCAAGTAGCCATGCTGGAGGGTTAGGAGAGGTACACGCAGCATTGTAAGCCGCAGGAGAATAGGCTCGAGATGGTGGTCGTGGATTAGGGTTGGGATTGAAATTGGGTGGTTGAGCCATGGGATATTGTTGACGAAAGAGAGGGTATTGTGTAAGAAAGTGACGTTGAGTACGACACCATTGGCATCGGCCTTTGTAGGGAGCTTGGGGCCGAGGGTTAGAGGAATTTTGGTGAGGCCGTAGGTTGTGAGGGACAATAGGAGGTATAGGTGTGGGAAGGAGTCCAGGCTGTGAGTTTGATGGGCGGGAAGAGTTGAAATAGTGAGGTGGCTGTTTGGCAGCGGTATTAACGGTGGCAGGAAAGGTGGAGAGGGATTTGGTGTTCTGTTTAATGGACAGTTCTTTGGTAATAAGTTTTTCATGTAGTTCGTCAAAGGAGATGGGGTTTTCACGGCTTTGGACGGCTTGAATTATGGTGTCAAAGTCCGGGTCATTGAGTTGTTCAAGGACTCTGTCTACGAGATCATCAGGATCTAGAGGTCGGTCGAGCGAAGCTAGTTGATCGGAGCAGGATTTAAGGTCATGCATATAATCGGTTATTGATCTAGGACCTTTGGTGATGCTTCGAAGTTTATCTTTGATTTGTTTAACATGTCCCTTTGAGGGATTAGCATAGGTCTTGGCAAGGGTCTTCCACATATCAAGAGAGATGGTGCATTGAGAAATTAGAGAGACAGGAGATGGAGAAAGTGTGTCGGCTAAAGCACCAAGAATTAACTTGTCTTGGTGAAACCAAGTGGTGTAGGACGGGTTAGGGGTAGGGGCGGATGTGGTGGAAGTTTTGGCGGGATCGGTGGATGTTTTGGCTAGTAGATATGGAGATGGTGCAAGAAGGGTACCATCAATATAATTGAAGAGATCATAACCTTGTAGGGTAGCTTCAATTTAGATTTTCCAAGCTATATAATTGATAGGGGTTAGCTTTAGGATATGAGAGAGAGAGAGACTACAATGATAGGTTTGTTCTCCTCGGCATTGTTAGGAAGAAAAAAAGGAGAGGACTCGGCTGCCATGGCTTAGAAGAGAGGGCTGAAGGAAGAGAAATATTGAGAATTTAAACTTAGATTGGATCTTAGCTTTGATACCATATAGAGGAAGAGAAATAGGAGAGCATATGAAATATTGAAAAACCTGTTTTTATTATTCATCAATGGAAGATATATATACAAAATCTTTGCTTGGTGACCAAGTCATATAATCATATTCTAATACATATATTTGAACCATAAATAAATGAGACTAATATGGAAAGAATATATATACACAATAATAAGAATATATCAGCCAGGATTCTTCTGTAGAGACTAATATGGAAAGAATATATATACACAATAATAAGAATATATCAGCCAGGATTCTTCTGTATTAATGTATCTTTATCAGATATTACTATGAATTTGTTTGCAAATTAGTTATGTTGTGCTCAACAATTGTCTATATCATTAATTAAATAAGTATGTATAATATCAACAAGGCAAATATACTTAGGTAAGACAATTTTGTAGATATTTTTTATAAGATAGATCTTTTTTATCCGATTTATCGTATATTGATAGATTAGATTATAAAGGAGTAGACATCCATCTTACGAATTAAAATCCGTAAAATAATTTTACACAAGAGACCTGCTCTATCAACAATCGTATATATCATTAAATAAGAGTATGTATAATATTAACGTATTTGTTGAAGCATTTATTAGGCTTTCTAAAACGATAAACTTAGTATGGTATAAAAATGAGACGAATACTGTTTTAAAAAGTTTTACAGTACTTATCAATTCTTATTTAGTGACCATAGAAATGGACAAAGAGTATATAACTGGACAAAACAACCGTCTTCATCTTTATTCCCTACAAAACTACAAAAACCTTTTACCATTTTCTTCACAAACCCTCAATGGGTGACTCTCCACCCACACCTTCATCCTCCCATTCTTCATCAGCAAGATCAAGCTTACCGATGCTATACTACGGCCTCGTCGTCGTTGGGACAGCCGCCCTCGTCCTCGTCTTATACAACCTCGTCATCGTTCGATGGTGCGCTCATCACTACCGTCGGTCACCCGAACAAGGACTAATCCGAACCATGCACGACGCGTCATTGACTCAGGCTCGGACTCGGAACCGGAACCGGAATTGGAATTCGGGTAGCTCAAACGTAAGTTTGGCATCAAGTTTTAAGTACAAGAAAGGGGGAGAGACTAAACATAAACTTGCATTCGATACTGAATGTTCGGTATGTTTATCGGGTTTCGAAGAAGGGGAATTAGTAAAACAACTCCCAAGTTGTAAACACTCTTTCCATGCCCCATGCATAGATATGTGGCTATACTCCCACTCCGATTGCCCAATTTGCCGTACCATGGTGGCGCCGCCACCGGTTCTTCACCGGCATAACGATGCTTCGCCGACGGAGCGTTCCAGAGAAGTGCTGCTGGATCTAAGCACTCCATCGGTATGAATTATATTATTATTATTACTCTTTTTAATTATTATTATTATTTGGAGGATCTGATTTTTTTCTTTGTTATAAGACCGACGACGGAGAGCGTTTTCGTCTGCCGAAAACGCAACCTATTTTTTTTTTTTTTTTGTTTTTTCGAGCCTTTGAAACAGAGCTTTTTGAACAGAATATAAAGTGAACTGCTACCTATTTTTTCTGTTCAAAATTATTACATCATATCTTGTTGGTTTACATTTTTACATATAATAAAGTCTGCTCTAAGATGAAACCTATGATGTCACGTGTTGCATTGTCTTATATGACTTTTTTTTTTAGTTAAATTACTACTCCCCCATTTCGTGTAAAAAGTGTATTGAAAGTGCTATTTTTCAAAAAAATTGATTTTTAAATGAAGATTCTTTACTCAAAATGAATGAAGTATTTTTGTAATAGAAATTTATACTCCCTCCGACCTTAAATTATCGTTCTCCTTTCCTTTTTCATCCGTCCTAAAATAATTTTCCACTTTGAAACCTACCTTTTTAGAATATTATTTTTACCACTTTATCCTTATTTTTTCACCCTACTTTAATTATGGGCCACATACACATGGGCTTAAAAGGAAACTACATATTAAACCAATATTAATAATTCAGTCAAATATATTTTCTTAAACGGTGCGTCTGGTCAACCAAGACAATAAATTAGGGACGGAGGGAGTAGTATATTTTTTTATTATGAATTGCGTATTTCATGATTTAAAAAATTTACATTAAATTTTCATTTGAAAAACACCTTATTCCACTTAAATAAATCAACAAGACAATAATTTAAAAACGAAGAAATTAAAAGGGTATATAGACCTGCGGCGGCGGTGGAGGGATGTGAATCACTTAGGGAGCAAGGGATTCGCTGAACTAAAAAAAATTTACAATATAAAACGGCGTCGTTTTTATGGAGGGGTCCCACTAAAAATTTGAAAATGTGTAAACAATAATTATAAGAATATTTAAAAGATTTATGTAATAATTAAAATTGATGATTTCTCTAAATATGTATTTTGGATCGGCACTGATATAGACTATTTATAGTCATAAATTAAATGCATGTTGTTTAATGTTAGGTGACTGTGGGGTTGTCTGATGTAAGAGTATGATGAGTAGGAAAATGCTTACAAACAAGTTGCTCAACTGGGAAGCTGTGGAGTTGCAGACATGTTACTGATATTTTCTTTGGTCAACCATGTGAAGGGCAAAGTTAATTGCCAAAATAGAGTTTGTGCTCCTTTTTATATTTCTTTTGATTTGTATATATAAATGGATTAATATAATGTTTGGTCCCTGGACATGTCGAAAATCAATGTTTTGATTTCCGGACAAAAAAACAATAGAATTTGGTCCCTGAACATGTATTTTTGGACCAATTCGCCCCCTACCACCGTTATAATTTGGTCCCTGGGAGGGGGCAAATTGGTCCGAAAATACGTGTCCAGAGACCAAATTCTATTGTTTTTTTGTTCGGGGACCAAAACATTGATTTTCGACATGTCCAGGGACCAAATTATTATTTAATTCTATATAAATATATTTATGTAGGTAGGCAGCTAGCTATTACTCTTGGTTGACCAGTTTAATTATGGGGAATTGAGAAAAATTGTTGGTATTTAATTTAAAGGATAGACAAACTGAGAAAATTGTAATTGGTCTTCTTTTAAAGAATTTCACAGCTTAGATGACTGATTTCAGTTTGCAGGTATTTGAGAGTGATATTTGTGGTTTTCTATTTATTTATTTTGTTGTTGAAAAATATTGAACGCAACAGTGGTATCACCATCAGTAGTTTCGATCACCAAATCAGCAAAGTTGTTAATACTTTTTTTCTTTTGATTTTTATATATGTAGGTAGCCAAGTATTACGTGTGTGTGTGTGTCTATATATATATATATATATATATATATATATATATATATATATATATATATATATATATATATATATGTGTTTTGGATCAAAAATTAAGGGTTGAGATTTATAGTGTAGTCGGAAATTGCAATTAATTCACCTTAAAAAGAATACAAACCATTAATGTAGAAAATGAAATCTTAGACTTTGATTAATGCAATAGATAATATTAATAATAAATGGTTAGTGAAAGAAAATAACAATTAAAAACACATGATTATATGTATTAATGTATGTATATATATGTGGAAGGGTTTGCATTTTCTTATTATCCACTGTATCATTAATTATTATATTAAATAATTATATTTTTGGACATATTTACCCTTCACAAACCTTTCGTTGGAAGTGGAGAACATGTTTTATTTCCAGGTTACTTTTTAATTCTCAACAAACAAGATTGTGATTTTTTTTTCTATTTTTACTTTTTCTAAAATACTTTTAATTTTCAACAAACTGGGTAGTTTTTTTTATTTTCTGTAAAAAAATATGTTTAATCATTTTCATATATGACTTGTGTCTCATATTAACAAAAAAGTAGTATGATTAAGGCAATTGTCTACGAACCAAAATTTTAGAATTTTTTTTTTCATATTTTAATATCAAAACAAAATAATTAAAATGGATTCCATAATATCATATGGTAGGTATTATATTGAATATTGACTTCAATCAAATAAAAAAATAAAATGTTAAGTTAGACAAAAAATTAAAAATAATATGTTCGTATTTTTTACTATGATTTCACTATTAAATATTTTTTTTACAAATATATCTTTTAATCTCACTTTTAATTATTTATTTTAATAACCAAAGACCACTTTTTTTCTCTCAAAGTTTCGCAAACAAAATTTGTTCTTATGATATTAATTTTTTTAATTTTGCAAGATAATTTCAGTCGTAAACCTAATTGATTACGCATTTAAAAAATGAAAATAAAAAATACAATAATTATGTTGTTCATAGATGTTTTGAATTAAAAAAATAATGTTAGAAGGTAATTGAAAAAAAAAATCATTACTTAACTTAACATGAACAAATAATTAAGGGGCATATTTGTTCAAATAGATAATTATTTAATGCAATAAGTAGTTGATAACCAAAATATGTAGTGAAAATAACATCTCTCATCTATAGTGACTTGCGTGAATTGGTTTATGATTTTGAGCCTTTTTTTTCTCTAGCTTTTTTTTAATCCCCACCTACTTTTTTTAGAATTAGGGTCGGTCCCTTTAACTACTACAGTTTATTATTATTTTTAACAAAAGATACTTTTGGGAACGAAAAAACTACAATAACCTTAATAAATTGAAGGTGTGCTATGGATCATTTACACAATGTATCGCATTGTATCAATTTTTGCACTATGATGCATCAATTTAAATTATATAATCTAATTTAGCATTGCGATGCATTAAATTTATGCACGCTGCATCAATTTAAATTACATAATTCAATTTATGTATCACGCTGCCCCAAGTCAATCACCTAATTGATATATCGCGCTGCAAAATTATAATGAACTAAACATTCATGTCCCCCGCCTTTTTCATCCTCCACAATCGAAAGCCTTCTTTTTCCTCATCCTTCTTCTCCGTCTTCGTCCCTACTAAAAAATCATTCAATCCAGCTCAGGTCTATTTCATTATCGTACTTAAGGAATTAAAAAAATCGATTAACTTTCGGGGCGTTGCGTAACAAATATTGACCAGAGCTGTAGAATGAGTCAATCTGAGAATTTTATGAATATTTTTTTTGCCAAATTGATCTTAACAGTTGAAAAAAACTGAGAGTTGAACAATTAAATATTTGAGAAAAGATACGACCACAAATTTTTCATTTTTTAATAATTACAAAAAAAAACACTAAAAGTCCAAAATCAAATCGAGCAGCACCCTATAGGAATGAATGCTCATAATTATAATTATAATTATAATTATAATGGTTAGCAAAAGTGGTAATTGAGTTTGCGTATCAAGCTATTTATATTGCGATCCAAACGAAAGCTAAAGGCTTGTTTGTTAGTTTGTTAACCATTCATGTTTCACTTTCTTTTTGGCTTTCTATTTTTTGCTGAAAAATAGGTGTGAATATGCACTTGATACTATTTTTGTATATATCTAATGGGGTATACAAAAAACAATTCTATTACGTCACGACGTTTTCTTGAGAAAATGACATTAATAAACTCATCCATAATTATTTTCATGATTGCTCATCTCCATCCCTTTCATTTAACGTCACTTTCTTCATTTACCTCTATTTATTATTAAAAGCAAAAACTTGGTATAACGATTTTACGTATATTTTTCGTAAGACGAATTTTTTTTATCCGACTTACAGTATATTAATGGGTTGAACTTAGACATACATAAAAGGTTCAAGGTTCACGGTTTGAACCGTGAATCAAACTGGAACCGAAACCATTTTTCAAGTGAACCGGAACCAGAGGTTCACCGATTCACTAAAGGTTCATGCGTTTAGGATTTGGGTGAAGCGGCGGTTTGGAACCATATTTGTGAACCGTGAACCGCCGGTTCACGGTTCTAATGGTAATTATGAAAAAAAAAAAAAAAGAAGCTATTTTTTGAATTGGACGGTCCATATGAAAGGAAGCAGACGACCCATATCAAATTTGGCGGCTGAACGGTATTATTACCGTTTTTTGTTGTTTTTTATGTAAAAAATTTATTATTATTTTATTTTTTTCCTATTCTATAAATACTCCCACTTCCTATATAATTTTTCTCACTTCTAATCTCTCCAATTCTCTCAAAACCCTTCATCTCTCAATTCTTCAAGTCTACAAATATCACGTTATTACTCTTCAATTATTTAGTAAGTTTACTAATTCATTTTTATTAATTATTCTTTATTTAGTAAATTATATTAATTACGTTTTGACTACTCTCCAATATTTATTAAGTACTATAAATTATATTAATTGCATTTTTTATTATATATATTACTATTTAGTACTACTATTTTTGTTATTAGTTATTAACTTTAATATTAAAGGACTTTAGTATTTATTTAAAAAAAATTAATATTATACTTACTAGTTATTGACTTATTGTTAATTACTATTTTTAAAATTAGTTATTAATTTATACTATTAACTACATTTTATTACATTATTTTATTAGTTTATTACAAAAAAAATGTCTTCTTATCGATCCGACACGAACAAGGGAAAAGACAAAGCTTCCCAATGACTCCAAATCCCCAAGCCGAGAAGAGTTGGTCCCGTAGATAGTTTTTGGCAAAATTTAGACACGTCAATTAGTTTAGATTTTAGCAATGAGACGAATATGATGTTAACAATCCAATGAATGATGAGCCAGTTAATCCCCACACCTCTGAAACTCATCCTCGTACTCAAGAGAGTATTAGTCAAACCGAAGGCCAAGGTGGAACAACAAGAGGTCGAGTTCAAGGTGGAACAACAACAAGAGGTCGAACTACGGGACAATCTGATATATTCACGTTATATTATACAAAAACGCATCTTGAAGGTAAGAATTTCCTAGTTACAGACAACTATTGCAACACCCCATTTAGCTTCAAAAATGGAAATGAATACGGCACGTATAAGAAGCACATAAGAAACAAGCATCTCGATAAAATGGGAATGGAAGAAGGTCAAACACAAATCACGGGAGTTGCAGATTCATCTCAATAAGGTACGTCTTGCCTATTTAAATTTACCGAAGGTGTGTATAGAAAACAAATGGTAAATTTGATTTGTGCTAAAGGTCGACCGTTTAATTTTGCAAATTATGTTTTATGGGAAAATTTTGCACAGTTACAATTGAATCCTACCATTAAAGAAATTCATAGGAATATGTTGACTTGTGACACAAAAATTACTTGCCTATAAGGAAAAAATACATTAATTACTACGTTTATAAATGTATTGGAAAAAGTTTTAATATTTATAGATATTTGGAGTGATAAATGACAACAACATTACATGTATTGGATTAATAACTAATGAACAATGCAAAAACGATTAATTGGATTTAAAGACTTTGATACTGTACATAATTCTCGTAATATTTCTGCAAAAATTATGAATGTTTTAAAATAATATGGTTTAGATAAAAAAATATTTTCAATTGAATTTGATAATGCTTCAAATAATACTGCTACTTTACCCAAAGTCATTTCATTTTGTCAATTATCAATTGGTGGTAATTTTTTCATGTTAGATGCATATATCATATTTTAATTTGTGTGTGTAAAATGGTTTGACGACTTTACGTGATAAAGTTAAACCAATTAGGAATATAATATTAGTTTTAACTAGACAATATAATATTAAAAAAGAATGAGCTAAATTTTGTAGACAACAAAATATGGAACCTAAATCATTTCATTTAGATGCTCCAAACTGATAGAATTTCACCTATAAAATGTTATATGAATCTTATCAACATCGGAAACAATTATGTGCATTTTTTCAATCAATAGATTACACTCTTCCGATATTTTCTCATCAGTGGGATGTTTGTGAAAATTTAAAAATGATTTTAAAAGTTTTTGACGACGCTACCGAACAATTATCATGTTCTTATTATCCTACTTTTGTATTAGTTTTAGAACATTGTGCTAAAACTAGTTATATATTCAAACATTTTAAAGATTACTCAATTTTAGGTGAATGTATTGCTAATATGATAATACAATGATTAAAATATTTTTTGAGCATTTCACCATTGTTTTTAGTAGCTAAAATATTAGACCCTAGAATAGGACAAGATGGTTTAGAAGCAATGCTAACATATTATTATGATAATTTATTCCCCGATGGCGTTGACTTATTTTCAACTAACTCTATTCCAAATCTAACAAATATTTCGAATGAAGTTAAAAAATATTTTATATGCACTTTTTAAAGAATATAATGTAATTTATGGTACTACCGTACTATTAGTCTCTAGTAGAAAATGGTGCTGACCCATGCCTCAACCTCAACCGTCGTCGTTGAGCATGCATTTAGCGTGTCCGACTACGTTTTGGATGAAAGAAGATCTCAATTGAGCACAAGAAATTTAGAATTTCAACTTTTGGTGGGTGATTGGGTTAAAGGAACGATTCGAACACAAGACAAAGTAGTTACTTCCGAGGAGGAGGAGGATTTTGATGAGGATATAAAGACCGGGAACGATTGAACAACGCCGCTCGTTTCAATAAGTTAATTGTAATATTTATATTAGATTTTTTTTTAATTATAGATAATAAGTTATAATTTTTAGTTTAGATTTTTTTTATTTATTGAAAAAAATTGTAATTTAGAGGTAAGGCTCATTTGGCTTTAGTTCATTGGTTGTCCCTCTCATTGTAATTTTTTATTATATTAATAAAATTTGTCGTGGTACCGCCCCTACCCTCCCTATTTTTTACAAAATATTGTCCTATTTTTTTTACAAAATATTGATATTTTACAAAGTATAAAATATAAAATGTTTACAAAAGTTAAAATAATGAATTTTTTCTTTTTTTCACTTTTAAAAATTCAAACAATATTTAAAGATAGTCATTTTTACAAATGTTTAAACATAGTTTTAAAAAAAAATCAAAAAAATCAAAAAAAATTAAAAATTAATTTGGTGAACCGTTTGGGTTCACGGTTGTTCGATTTTGCTTTAAGAACCGCCCGGTATCGTGCATGTCTAATTAAACTGTGAGAGAATTCGTAAAACGGTCTTACTCATCTTTAAAAAGTTCTTATTTCCTTTCTAGGTCATTTCATTTTTTTTAAATCTACTTTTTAATTTGTTTTTTCTAAAATTATCTTTACCATTTACCCATGATTTAATTCCAATTTTAATGGATGATCCAACACTGATACAAATGTGTATGAGAAAAAAATTAGATGTCACATAGGATTTACATCATTTTTAAAAGAAAAAAACATCTACAATGCAGATGTGAATGAGTGATATGGATATGATGTGTCAACCAAATTTGATTACGTTGTGGATGATAATGTCAATTTTTCATATTCTAATTGATGGTGTGGAACTTTGGATACATTATAATCATTATTTTTCTTTTTAAAAACTCTTGCTATTAGTTGTTCTCTTTTCTTTTATTTTTTAATTTTTTAAATTTCATTATAGTGGTAAGTTGAATGTTAAGCATTGGAAAAGTGCGTTTTGATTTGATGTGAATGAAGAGAGAAAAATTATCACATATGATTGCAGTATTAATTACACACGACCACGTAAGCGATGGTAGACACAAGGCAAGTATGGGCGTTGCCCCCTCGTGAAGTAATTTTAAAAAAATAATAATAATAATATGCTATATTGTACATTTGCCCCCACACGATCAAATTTCTACAATTTGCCCACTTAAATAAAAAACAAATTATAATTACGATTTAAATTTTAAAAAAATTAATAACCCTTATTTTAAAATAGCCCTAATTTGAAATAATCATAATTTTGAAATAGCTAATTGAATATTTAATTTATGTAATTGTTGTGAATTGTGATTTATGAATTTGTGATAGATGATATATTGATATTATGATAATATTATTTTATTTCCTAAATTTGTGTGTTCAATATCGTTGTAGGAAATGTATATTTATTTAATCGAAATTAGAGCATTTTAATTTGGGGTTGAAGTAGTCGATTTATGATAATATTTTTTATTTGTGTATATTTCCAAATTGTGGTTGATTTAAAGGAATTTGATTTTAGTGATTATGGAGAAATTTTTTAAACGAACCAAATTTGTGATCACTTTATAAATGATTGTCTTACATGTTTTATTGAAAAATATTTGCTTAAAACGTTACAAATGATTATACAATTAAACGCTTTCAAAGTATGAAAGCGTAGGGGACAATTATGATTTGTAACTTTATTAAATTTGTGCACCGGTTGAAAAATTCACTACACGTAAGATCAAATCCATAGTTGCATTGGTGATGCTTTTACATGTGTATTTTTTAAGAATACACAATATCCCGATATTTATGAGCTTATGCTAGAACCACTTATGAGTACTTAATTTTGGGGTAAATTCGAGATTGGTCCACTCTCATAAGTTTATAACCGCTACACGAATTTTTTTTAACCGTTAAAAATCATTTTTGAGGCGAAAAGACTATGATACTCTTAATGAACCTAAGGCACACTATCGGTCACATATTCAATATGCATTCGATTTTTCATCGTGATGCATCAATTAAAATTACATAATCCTATTTATGTACCGTTATGCATCAAATTAAAATAACATAATCCAATTTATGCATCGCGCTGCATCTACTTATGCACCGTGGTGCATCAATTAAAATCACATATTCTAATTTATGCACTGCGATGCATCAATTAAAAATACTTAATTCAATTTATGCATCATACTGCATCAATTTTAATAATATAATCTAATTGATGCATCACACTTGCAACAAGGCAAGCAACCAATTAATACATTGTGCTGCAAATATAATAAATTAGGTCTTCATGTCCGTTTTTTCCATAACACAATCAATACATTATTTCAAATTGATGCATCATTCATGTATCCCAAATCCAAATCAATGCATCACGATTGACAAAATTATGACAAAATTCTATGACAAACAAAATTCTATTTAGGCATTTCATCGACCAATTTAAGTGCATATCAACACAAGACACAAATTGAAAAAGGAGGACCGCTAGCAATTTCTCCTTAACTTTGTGCACAAAATGACGTGAATGTGTCATCTAATTTAGTTTCTTACAGGCTATACTGTAGGTTAAAATGAAAAATTACATGATATAGAGTAGTTAATTTTGTACACAAAATGACGTGTTACCTGACTTGGTATCTTATAAGCTTACTGTAAGTTAAAAGGAAAAATTGCGGGTCAATAAACTATTCAAAGTTTTCAACACTTTACACCTATATTTTTTTCGTAACCGAAAAAATACACATCATGAATTGCGATGCATCATTTATATCACGATGCGTGCTAGTGCTTTTTTTAATCCCAGTGCATGACGTGTTTTTTTCCAGTTACTAAAAAAATATAAGGATATAAAGTCGTTAAAAATTATAAATTATTCAGAGATGACCGGCCCGAATTTCTCCCAAGTTAAAATGTGAAACCAACTTTAAGTATCATTTCATCCCTAACGCATTCCACAACTACCATTTCAAATTCTAAAAAACAAGGATACATTCCACGGGATCAAGACCTCATACTTGTTAATGCATCATTTCATCCCTAACGCATAAACCGCCTTTCACCATCACTAGCTTGAATTAAAATCCGATAAACACTAATGGAGGTTATTAAAACAGGTAGGCAGAAGCGAAAATTCGGACTCCCGGAGTGGCCACAAACGATGTCCGGTGAAACCTAGTTACCCCTTCAGTCGAGGTTTAACAACTCAAAGCTCTACATACCAACCAGAATGCATAGGCAGCTACTGAAGTCACCGTAATAACAACATAGCACTTACAACTCCAGTAATCGATCCCCATAAGTATAACATGAGAAGGTAAATAGGGTATTACTCTATAAAATTTTACTTTCACTTGCAAAACCTTCATATACAAGCAAACTAAAAAGGTGCAAATACAGCGTGAAAATAGTTGTTATTGAAATTCGACTGTATGTATCAGGCCAATGAGTTTAGAATTTCTTTGCAGATGTTACAAGAGCTTTTAGAATCTCTTAGTTCGCAGTCAAGATAATGTACATATATTATTGATTACATTTTTCTTAGGTTGTCTAACCTTGCTTGCAAATCGCTGTCTATCCCAGTGTCATCACCGGTAGATGCTTCGGCTTGTGGAACCTTAGTCTTTGCAGCTGGTGCAGCTACGGACGTGGAGGGTGCATTCAATAGCTACAAATTTGAAAAGCACTAACACATCAGTATATGCTCAAATGCTAAGGAGACTTTTTGGGATTCAAACATTAAATGCATTATGCACTCACCATGGAAAAATATCACACTTTCAAACTTTAGCTCTCAAAAGAATAAATAATCTTTTCTTTTTGATAAGTAAAATGAAAATCAATAAATAATCATCACTCCTCCAGCTCCGTCCCCACATAAATGAATAAATAGTTCCACTTTTCTGTTTAGCTTGTCCCAAAAAATTTGTCTCGTTTCTTAAATAGGATATAAATTTAACGCACTTTAAAGTGGATACAAACAAGTAAAGCCACAATCTTAAAATACTTTACTTGTCAAATGGAACTATTCCTTTGGGATGAAGGGAGTACTACAGTGTTTGCTTCTATAACCATTCTAAGAGGGATATGTAGAAATTTAACGATGTGATAAGCTTTACTTGTATTGGTTTGTTGCAGGTCCCAAAAAGCAAAACAGTTTTTTTTCCAGATGGTAGGTGATTTAGCAGTGAATTATCAGTATCATGAGCATGCAGGAAGAATATAGAAACTTGAAAATCACCTCTGAATTCATATCAATCCCTATCTCATCGAGGACCTGGCTCACTAGCTCTTCTGTTTCTTCCTCTTCCTCATCCCCTTCCAGAGCATCATCAATAGCATCAGCCATAACCTCAGATACCATTTCCATTTTCTCATTCTGCCTCTCAAATTCTTGCATAATTTTTTGGAGTGATGGCAAATTCATTTGCCTATTCATCTGGCCCATAGCCTTCGTGACACCTTTCATTGCCTCCCCCATCGCTTGTGTCGACTTCAATGTCTGAACAAAACATTGGTTGAAAAGAAAAGAAGCAAACTATTACACTACAGCAGTGAAGGAAGCAAAACCAAAAACAGATGTCATTTATGGATTTCAATATTATAATGAATAAAATATATTCTTCTTGAAAGAATAATTTATAAAGCTTATGGGCTAGAAAGCATATTGCTCGAAAATTTTCTATTCTTCATGATTACTCCTACTAAACTCCCAACAAATTTTATCAATAAGATCTACTAAGAATCAGAACATAATAAATATACAAGACAGGGACAAAGCGCCAGTCAAAAGAAAGCACGGCAGACAAAACACAAGAGCCCTGTTAAGCTCATCATATTAAGACTCCACTTTCAGCCAACTACGCACAACTTGTTCAACCCCAACACCCACACACAGAAAAAGAAAAAGAAAAAGAAAAAAAAAAACAACTGTAAAAACTCAGAAAGGCACCTACCCTCCTGGAAATAAAAGGAAGATGAAGAAAGCATATTATATGCCACATCCATAATAAAACACCAAGGCATAAAGAATGGTCAACATTCAACATAAATGCACAACAGTAATCATTTGAAGCATTCTCTAATGGATTAATAACAAGAACCATGGCTCCATTTTGTTTTGTCCCTTATGAGCATAGCAAGGATTATAAAGAAAACAGATGATTTATCAGATTCAGTAAGCAACGAAATATGCATTTAGCATCTAAGGAGCACAGAAAACTGAAGACTCTTATCAGCAGATTCAGCAAATGAATCCAGTGCAATGCATGACAGGTGGGTGCACCTAAAACATGTACTTTCTTTGTCATCCCGATTTTGTTTCAGTTCCCTTTAAACAATCTGAATGATTGCCCAACCTTCAATCCCTACCCCTTCCCTCTTTCTATGTATGAGTGTGTAACAGAAGTGAAGGTGGCCCCACAATAGCAGAAGATGTCAGCACGCCGACTAACCCCTCTCATGGTTCCCAGGAGAACCCCCTAAACTGGCAATCAGTAATACAACTCTGGCACTCATTGGTTCCATAAGCATGAAGAGAAACTACCTGTCACCTTATCTCGCAGTGCTGGCGGTAGGAATGGGGAGGGAGAGAGAATGTGAATGCAACGACACACACACACTCACACACCAAGCAGGAAGAACAACCAGGGTTTCATGTACATTATTTCCTTTAATGAGAATGGATAGCCAATAGAAAGGAATTGTACCTGAATTCTAAGAGAGACACCTTGCAGTTGGGATTTAAGCTTATAAAATTTCTCAATCTGATGCCTTGTTCTGATAAGGTCCTTTGCCATCACCTTAACTGCTCCCTGGAACAGAGAACTCCAGATTATTTATTTAAGCAATAAGAGACATTGTAAAGTAGGTGCCTGCTGATAACAGCTAGATAATAACTCCATCCGCACATGCAAACAAAAGATGAGAAATGCAGTAAAACAGAGACAATAATAGATCCAAGGAGCTTTCAATATTACAAACTAACACTGTAACAGGATAGTACAAAGTACTGGGAATACAGCATTACATTACATGGCAAAAAATTAGGTATGTTGAGAAAGTTCATCTAACCTACCTCAAAGGCTAAGAGTTATGTCATATGGTCTCAGGTACAAGTATTGCACATGGATGTGTCAATGTATCTCCCAAGGTCCAAATCATAAGATAAAAGGGTATGTATCAAATAGTCTGATCAAGCGCATGAATACATCCTACATGTATATTAGAAGAACAATGCAACCTCCACCTTCAAACCTATACTAATGCACTTTGTCCATTCAACAATCTATTCAAGTCAGAAAACGCAGAGTTTGATATGCCAAGTCAGTCAGAAAACCATCACTCGCCAAAGAAATGGAGAAGGCTCGGTGGTGGCTCTAGCGGGTGGAACATGATCAAAGTATTCAACACAAAATTATCATCAGGGATTATAAATCAAATGCATGTGCGAGCTAAAGGAAGTGGCATCCAAAGGCAAGGGTGATTTCTGGAGGAAAATAACATATCGTTCAGGTTACTGCTACTGTTGAGAAAGATGAACAACAATATGAAAATTCTGCATATTGAAGTTCAGGGTAAGGATAGGAACGAGTCTATAAGCATGGCAGAGATTGTTGAGGGTAAAGGATAGTGAATGGTGGCCGCAAAAAATAGGAGCTTTTAAGTCATCACGATGAAGTGGTGACTCTGACATGGCCTGACTTACGGCTAATGGTATGAAGTCACACTTGATTGTTGAATACAATTTATGTGAGAGTGTCTTCTAGACAATGTTTGGTGGGGAGCTTTTGAAACTCGGATGTCCGATTCCAGCGCAATCCAAATTGCAATAGTATATCAATCAAAGGAGGAGGATTCCTTTTTGGGGTTTAATTGGAGGATGAGGCTGAATGTACTCTACTGGAGAAGAAGTAGAGGTCCATTAGTCAGGAGACCTTATTCATGGTTGAACCACCAATGCAAACAAGTATACATCTTAGTCAAGCAGCTGATAAGCAAGTAAGCATCTTTTCATTACCAGCGTTGCAGTATTCGAAATACGAGAATGAACTATAGTAATCCTTATATACTGAAAAGAATCACAAGGATGAGGATAAACAATCAAAAATATAAGTTTAGATAATTCAAATGAACTGGCATACCATCTGGCCTTGCTTTGCACTCTTCTTTATCTCTGCAATCAGTTTTTTCTCTTGTGTTTGTAAACTTTGCCTCTCCCGTTCAATTTCTCTTATAGACTTATCAAGCATCCGCTTGTTCTCCCGCAGGAGCTCTGAAAAAAAAAAAAAACAAGTGTGTTAAATTTGCAAGACCATGACTACTTGTTCAGTGAGCTGTTCATGCAACAAAGTTACAATATTCGACAAATGCATTGAAGCCACCAAAGATCCATTATGAGTTATGAGGAACAAAAACTAAATTGAAAACAGTGCAACTAAACATGCACATTTGATCACTTCACAAAACCATAAAACAAAAGACTGGAAATAATGTAGCAGCAGTCCTAAATGCAACTATATACCTAAACAAACAAAAACACTGGGGGTGGGGTGGAAACTAGGCCCAAAACAGGTGACTGTCGTCGTAAGATTCTTTGAAGCAAGTATCATTTCTCATGACTAATCCAAGAAGTCCTAAATGCAACTATATACCAAAACAAACAGAAAAAACTGGGGGTGGAAGGGATGAGGGAACTAAGCCCAAAACAGGTTCCGAATATGTCATCCTAAGATTCTTCGATGCAAGTTTCATTTCTCAAGACTAACCCAAGAAAGTTAGAGGTTTCCTCAACTACTGAAACCAAACGTTGTCATCCCATATCACACTCCCATTGAAAAAGGGCCTTTTGACACATAAGGTTCAAAGATTGTCAGGACTCCTTAAACCTACTGTTCCTAAAAAAGAGTTCCCTTCTGACTTTTCAACATCAACTAATTAGTGACTCAAATTATTACCTTTATAAACTACATGAAAAGTACAATGAACCATAAACTCCATAGTTTTGAAAAGGCAGGTAAATCCATATCAAATCTTCCTTTGATTTTGTAAAGTCAAATTGGAACTCCAATAGCATAGAGGGAGTATAAATTCACACTGTCCAATTATTTTTTATTTTCAATTTGCTTTCATATTATCCCAAACTTTTACCAGTAGCCAAATATTGATCTGCTCAAATTAGCAAAATAACTTTAGTGTTCAGCAGATTGTAGCATGGAAGTGCCACTCATTGCCGGAAAAGTCAAGAACAGAACTAAAAGGATCTTAGGTAAGGTTTACTGGCCACCACAAAACCATTTTTGTCAACTATTACGACTACAGGGCCTTCCATATTAAATTATACTACTCAACTACTTGACAAAAGAGTTACCTACAATACTAAATCTGAAATTCTTATACCTCAAAGTCTTACCACCTTCCGCTTGGGTTGGTGAGCAAACAAAAGCTTCCCTACAGTCTTCCTCTGACGTAAGCCCTCTACTGTAGAGGTGACTAGTACACACGCTAGCAGATACACTTCACCAATCTTGCCTTCTTTTCCAACAAAGTTACCAGTGGGGTCTAGGATCTGGGAGAACGCACAAGAAGTAAACTAGTTATTCATGCCAGTCCTGACTTACAGATTCTCTTACTCCTCTTACCTTTTATGGAATTTCCCACCCAAACACCAGGAGACCCCATCTCTATCTAGCTTTTGGCTATTTTGGTGTCTCCGGGAGGTAGTACATAGAGTTTGGTCAAATCTCACATGAATAGCTCTCCCGTCTCAAATTAGACCAAGTAAGTGTGTTTAGGGACATCAAAGCTCATTTCAACCAACTTGAAATTATTCATACATTCAGACAAACTGGGAACAATTCCTTCTACTTACATGGGCACCACCAACATTCTCAAGACTGTTAGCTAATATGTGTAAATTCCCACCTATGAACAAGGGTAAAGAATTATAAGAAGAAAAATGCACAAGGAAACCGGTTGGGCACTATAAATAACATCAATGACGCAAGTTGTTTTCTTCTTCTGGTTTGATTCATTAATGGCTTTAGTTTACTCTTTATCTTTTTTTTTCTTTTTGATTGAATCATAATTGTAGTTAAGAGTAAATTGTGACTCTTCCCATTTTATAGAGCAAATCACACAGTTGGAATCAGCATATAACGACCAAAAGAAGTCGTTCAATCAAAAACTTAATTTTTCCTTAATGTTTGTAACAAGTGAAGGTAGCTTCACAAGTAACGGCTCTGTGATTTACTTAAGTTCTTCCTTCAATCTCTCTTATTCCCCTTCGGTGGATGTCAACCTAGTTATTGAATGCACTGTGACCAAGAGAAAGGGAACGAGGGTAAAACAAGGAATCTAGAACATCAAAACGTAAATGAAAAGGCTTGACAAAAAGGATCACCATTAAGATGTAGAAACAAGAGAGATCTTCTGAAAAGGAAATTCAATAGATCTTCTATTCACCAGAATTTGTAGATTTGCAGTCTGAATTTACAACGGAAAAGGTCATGTTTGTCGTAAGATCAGCAAAGAAACGCCTAGTCATAAATTTGGAATGTTTTCTTAATGAAAACGAATTACTGGATCAATAATATAAAAAAGAAAGTCTAAGTTTAATTCAAGTCTAAGAATCTCCTACAGTTTTTCCTAGATATCAAAGCAAAAATTTATACGAGGATGTTAAATTTTCCCAGATAGCTGCCGTGTTTTGACCATTTCTCCTGGACACAGTTGAATGTAGACAGGTAGCATAACCCGAGGCGCAGGCTACAGACTGTGTAGCCATACACACACACACACAAAGACTAAGACTAAGCCCAAGTCAGTCATAAAACAGATCAGCCATATGGAATCGTAAGCTCCTTTAATACAAGTTTTACTTCCCACAACTAACCTGATATGTCCCTAAGGGGGTGGCCCATTGGTAGGCATGGGGCTTTACAAAGTGTGAGGTCTCAAGTTTTGATTCCTTTCCATGACCCCCTTAGGAGGAAAAAAAAAAGGAAGAAAAAAAAAAAACTAACCTGATATTTTCAATACAAAATATGGATTCCTCCAAGTACCAAACCCAGCTTTGCCATATCAGAAAGAGTTGATGGGCTCTTAAATGTAATGCACTCCCTCCGTCCCAGAAAAAGTACGAAAAACAGTTTCTTTCTATATTTTGCTATTGATAAATTAATTATAGAGCATAAAAATTAAAACCATCTATTATACAATAGAGCTCATACTCATACATGTGCAATTGACTAAAGTTATCTAAAGGTTGAGATTTACTTTTTTACCGAAATCTTACGGTCACGATTAAAACCTACCTTCACATGTGCGAAGGTGGTTGTGCAACTACCCGTCTCTCTTTCTCTCCAACTCCGCCACTCATATTTCTAAATATTTTTGTTGGATTTCATTTAGAATACGTTAAACACGAGCTTACAATAATCTGCTCTCGTACTAACATCGTGTCATAGGCACGGGCACACAATCTATTAATAAACCACATTAAAAAATACATTGAAGAGCGAGTCGATCCATATAATCTACTACTTAAAAATGATCAAATTAGTTTGAAAAGTCAGAATACAACTTTTGATCGGACCAACAGAGAATAATATTCAAAACATCCAATTGATTTTATAAATTCCCTCTTTATCTATATTACACCAAATTTTTTAATTACGATTAGTCGATTACTGATGAGCTCCAATTCAGCAAAGTGAAAAAAAAAAAAACCAAAAAACCAAACTTTACGTAAGAGGATTAGGCATGGATTAGGATTAATGCTACAGAGAGTATCAAAGAAAATTCATATATTTTTTAGTAATATTCCAATTAGATCGTCATAATACAAGCTCTATCTTCCAAATTATAAATCTATAAAACGCATCTCGTGTAAATTACGTCAACAAGGTAAAATACGGCAATAAAAAAAATTTAAAAATGAAAAACATATGCAAGGAATAATAAAAACATATGAATCGAGGGAAGAACCTGCGGGTGTTTTCCTCTTTCCAAACAAGAAACTCATTGCCACAAATCAACCGATTGCCGATTGCCGATAACCGATTTCTGATAAACCTCTCTCTCTCAGAGGGATTTTGATTGAACAGAGTTTAGCAGCTAATAAATCTAGATCTACTAGTTCTGTGACACATAAAGAACGAGAGCTTGTTTTACCTGATTTTAGAAGAAGAAGTGAGGGAGGCGGTCGGGGATTCCAATCGGCTGTGGGGATTCCAATCACGTCGGGAAAGATCGAGGTCGAGGAGGTTGCCCGCTGCCGTCCTATGCGCCGCACTTGGGTTAGGGTCGGGGATCAGAAATGGAGTCTGGTCTCTGCCTCTGGGTTTGAAATAATGAAATGTTAGGGTTCTTTTTTTAACCTAATATATATATATATATATTCGAATACTATTCACGAATACTCGAATCGAATATCATTAAGTTCGTATTCGTATTCGAATCCTTATCGAATATTAAAAAAAATTCGAATACGAATACCGAATACCGAATTCAAATACCAAATCGAATCAAAAAGATTCGATTTGTTTGCAACCCTAAATACACTGGGTAAAAAGAATATATACTTTTAGTCTTTTACTACCAACATGAACCTTTGAAGCAAAGCTAATCTCTCATTTCATCCAGGGTAATGCTAGGGCCACTCTAATAGCACTTAATTTTGGGTACCAAATGATGTGGCATCTTATTTGTCATATTGTTAACATAACTTTTTAACTTATAGTGGAGCCCATAAAATGCCAAATAAGATGACACATTGGAAACCACATCATTTGGTGCACAAATTTAAGTGCTCATTAAGTGGCTCTAGCATTACTCTTTCATCCATGTCTTTTTTTTATACTAGTATGTAACTTTTGATATGCACGGATCGTCTTTTTCTTTTTAACGTAACTTAATATAAAACTCATAAGCAAAAATCTTATAAATTGACATAATAAAGTTTAAAAAGTTAGTCAATTAAAAAAGTAATTATTTTTGTTCGCTTTATTATTCAAATAAAATGTACATGAATAATTTAATAGAATTTTTATGGTTACATAAATAATTTAGTTGAATTCTTAAGGTTTCATTTAATGGGTAACACTTTGCTTTGCCTAACATCATGAAAACAATGTAGAGAGAAGAGTTTTATTTTTCTTGCTTTATATAAGAATAAGTTCAACCATTTGAAAGATTCACAGTTTATAGGTGTAAAAATTAGAAATTACAACTCACTGTAGTACATTGTATAAGAATTGAATTTTAAAAAATGCTACAGAGTTAATTTTAAATTAAAGACTTTACAGGATATCTAAATTGAAAACTGACCATTGATGATTTCGTAATTTAAAATCCAATGTATCTGTAATCTACAATTAATTGTGTACAACTTCTAATTTAATAGTTTTTGAAAATAAATGTCGAAGGAAAATTTAAAGCACAATTATTAACATGTGGGGTAATGTATAAATTATAATGGACAAAGTGAAGCTTCTAATTGTTTTCGAAAATAACGGATGAAGAAAATTTAAGAACAATTAATTGAAATTAAAGATTTTAAAGGCTAAATTGAAAACTAGCCATTTATTATTCAGCAATTTAAAATCTAATGAATTTTTACATCTTCTAATTCAATAGTTTTTTTTAATAAAAGTTGAAAGAAAATTTAACCCACGGTTATTAACATGTGGGGGTAATAATGGGATAATTTGTTCATATACATGGATATTGGGTATCACCTTAAGTAACTTATAAAGCCTTTTTTTTAAACAAATTTGGTAAGCATAAATGACAACTCCCATAAAACTTTAAAAGGGATGGTGTATTATTTTGATTAAAATACTCTTTTTAAAAACCAACAATCTCACACTTATTTTTATTTTATTTTAAAAATCAATGTGCAAAAATCTTACAAATTGATATAATAAAGTTTTAAAAGTTAGTAAATTAAAAAAGTAATTAATTATGTTCATTTTATTACTCAAATAAAATGTACATTAATAATTTAACAGAATTCTTATGGTTACATTAATAATTTAGTTGAATTCTTAAGGTTTCGTTTAATAGGGTAACACTTTGCTTTTCCTAACATCATGAAAACAACGTAGAGAGGAGAGTTTTATTTTTCTTGCTTTATCTAGGAATAAGTTCAACCATTTGAAAGATTCACATTTTATAAGTGTAAAAAAAAGAGTTACAACTCACTGTAGTACATTGTATCAGAATTGAATTAAAAAATGCTACAGAGTTAATTTTAAATTAAAAACTTTACAAGATATCTAAATTGAAAAATGACCGTTGATGATTTCGTAATTTAAAATCCAATGTATATGTAATCTACAATTAATTGTGTACAACTTCTAATTTAATAGTTTTTTAAAATAAATGTCGAAGGAAAATTTAAAGCACAATTATTAACATGTGGGGTGATGTATAAATTATAATGGACAAAGTGAAGCATCTAATTGTTTTCGAAAATAACGGATGAAGAAAATTTAAGGAACAATTAATTGAAATTAAAGATTTTAAAGACTAAATTGAAAACTGACCATTTATTATTCAGCAATTTAAAATCTAATGAATTTTTACATCTTCTAATTCAATAGTTTTTTTTAAATAAAAGTTGAAAGAAAATTTAACCACCGTTATTAACATGTGGGGGTAATAATGGGGTAATTTGTTCATATACATGGGTATTGAGTATCACCTTAAGTAACTTATAAAGCCTTATTTTCAAACCAATTTGGTATGCACAAATGACAACTCCCATAAAACTTTAAAAGGGATGGTGTATTATTTTGATTAAAATATTTTTTTAAAAAAATCAACAATCTCACGCTTATTTTTATGTTATTTTAAAAATCGTATAGACAAATAAAATATGAAATACATACTAAAGGTGACAACTTTCTTGAAATGCATCGACACATGTTTTTTGACCTAAATATTCGTGGTAAAGTTGTGTTCCGCCCGGTTTATTAGTTAAATATTCATAGTAAATTGTAAATTGTATATATACATGTTATTTCTGAAGTAAATATTTTATATGAAATCCATATCATTGGTAGTAATACTGGAAAGCAATAATATTTAAACAATACATAGATATTTTTGATTTATTAAAATTACTTTTATCAATAATACACGATGACTCCCAAAAAAATTGATACCAAAATTGAAATTGAAAACAAAACCGAAAAAACAATCAAATGTGAAAATCAAGACTAAAATAAAAACCAATTTACATCGAGTTGCAAATCTCAAATTTGGAATCATGACGAAATTGAAGAAAGAACATAAAATAACCAAAATCATAACTTAAGAAATAAGAATAAATAAAAACTAAAATAAATGTCAAAATAAAAACCAAAAGCAAAAGATGAAAACCAATATAAGAAACACTAAGAAAAAAATCAAAACTAAAACTAAAATCAATACCCAAACCAAAAAATATAATCAGTCAAAATAAATATATCTTCATCTAAACATAAGCAAAATAAAAAAATCAAAATGTCAAAATTAAAGCCAAAAACAAAAGCACAATCACAACAAAAATAACAAAAGGTAAAACTAAAATCATATCTAAAATTAAAATTTTTAAAAAGCTATTACCAAAAACATTAGAAAAACAAATTTAAAAAATTAAAAGCAAAATAAAAAAATCATCATGAAGACCAATGCCAAGAGAGAAATCCAAACTTTGGTCTTATCCAACAAAAATGAAAACCAACCCATAATTATAGAGATCTAGCAAGAAAAGTTTTACATTTTTCTTCAAGAAGTCGGTAGTCAAAAGAAATAGAAGTTGGTGTTACCTTTGGTGGGAGGGTAGGTAGATAATTGATCACGCAAAATGTGTGGTGATCTTGTCTTGTCGTCCACGTGTGAGCGAGGATGATGTGGCAGCTTCTGGTTCGTCCTTTTCGTTTGACCTGCACAAGATAAACAATAAACACCGTTAAGGTGTCGGGTGGCCCGACTATAACCCTCCGGCGTGAGAGTGAGGATTCGGTAAAGAATTGGTAATAAATAGGCCGTGATAAATGTTTTGATAGGGAGTTGTGATAAGAGAGTTGTGATATCGCTGAAAATTACTTACCTTGTCCTAAATGTGCGTTCTCATATTTATACCTGAAGTTTATGGTGACGTGGCAGCTAGTAATTGGGGAGCATAAAGCGGCGGTTATTAAATGCGTTGAGGGTCTTCGTCAGGAATGAGTGAACTGTGCACTTGTCAGAGAGTTGGTATTGGCGTGCAGCGGTTTTCTCGGGCCTAGGGAAATGGTTTGTCAGGGTGGATGATTGATCTGAGGCCGAGGCCGAGTGGTTCTTGTGACGAACGCTATTTATTAGTTGCCGAGGCTGAGGATAATGGAGACTGATTTGGTGGCGGGGCCGAGGGTGCCCGTGGTCTTTTAGGCCAGTCGTGGCTGGCTCGTCATATGGCCGAGGGTAATGATGCCGAGGTTGAAGTGATTATTTTAGGGTGAGTGGTCCTGTCCTCGCTACTGGTGGCTCTTCAGGTGGGGCCCCCTTTTTTGTGCCGAGGGTCGGGTCCTTGGCGTGCCGAGGGTCAATCCCTCGGTTTAATCCTTTCAGTGGCCCCCTACTTTTTGGCTGCTCGATGCCGAGGAGGTAAAAAGTAATCCCGTTGCTTGATGGTAGGAGGTCGGCGTCTCGTTTATGGCCGAGGATGACTTACGGGTTTTGATTCGAGGTTGATTCTGGGTTTTTTGCTGAGGTTGGAAGTTTATGGGATGTTTACGTATGTCCGCTCGGGGACGTTACGCCCTTCAGCCGCTCATTAAATGCGGGTTTTGGCGGCTTTTTGGTTTTCGTTTTGGGCGGCTTTTCGAATTTTGAAAAGTTTTTAATGCCGCCTTTTTCCGCGTCTCGAATCCAGAGAAAATGATGACGTGGCAAAATTCTGGTTGGTTCTGAAAAAACATGCGGGTCGGCCCGATGAATTTCCGGGGCCCCGGTTCAAAACGATGTCGTTGCTGCAGGGGGGTATAAGAGTCTTCTTTTTTATTTTTTATCGCTATCGCTTCTCATTTCTCTCTACACCGATTCTTCCATCAAGCTGAGCGATTTCCTAAAGAGCCTTTCATCCCGTTACATCCCTGGTTATTTGAAGCCCGTAAGTGTATTCCTTCTTTTTTCCACGCTTTTCTACGTTCTTCCTTGTTTTCGGGTGTTTTCCACGGCGGCATTTAGTGTTTTTCCGGCTTGGTACTGGGTTTAGGCTTTCCTCCGATTTGGGGTTTTAACTTTTCCGGTATCTGTATCTTTTTTCAGGCACATTTTCTCACTTTCCTGTAGATTTCTCCGGCGATCTTCCCAGTTTTGTCTTCATTTGGTACGGTTCTCTTTCCTTTCGTTTGTTTTCTAGCGGAGTATGTCTCCCAGGATTCCTTTTCCCGTTTTTTCTTCTTCGTCTTCTTCTAGCAGTTCTTCCATGGAACTGATAGATTACTGGAACAGGGTGATTCGAATACCCGTTTCGGTTAGGAGTCCTTCTCTTTTCCTTCCCAGTAACGTTGCCGAGGCTTCTGCTTCGGCCGAGAACGTTCCGAGTGAGTCTCTGGTGGCCGAGGATCTTTCTCGTGCCCTGGTGCCCTTTCAGGGCGTAGTCCGTCCTTTAGCCGAGGATGACCTCGCGGTTTCCGCCGAGAACAATGCCGAGGATGTAGACCTCGGCGGTTTTGAGGGCGGCAACCTATATGATGACGAGGCTGAGTCTGTTCCTCGTGGTCCTGCCTGGAGAGGTGTAGAGGTGAGGGTTTGTTTGGCCGAGGAGATTGTGGTGGATACCGTGATCTATAAGGAGACGACCGTGGGCCCTCTTAGTTCTGGAGAGTTCCGGGTCCCGCCGATTTCTTCGTTAGACTTGACTGTAGGGCCCCTTTGTTGAGTCGATCTTGGGAAGTCTCCTCGCGGTGGTCCTATGTATAGGCAGTGCGAGGATAGATGGGTGGCGGTTACTCCTCGGCAAGCGAGGTTTCTCCTTGCGAGTTATGGGTTGAAGGTTAGCCCGCACTGGAAGTTCGGCGACGAAGTTTTTTCCGCCCTGACCGTCCATCCGACGCCCCTATGAGAGTGTTTACGTGTCTTAGAGTTCAGTATTGGCTTAAGTCCGATTGCTCAAATTTTTACTGGGAGAGGGTCTTGCACTTTCGGCAGTTGAAAGAAGTTTATGCGGCAACGATACCGACAGATGGCTATGAGCCGAGGCTTCGCTTCAGGAGAGATGGGGACGAGGGTGAGAGGGTGCCTCGTGTTTTGAGGCCCTTCGAAAATAAGATAGATTTGGCAGATGTGGAGGCGTGGTCGCGGGCGTATGGCTCTGATATTTTCCGAGGTTCCATTCCAGATTCGAGATTCGGGATTTCCGAGCTGCGGGGCCTTCGTAGCCATGTTGGTTTTTATTCCAGCCTTTTCGAGTCTTCCAGGCTGCGCTTGCCCCTTGATCCTTTCATTTGCGAGTTCTTGATCCAGACGAGTTCAGTTCCGCTAGACCTCTCGCCCAATTTGACCCGAGCGTTGGTGAGTTCTGCAGTCTGTACCCGAGCGAAGGGATTCGAGCCTACATTGAGCCTTTTCTGTTATTATTACAAAGTCAGTATTTCTATGAACCGGCTGACGGCTCTCAGGCATCCTCGGGGGTTCCTTCTTCTGGCCAGCTTTGGAAACAAGGACCATAAGTGGTCTGAGAAGGTTTTGATTGTGGAGTCGAGCCGCGGGTGGAATTTTGAGATTCCTGAGGGGAGACCTCACGGCCTTTCGAGGACGAAGACTTTGAACGACTCCGATGAAGCCGCGAGAGTTGCTATTGAGGCCCCCTTGTTGAACGATGAAGGGGTGCAAACTTGGGCATATAACTGGAAGGCTGTGGTTGAGGATGAAGGCCTTTTATCGAGGTTCTGGGTTTCGGCTATCAGCGTTGAGGGGGTGCAAAGGGCGTACTCGAACTTTGAGTATGTGAGCCGAGCGGGCTGGACCCTGCATGAGGGATGGGTGTTTGGCTCGGTGTGTCCGAGGTGCGAAGGTGTGGATGGACTTGAGTGTTCGACTCCAGGTCACTTTCGGTTATTCATGTTTCATGTTTTCTTCGGTTTTTGTTTGTATTTTGAGTACTGATGTAACCTTCATGTTTTTTGTAGAAATGGCTATGTCGCGGGATGCTGTTCTGAAGATGCTGAAAGCCGAGGAGGAACGAAGGGCGGCCGAGCTTAAGGCCTCGGTGACTACCGAGGGAATAGTGCTGCCCCTGGTCGGCGTTCTCGAGGAACCTACCAAGGTGGCCCCTTCTATTGTTCCTCCTACTTCCCCTTCCTCCAAGGCCAAAGGTAAGCAGCCTGCAGCCGACGCTCCGAAGGCGAAAAGGCAGAAGACTCAAGCTCGGCCTCCACCTTCTTCCACGCCCGCAGATCTCGAGGTGGCTCCGGCCCAATCTCCCCCGGCGGCGAGCGAGGTGTCTGATAGTGAGCTCGTTGTCAGACACGTCGTGAAAACGATAAACAACTTTTCTGCCCCGTTTGCTTGCTATGGGCAAAGGTTACTTGGCGAGGGCGTGCCGGCCGAGGCTTTGGAGACGATGCGTGCCGCCAAGCCATTTCAATTGCAGGATCTGTGTGGGCTTGCTTTGAGCGAGGTAACCTGCTTTTTTTATTTCTTTTTCTCGCTTCTATTGCTCTTTTTTCCAGGGTTGCTTATGTTGACTTCGCTTCTGCAGCTCGGGGTCGGCATCGCATCCTATCATGACAAGCTGAGTAAGGCTGCCGAGTCCGTATGGGGGCTGGAGAGGGCTCTGACAAGTGCGAAGGGGGAGATTTCTTCTGGTGCTGAGAAAGTGAAGTCCTTGGAGGTGGACTTGCAATTAAAAACTGAGGAGATCTCTCGCCTTTCTGCCGAGAAGACCGCCTGGTTGGCGAGGGAAAAATGCTGAGGGATAAGGCTAGTGAAAAGGATCGGAAGATGGCCGAGTTGGAGGCCAAGTTAAAAAGTGCGTTGGACCAGAATGACCAATTAAGGGTCGAGATAGCCGCGCAGCCCAGCGAGGGGGAGGTGGTGGCGAAGTACAAGAGCTCGCTTGCTTATGGGGTGGAGGCTCTGGATTATATGGAGACGAGCCGAGTTTAGGCTTTCCGAGCGGTGGTGGCGATGGGCGTGCCGATGTCGGAAGTAGTGAAGATGGCGAATCTTGCTTCTTTTGGCCCGGAATGCCGAGGAGTCTCCTCGTTGGTACCGTTTGATGACGCCGAGCTTGCCCAGATAAGGGATGCCGATGCTGCTGTTCAAGATCCTGAGTGGCTGCCTCCTCCTGCCGAGGCGAACAACCTTTTTGCCCTGCTGGCTCAAGAAAATGCATATATAAAGGAGAGTTATCGTGGCTTCATGGTGCCGAGTGTTGATTCTTATGTTAGATTTATATATGTTCAATTCATTACATTAGTTTTATACTTCAGTGGCTAATCGGGCTGCGTATCGATTAGCGTGGCAACTGTGTATAGAACTTTGCCAAGTATAGTTTTATAGGACTTTACAGGTTCAGCGGAAGACCTCTCCACAAGCTTCACCGGAAGACCTGCTTAAGGCCCCCAATCGGTAGACCTCGTGTCCTCTTGATCTTCTATGACGTGTCCTTTCCAGCAATGAGTCACTGGATTAATTCGAACTTATTCCATCATCTTTGTGTGAATTAATCCAAGACATTCCCTGACATGTCAAGCCGCCGAAAGCAACTTCTTCCAAAAGCAGAAGACTTTTCGCCCCGAAAAAGTAGTAGTAAGCAACCGCCCCCTACTTCGCTTCATCTCTCGATCCGACACCAAATCGCCCACCTTTTTGAAGATCTCGTAAATGATTACCGCCCTCTTTATCTCGTGAAAGACGAATTCTCGATCGACACCCATGCATTTAATGCAAATAGAGTCAACAGAGTTAAGTCTTCGTCTTCTCCAACGGATTTATTGAAGTGCACCTGCTATAAATTCTGCCATTGAAGACTGGAGAAATACAGCACTGTACAGAATCAATCGAACACTTAAAGTATTGCTCTGAATCCATTCAACTCCAAGTCTTTCAAAGCATTCAATAGATCCTCAACAGATCTGAAAGTCCTTGTCAACAACAAGAAGCTGCTCTTCAACATTTATTGTTTTATTCTTCTTGTTGTTTACTTCCATTTACTATACTTCAACACAAATTAAATATCCTGTTTTACAGATATTTAATTCCATAGACCCAAACACAAGTCAATATTTTGTACACGATCCATTAGGGATATTCTTTGTAATTGATCTAAGTGGAAAACATAGTGCACAATTTAAATCCAAGATTGACTGCCTTGGTGGTGGACGTAGCACTCATTACAGTGTGAACCATCCCAAAATACTTGTGTTATTTTCTTCTGTTTGTCTATTCTTGAACTGCTTAGTTTCTTCGTTGATATTATCCCTGCTCAGCCAGTAACTTAAGTAATCTGTAAAAGGTCTACCGGTAGTCCTTATCAGCACTGAACAATTTTCTTGAAGGTCTTCCGCTACTTGATTCTTTTCATAGATTGCAAGTAACTTTTAAGGAACTTACTTTAAATGTTTTAAAGTGTTAATAAGCTATTCAACCCCCCCCTTCTAGCTTATTATTGTGCTCATTGGGACCCACAATTGGTATCAGAGCCTTACTCTTTGAAAACTAGTTTTTCCGAGATTAAACTCTTGAGAGATACGACATAATGGCACAAACACACTATATGCTGCCTACATCTAATGCTAACCACGTCCCAATATTGGACGAAGGTCATTTTGATGTATGGAAGGATAAAGTAATGAGATTCATGAACTCTATTGACAACAGGTTATGGAAATGTGTCACTACAGGTCAACATGTACCAATGAAGGCAAATCTTCTAGCCTCCATCGCAGGGAACCCTGCAGAAGTTCCAAAAGAAGAATCTGAATGGACAGAGGACGAAAGAAAGCTGGTTGAACTTGACAGCAAAGCAATCAACATAATCACCAGCTCTCTAGATACTAGCACATACCAGCAAGTGATTCGATGTACAACTGCTAAAGAGATGTGGGAAGCTCTTGTAGAATACTTGGAAGGAGACCAAGACAAAGAGACAATGTAAAATATACATACATCCAGCAGTTTGATTCTTTCAAAAAGGATCCTAAGGAAACCTTGAGACAAGCATACGATCGATTCAGTGAGGTAATAAATAGTTGCTTTTCTCTTGGTAAAACGTATGACAAAAAGGAAATGAACATGAGGTTTCTAGGCTCTCTAGGTAGCTTATGGCATGTTAAGACCACGGCTATGAAAGAATCTAAGAACTTAAACGAGATGACTCTTCGTAGTCTCTACGCAAGTTTAAAGGTTTATGAACTTGAAGTTAATCAAGCTCTTGAGCAAGACAAACAGTTCGAACGTGTCTTTGCGGCCATGGTCCAAGAAGAAATCATTGTTGAAAACAAACCTTCTACTTCTTCCAGTGAAAATGATTTTCTATCTGATGAACAATTTGCAATGTTTGTTAAACGATTTCAAAAATTTGCAAAATACGGAAAGAAGAACACTCACCAACTACCTTTCAGGAAAAATGGTGAAAGCTCATCTAAGGAAGAGCTTGTGTGTTATAACTGTAGAAAACCTGGTCATTTTGCCTCAAAATGTCCTAAGCCAAAATTTGAAGCATACCGAAAACCCTCCTTTAGAAAATTTTAAAAACAAAAGGGTATGCTAGCTGAGGACATTGAAGACAAACAGGTCGCTACCTGGTTTGAGACTGATTCAGAAGAGGAGGAAGAGGATTGTGAGCAAGCTAACATATGCTTAATAGCTCATGATTCAGATCCTATCTATGACTCTGAAAATGAAGTCGAAGTTTCACCTAGTCCCTTGAACAAAAGTGAAACCAACAGTGACAACTTCAGTAAGGAAGAACTTCTCAAGGATAATCAGGAAATGCTTGAAGAGTTCAATTCCTTTAGAGTAGCCTATGTTAAACTGGCCAAGAACTGTGAGAAACTCACAGCTGAGAAATCTTTGATGGCAGCTGAGATACAAACTCTCAATAGCTGTCAACAAGAAAGTATCAAACTGAAGGAAGAAAACAAATTTCTTCATGACAAAATTGATTGTCTGACTGAGCACATCAAAGGACTAGAACTAGAGAAAATTGCCTTGCAAAAGACAATTGACTCCTGGAACAGTTCCAAGGATGCATTTGAAGAAATCCTTACAAGCCAAAAATCTAGCAATGATAAAATAGGCATAGGATATTCAGATGTGTCTCTTCCGACAACCTCTTCTGTCACAGAGAAAGGTGAATCCTCCGACACTGCAAATGATATTTTCTTCTCTAAACAGACATTTGGAAATATAGGAAAACAAGGCCTTGGTTATTCAAGTGTTCCTTATGTTTATCCTAAAGTTCAGAAAGGAAAAGGAAAGATGACTGAGTCAAATGAGAAACCTGATAAGGTATCGGTAGAGAAAACTAAGTCTACCGGCAACAACTATGCTAAGGCAAAGTCTGCTGGCGGTAGACCTACTCAACCTCTACCGGTAACTATCAAGTTTGTCTATGAAACAGGCAAAGCTCATTTACCTGTTGAAGGTAAACTTAAAGGTATTCTACCGAATCCTCCTGAAAAGGTATTCAACAGAAAAGCTAAAGCTAAGTCTGCTGGCAACCTACCTAGGAAGAATCGAAAGAAACCAATTAAGTCTACCGTCAACAAGCAAGCTGAACCGAAAATGAATGTCAAGAAAAGGAATGATCATAAGCACTCTTCAGTTGAAGACACTAACAGTTCTCTATGGACTTTCCATTTATGTCATTCTTGCTATCAAGCTTAGCCATCCGGCACCGTAATGCCTCGCTTAGGTTCACTCCAAGATCCGAGAGACCTAGTTCTCTCAAGGTCAAGGTGTATGGGTTGCAAAAGGTTGCTAATCCTTAGACCCATATAAAGGGTACCTTGTTTTGCTTTAACTCTTTTACGTGAATGCTTCATGACTATAGAATCGAAAACAAAGACATCCGGTACCTAGACAAGGGTCGCCAAGACACATGACGGGAATGTAAGTCTTCACGTATATAGCGAAGCAAAAGGACCCACGCTATATTCTGAGATAACGCTAGAGGAAAACAATTGATATGGCTCAATCCCTGAGGAAGTCTCTCCATCAACAAAGGTTTCTCTAGTAAGTGGCTTAAAGCACAATCTTCCGAGCATATCTCACCTCTGCGACAGGACCGCTATGCCATTTCAACTCCAACCGTGCCTCATCAAAGACAAATGAATCCTCGCCAACAATCGACAGTGCAATAGACAAGAAACGCCTATGTCGTGGAACTTAAATCTTCTAGGGAGATTCTCAAACCTCGTGTCTAGTAGCCAACAATGTTCGTGATAACAAATGGCTATGGCACAAACGCCTCGCCACCTCAACTTTAAGCACCTCTCCAAGCTCTCCAAAAATGGGCTTGTCAAAGGTCTACCTACTGTTCCGCCGACCATGACGTTGTAAAGCTTGTCAACTAAGAAAACTTTCCAAGTCTTCCTTCAAAAGAAAATCTGCTTTTATCTACAAACGCACCTCTTCAACTTCAAGATATGGATCTCTTTGGACCTATCACAACACCAAGATTTCAGAGACAAGTACACACTTGTAGTAGTTGATGATCACTCTAGATTCACTTGGATTGAAACTATGACATCTAAAGATGAAACGTATGATCTAGTCAATGCCTTTTCGTAAGACTTCAAACTCAAAAGCTTGAAGACATTTGTGACATAAGATCGACAACCAGCAATTCAAAAACAATGGTGTAGAAAGTACCGTGATGACCACGGGATCGACCACAACTTCTCTGCCGCATTCTCAACAAAATGGTGTAGCCGAACGGAAGAACGTAACACTAATTGAAGCGCTAGAACAATGCCGCGTAAGCTAAACTTCCATATTTCTCGGCGGTAATACGCTTGCTTTACCTGCACGCATCCCTCGGTAAACAAGTTTCATAACAAAACTCCATATGAAATATGGAGAGGAAGATCCCCAAACATAGGATTTCTTAAAATCTTCTACAGAAATGTTTTATTCTATATAACTGAAAAGAACATAGAGGAAAATTTGATGCAAAATCGACGAAGGAATTTTTCTCGATATTCCAAACATTCAAAAGCATTTCGCATTTTCAAGAAATCTAATTTAAAAATTTTAGAATCAGGCATGTTTCTTTTGATGAATATGACTTGTTAGAGCCTAGAAAGGCCCGAACGTTGCTAATGATTCTCGATAATGATGAGACAGTACTAATTCAAAGATCTACTTCCACTCCTCATCGAAAACGGCAACCGCAGACTCCTCAGTACCGATAACACTTCACCGGTAGACAAAGACTCTACCAGAGACATAAAACTCTTCGCTGACTCGAACCAATCTCTTCTGCTTTTACCCCAAACACCTTTACAGATCACTCATCCTTCTTGTTCACTAATTGAAGGTTCAAGATCCTATCTCTTCTCGAACTGTAATTTGGTGAATCTCCTTCTCAACCTACTCCGAATTCTTATCTAAGAACTCTCCAAGAGTGATCTTCCTCCAACCATTATTGAAGCAAGAGATCATCCCATTTCTCAAATCATTGGTGATCTTAACACAGAGTTCAGACGAAACAACGCTTCGAGAAGAAACTATGTTTGCTTATGCATTCAGATCGAACTCGAACCAAAGAAGATTGATGAAGCTATCGAAGATCATAACCGGATTGAAGCTACGCAAGAGAGCCGAACCAGCTTTGAAAGATGTAAGGTGTGGAGCTTAGTTCAAAGACCGACCGATCATCCAAATCGACACCAAGTGGGTTTTCGAAACAAAAGAGATGAAGATGGAAATGTCACCGTAAACAAAGCTAGACCGGTCGCAGGCTACCGATTGAAAGAAGGAATTGACTTTGATGAAACTTTTGCTCCTCGTTGCTAGACTAGAAGCAATCGTAATCTTTCTAGCTTATGCCTCGCTCATGAACTTCAAAGTGTATCGATGGATGTTAAGAGTGCCTTTCTCGAATGGTGATCTTCAAGAAATCAGATATGTGGAACAACCTCCGTGATTTGTCAACTCGCACAACCGGACCACGCCTACCGACTCAAGAAAGCTCTCTATGGCTCAAGCAAGCTCCTAGAGCTTGGTATGAAACTCTATCCAAGTTCTTAATTGAACAAGGATTTGTGAGAGGAAAAATCGACACTACTTTATTCATCCTCAAGCACAAAGGTCATTCTCTTCGTACAAATCTATGTGGATCTACATCATCTTTGGATCAACCAAAGCCAAGCAAAAGATTCGAGAAGTCGATGCAAAGCAAGTTCGAGATGAGCATGATGGGTGAACTTACTTACTTTCTAGACTCAGATACAATGTACATCGATGGAATCTTCATCACCAAACCAAATATGCAAAGGAACTAATCAAGAAGTTCGGTCTTGATTCAACCAAAGGATTCGAAACCCCAATGTCTACCGACCGCCATCTTGACAAAGATGAGAAGGGAAAGCAGAGAACATCACCAAATACCGAGGAATCATAGGTTCACTTCTTTACCTTTAGCTAGTAGACTCGACATTATGTTTGTTGCTTGTGTTTGTGCTAGATTTCAGTGCATCCAAAGGAGTCACATTTGTCGGCCGCCAAACGTATCATCGATATGTTTCTAAAACAACAAATTTAGGCATATGGTATCCCAAAAACAACATCTTCGATCTAGTTGGATACTCAGATGCAGATTATGCAGCCTGCAAAGTAAGCAGAAGAAGCACCAGTGGGACTTGTCAATTTCTTGGAAATAGACTTGTCTCATGGTCTTGCAAGAAACAAGGATCGTAGCAAATTCAACCACGTTTAATACATTGCCGCAAGCGTACTGCTGCTTTCAACTTCTATGGATGAAACAACAACTAGTGGACTACAACATCAAGACTCGCAACCGCCCAATCATGTGTGACAACACATCGCAATTTCGCCTCCAAAAATCCAAATGATGCACTCCAAGACAAAGACATTGATGTCCGTTATCACTTCCTCAAAGATCATGTGGAAAAAGGTAACATCGCTTTGAATATGTTCCAACCGAGCATCGGTTCGACATACTCACAAAACCACTGGATGCCACCAGGTTTGCTTATTTAAGGAGAAATCTTGGTATGTTTGATCCTACTGCTTAAATTTAATACATTTGTGCATGTTTCTTTCATACCGGTAGACCTAGTTTCGCACTAATCTGAAGACGTAAGTCTATCTTTACCTAAGACTTCCGTGTTAGTATTATTTACTTAGTCTTTTTTAAAAGAGGTTTGTAAAGCAAAAATGGGGGTCAAGGATAAAATTTTAGTACTTAAGAAAATATCTTAAGTTCCCGCTTTCTTAAGAAAATATCTCGACTATAAATAGTCCTTGAACCGTCATTTGCCAAACTTTACAGAAACCCCTTTGACCAAAAATATTTCTCTCTCTACTTGTTCTTTGTCTCCATAACTGCTCTCTGCAAATTTCGATTTTTTTCCCGTTTCTTCTTAGAGCAACGACAATGGTACGTTCTTCTTCACTCTTACCTTGAAACTTATTGTTTTCTGTCTTGTATTCAAGTTCATATTCTAAATTTGTGTTAGAATACAAACAAATATTTACGAAGTTTCTACAAGCTTTCGCCATTGTTGTTCTTAAAACCTTAGAAAACTAACAGTCGTTTTTGCTCCGTCTTTATCTATTATTATGCAAAACTTCTGTTTTACATTTCTCGGGTGTGGTTACTTTATACATTCTAGGGTTTCAAGGTCTCACTTCGAAATTCCAATTATTTCAAGAATTATTGAAATTTCTGCTTGTTTAGATGAAAAGCCCTAATTTTTATTTCGTTTTTCTTTCAGGCAAGAACTTCTAAATCAAAGCGAAAGGGGAAGGCTTATGACCCGAAAATGTCATTCCTCCAAATTCAAATATCAATCTCCCAGGATATCCCATCTATCCAGCGGCTCATGACATCATAGTCGCCTGACCCAAACAAGACATTCCCGTGGATGTGCATAGACCTTCAACTGGGTTCGCAATAACCGACGCCATCAAGGCGTGTGAGGATATGAACTTCTCTGGGATTCTACCTCTTTTCTGCCTCAACGACAAAAACTACAGTATCTTTCTGACAGAGGAATTTTATCAGAGAATGGAGCTCAGGAACCAGACAGCTCTTCGAGGATGGATTCGAGGCCGTCCCATCTCTGTTACCGCCAAGTCCATCTCCACCATCATCTACGCACACTATGGTGGAGCTCTTGAAGCAACCACGGCCGAGGCTTTTCATGCCCTGGAAGCCATGAGGGAGTAGACACTCTCAGGAGCCCCAAGGGAAAATGTTCGAAATCTTTTCCCTCCGGACGATACCGCACCCGCCCACCTCCTTGACAAAGGGCTCCTATTCAAGAGTGGAGCTCATGATATGTTTACGCCCAACAATTAAACATGACCGGCCAGGTATATCTAAGTCTCGCCTCAACTGGGGGCCATCATCTTCAACGAGCTACGCGGGGGTGGGGAAAGCCAAGAACAATCCCACCGCAAGCGCCCCTTCGCATCGCCGATCAATGCCCTTTTAAGGGATGATGCCAAGATCAACTCCTCATCAAGCGAAGATGAGCCGATTGTGGTGGCCAAGGACAAACAACCATAACGGCCTCGTTTTCAGGCAAATTAATACGAATGTTTACGAGAACAACGGCAAGCGCGTATGGGTCTACCGCCACACCCATGAAAAGTGGCCAAGCTCGAACCAATCTTGGTCACTGCTTCATCATGGAGGCTCATGACGCTAAAGAAGTACCCTTCAAAAGGCCTTCGCAAAATTTGACGAGCAAGTGGCCACGGACCTCCATCTAAAGGCGAGGTCAAAGGCGATGAAGCGAGAGGGCTGCGATGAGGTCAAAAATAGCGACCAGGCAAGCAAAGAAGACAAGGCCGGAAGAGGCCACTCCAAGCGAAGAGGAGCGAGGCCAAATGGATTAGGAATGAGATGAAGGAGGGCAGGAATAGGATGAAGAAGGCAGAGAGGATGAAGGAAGGCCAAATTCCCAAACCTCGGCCAAACCACCTTCTCCCTCTACTCAAGCCAAATCTTCACAAGCCCGGCCAACCTCTCAACCTCAACAAACCTCTTCCACTCGACCAACTACCCACAACTCCACCAACCTCTCCATCTCTGCACCCTCACCCAACAAAAGCGAAGGAGACTTCATAAAACCCTTGAAGACCAGCCCTGGCGATCCACTCCAACCTTACCGATGAAGCCGCCGAGACTTATTCAAGAAATTGAGAAGAAAAGGAGAACTACTGCTACTCAAACCTTCTACCG
>CM028382.1:66104119-66124415 GCA_013146195.2 Codonopsis lanceolata | reverse complement strand
CAGTGTCACGGTCGGTGATTTCAGGAGATACCTTCGCTCTAAAAGCCGGGCTCGGTGGCATCTTCGGGCCGAGGAGGTAGATTAGCTAAGTGGTCTACAATGGCGCTCCTTTGATAGACTTGAGTGTGACATAGGTTATGTCAAACTCATTAAGAAAAAAAGGACCACTTGGCGATCTGTTTGGGCAGTGGCCGTACTGAGAAGATGTATTTGATAGGGTCCATCACGGATATGAGCTTGATGGATCTCCCACGAGATAGGTCTTGAGCCTCACGAGTGGCCCAGACTAGGCGGTGCGGCTTTTTCGATCTTGCGAATAATTTGGCTCGCTTGCGGCTTCCTACTTATGAAATATATGGCGTTTTCAATGTAGGAATCTTCTTTTCAGCGAGCATGGCCCCTACCGATATGTGCCGTGACGGTTAAGTATATGAGTAGAGGTTTATGTGTATGAGGTGGAGCTAGCCGAGGGGATTGGTAAGATAGGCTTTTATTTTCTCGAAGGCTAGGCGGCACCGCGTCGGACTTGATCGGTATTCTTTTTAAGAGTTTAAAGAGGGGCTCGCGAGGTGGTAGTCATTTGCACGATGAAACGGCGATGTCTTTGCCAGGCCTAGGAAGCCTTTGACTTCGGAGGGAGTTTTGGGCGTGGCATTTCAGAATGGCTTTGATCTTTCTTTGGCTCGATCTCGATGCCTTGTTCGGTTACTAAGAATCGAGGACTTTGCCTCGGTAACCCCAGAATGTGCATTTGGTGGGGTTGAAGCTTCATTTGGTGCCTTCGAGAGTCTTCGAAAAATTCCGAAGATCTTTAATGTGAGCATCGTGAGGCGTCATTTGGAATGCACGATCATATCATCAACATAGACCTCCATTCTTTATGGATCATATCATGGAAGAGGGTGGTGGCGACCTACGGTAAGTGGCTCCGGCATTCTTTAGTCAGAATGGCATGACATTGTGTGATAAGTCCCCAGGGGAGTAGTGAATGAAGTCTTCTCTGGTCTTCGGCCGCCATTTTGATTTGGTTATACCAAAGATGCATTCGATTTAAGGATCTGACTTTGTGAAGCCATGACGCATCTACCACAATATCAATGTCAGGTGGGGAAGTCATCTTGGGCGACGCCATTGGAGGTCGCGAAGTCTCACTGATTCTCGACTTTCCCGTTGGGCTTGGGAACGGTCACTATATTGACAGCCTAGCCTGTATTCAACTACCCGAATAAAGTTGACGTAATGCTCATGATTTCTTTCTTCTTTGACTTGTAGTGACCATTACGGCTTGATGCGGCGGAGCTTTTTGTTTGACTGCTGAGGCGAGCATCCGGGTATGTGGGAATCCGGTGCTCGACTATATATTGGATCGGCTCCGCATATCTTCATAGGACCGGGCAAAGATGTCTATGAATTCTTTGAGGAGATCAATAAGTGCCTTTCTTTTACGGACCTTGGAGGTAATCGCTGCCGATTCTCGATTTCTTTGATTTCATTGTCGCCCAAGGTTGATGGTGGGCAGGTCTTCGATATTCTGGCGATGAATGGTTACATGCCTCACGGTACTCGGATCGACTTTGCAAGCTCAAGCGGATAATTTTTATCTTTTGGGTCCATTTTATTAAATGACTCATTATCATAATAATTATTATTTAATGCCGTCTTTTAAATTAGGTGCAACTAAGGAATAAGCAAAGACATCCATATTATTATTAAAAGCACATCAGCATGTACGGGGGTTATTACATTGTTGAGGACACTGGTTTGAGATCCTCAATTATAGGTAGCGGATTGGTAGATGACCAATCCGTAAAGCTAAGAAAAGGATCGGGGATAGGTGTATCCGAAGCGGTCTACCAGTTGCGGTGTCGAGTGGACCGGTAGTGGTGTACCACCTGCGGAGGCTTATTAGAAATAGACTCGAACTTCGCGAGGAGCTTTTCATAATTAGTGCCTCAGTCTATCATACCCAGAAAACTGTCTCCTGACCGTCATCATCTAGCAAGGCCAAAGCATAATCATCTTGGTCTATAGACCAAGTATTTTCAATGGTGACAGCGATCTTATAATTGGTGCTGGGGCTCAGGGGTAACTTGTTCCATACCATTTGAGATATCTTGACATCATCAAAGACTTCCCAACCTGAGGCATCTCTCTTCCCATTACGGTCTATCCGGGCTCGGGGAAACATAAGATAGCTTGATCTCCCTTTCGTACAAAATAACCATTTAAGGTTTTTCGATAGGGTTGGAGGAGGGGGGTATTCATAAGGAAGATTTTTCATTTACGCCTTTCTTTTCTTACGTTTCTGTTTCATGGCTACTTCAATTTGGAGTAGGCGTGTATCCTAGACCGAAAGGAGGGATACATTCCTTAAGTTCATCTTGGACTAAATTAACTAGCCCCACGATTTCTGCCGAGACCTAGACCGGGCATATAATTCATTTTCCGGAACATGTTTAAAGGGACCATGTTTCCTAGGGAAGTGACTTTCTTTCCAATGATGTCGGTTTCTCGGCCATATTCAATGGCGTTGACCACTGCTTGGGGATAACCTCAAAGCCACAGGAAAATACCGTGTCTTCATGTTCTATCTCGAGGATTGGGACATCCTCGCTTTCCTTATTTTCCATGATCTTGTCGGCCAGAATAATTACTATGTGATCATCGTGGATGAATTTGACACGCCTGGTGTAATGAAGAGGCTACCCCTTTACCCCATGGATCCAAGGGCGCCCCAACAACAAAGGCTAAAAGTGGTGGAATATCGAGGACTTGGAACTCAAGCGGCATGTTTAAGGGCCAGCAGTTAACATTAAAGTGACTACCCCCAAGACACATCGGCGGTGTTGTCGTATGCTTGCTTGTCTGCGAGGAAGGAGTGAGTTCGATATTTTTATCCCCGGTTTGGCTAGTGTCTTGGCGGGGACATACATTCGGTGAAGACCCATTATCTATCAAAACTCGGGAACCCGTTTCTCGAGATTCCCGATGATGTGAAGGGCATCAATGTGGTTAGTTCCTTCCCTCGGCAGATCTAGATCGGTAAACATTATTACGTTCCCAAAATGAATGTTCCCGATCATCTGAGTAAGCTCGTTGGGGGAGGTTTCAATAAGAACGACCGCTTGGCTTAGCGACTTAGCCAGTGTATCACGGTGGGTCTTGGAAGCACTGATAAGCCCAGATGGAAATGTTGGCTGAGTTTTCTTCATCTCGAGCTAATAAGGAATCTTCCTCCGTTTTAGCCCGATATCTGTTATTTGATTTTTTCGAGTGGTCACCTCTTTCGAGGTTTGGTGGTAGGCTCGGCCGGATCGGGTAAGGTGGCTAACATCTCCACCAACCCAAGTGGCTTTTTCAATGTTACAGGTGTTTTGGCTACCAAGGATGGTGTCCCAAGAGAGCACATTACAGCTAAGCTCTTTTATGGGTGAGGGTGGAGAAATAGGAATGAGGATATATGGAAGTGGGTGTTTATTTATTTCAAACTTGGGCACAGAAGGGTTTTCATCAACCTCAATCATATTGATTTGAGGTAGGGGGTTATTGACTACATTTGGTCTGGGTGGAGGCTTTTCAATAACCTTGTCATCTATTAGGTCTTGGATAGCATGTTTGAGGGTGTAACATTTGTCGGTGAGGTGACCATTGGAGCGATGATATTCACAGTACTGGGCATGGTTCCAAGTCCTGGGCAGGGGGTCAGGTGGCTTATAATTTTCCAATGGTTTTAACACTCCGTGTGCTATTAGCCCCTGCAGTATTATAGACTGGGGAACTTGCAGTTCATCAAAATGCCGGCTTTCCATTCGATTTAGAAGTTTGGCCGGGCCATTATTTGCTCCCAATGTGATTGCGGACAGTTCTACCCATAATACCATGGAGCAGAGAACTATAATTTTGGGTAGAAAATGGGGTTGAGGCATTCCCTACCATATTGATTTGGAGTCGATGCGGTTGTCTTTCCTTTGGAGTAACGGAAAGAACTAGAAGACGTATTGGTTTTTAGTTGGCCAGTCCGTATATCATCATCAATACGGGCTCCTATCTCCACTATTTCTTTGAAATTGGTATAGGGGAGGTACCGCATGTGTTCCAGGTAAATGGGTTGGAGGTTTTTGATGAACATTCGGCATGACTCGGCCGGATCGCCAAAGTGTCAAGGTGCAGCGCTTCTTTTCCACTGCGAACTCGGCGCAGGTTTCCTTTTCCGCTGGGTGCACGATTCAAGGTCCCTCCTATTTTCGGGACTGGTGTTTATTTATACCTTTCAAGGAACGCTTCGGCTATCTGGTCCCAGGTATTCATGGTACTGCTGTCAGATAACATCAACCATTGTTTGGCAGCTCCTACCAGGGTGAGGTGAAAATTGGAAGCCATAGCTTCAAAGCTAGCTCCCCGTGACTGCATGCCAGTGGAATAAGATCTTAAATGGGATATGGGGCATCCAGTTCCGTCAAATTTTTCTATATCGGGCATTTTGAATTTTGAGGGAAGTATTGCTGATGGTTGCAATGTTAGAGCCCGAGTAGAAAATTCCCCTTTATTAAGGAGTTTAAGCATCATGGCCTTCATATTTTCCATGTCGGCCTCCATTTTGGTGGTTGGGGGAGTTGGCTTTTGGTATATACTGGCTGGATTTGGGAAGGCTGGGTTATTTCCTGGTTGAAGGTTTTGGTAGGGATTTTGGGCTGGTGGGTTTTGGACAATATATGGATTCTGGGTTGATGGTATTTGGGCATTATAAGGATTTTGGGTTGGATATGGGTATTGGGTTGGATAAAAGTCTTGGGTTGGTGGATTTTGGATAATATAGGGATTTTGGTTTGGTGGGTTTTGGGTAATATATGGATTCTGGGTTGGTGGGTTTTGGGTAGCTTCAGCCGGGCGACCAGGATCATTAGGAGGTAAATATGTGGTAACTTGGCCTGGTGGGTTAAAGCTTTTTGGGTCCATGTGCGGGCTATTTAGGAGTGGGTTAGTCATAGGAAAAGGGAGGTCAGTTGGGTTCTGGGTATTTGGGGGAGTATATGGTGGATAAGGCGGGTAAGGATAAACATTTGGGTAATAGGGACTTGGTGGAGGATTGGGATTTGGGATAGTGGTAGTATTTGGTGGGTTAGTATTTGGCTGAGGAGTTGGGTTAGGAGGCACCTGAGATGTGGATGCTTCTTGGGGAATAGTAGGGGAAGAGTTCACCTCACCACTGGATTTTAGACTCTGTACCAGACTAGCCATTTGACTCATTATTCGGTCAGCCTGTGCACCCAAATTCTGATCTAGCCATTGCTGCATTGCTGGAGTCGGAGCATACCCTGGAGCCCCTGAATCTGTACCCATATCGGACTGCTCATCTGTTGCCATACTGCCCGGATCTGTGCTCACTGAACTGATTCTGCCTCTGTCTGATCTGAAGCTGATACCCTCTGATCCGATTTCTGCACTATTTTCCCGAATCAACCGGCCAGTGCTATCTCTGCGTTTCCAAATTCGGGCCAGGTCTCTGAGGAAAACGGGGTTTGGGAGGTATCAGAAGGCTGGCTGGAGGCTATCTGGGCTTGGAGTACAGCGTGCCTTTTTTATTAATATTTTATTATTATTTCCTTTGCTCCCTACAATTGACCGGATAAGCACCTGCTTTATTTTGACAGTCTCAGGACTTTTCCTGGAATAGTGGATTCTTTTTCCAGAGTATAGGACCAACGTATTCCACCTGCCTTTCGACTCCCCAGGACTGGACTGATCCCAGGCGAAGGGCCTATACACTTTCCAGGATCCACCATCCGAAATGGTCTAGGTTGAGCATCTGAGAATTATAAGTCAGCCCCTGTTTATTATTTATATTTATTCTGCATTTTTTTTGTGCGCATTTATATATACATTTTTTTTTGATTGCGCATTTTTTTGACATATATATATATTTTTTTTTTGATTGATTTTTTTTTTGACAGGGGCTGACCCACAATTCAGGGATACAAAAACCGGTCGGTCTGTGAAGTGTCCTGAAAAACTATATGCATTCTAACGTTGGCTTATGCAGGGGTAAGCTGGCCATGGTGTAGGGTAACAGTTCGGAATATATTTACATGCGTGCACATGTGTGCGGTATCTAGAAAGCAGTAAAATCTTTATTTATTTTACAGAAATAGAAAAATAAAACATATATGGCCTGTCTTGCTGTTTGTGTGGATTTTCTCGGCTTTTTTAGTTTGAACGCAAGCAAGCAAGCACATCATTTAAGAAATAGAAAGAAAACTGGGGAAACTATCTATCCCTATTAATTACAGATTTTGGTCTTATGTCCCCAAAAGAAAATGACAGAATGAATGCAGATATGTATAAATGTACAGAATAAAGTGAAAAAGAAAATGAACTGGAATAATAAATAAAAAAAACAGAGCCGGGAAAAAGTAAAGCCCCAGCTCTTTTGTTGTGCTGCCCGGAATTTATTGTAATATATATAATAGATATATATATTTTTTTTTGACTTTTCGAATTTTTTTATATATATATATTTTTTTGAATTTTTTTTTATTTTGATCGGCCAAGTACGCGGCGTTGTATGCTCCGGCGATACCACACCCTATTCAGAATGCTTTAAGGGTATCAATGGAGTTTCCAGCCAATATACTTAGACCGCCTTATATATATTTTTTTTTGAAATTTTTTTTATACTCTTAAACATGCCCTTAATAGGTATCGGAACGAGACTGCTGCCAGATGGAGGATCATATCCACAAATATAGCCACGGCCGTAATGGGAACACTTTATTGAAATGCGTAAATTAATATAACGAGCATACTGCAGCCAGAAACAAAGAAGAACAAAAAAAGGTTTTGTTTTATGAGTCTAGCCCTCGATTTTATTTAAAATAAAACGACATCACCAGCAGAGTCGCCACTGTGAGGTTCCCGGGATGTGCTCCCGCGCCCCGCGCGCCCTTGGATAGGGGTGCGCGTACGTGCGGATGCGGGACACCACTGCTCTCGTTCCACCCTCCCTTGTTTAGGGGAAGACGAAATCAAAAGTGCGAGAGGAGTGTTGTCTATATTAGCACGTTGGAATGTGCCTCGGTTGCCTTGAGTGGATTTTGTATCCAAAATGGGAACTAAAGGTTTCCTCATGTCAGGTTATCCCTTATTTCGGGGATAACAGGATATGGGAATGCATTACATTTCCATTCTCATTCTCCCCTTTTATCTTTCAGGGGAAAATAGAGAAGTGCAAGAAAAGATATTGCGACGCCCCCACTTATGGATTTATTAAAATAGCCTTATGGCCCAGTCAGATCACTATGGGAGCTATGTGTTTCCCGCATCAAGTTATCCCTTGTTTAGGGGATACCAGGATATGGGAATACATCACCCCTCCATTCCTATACCTCCCTTTTTTAGGGGAGAACAGGAAAGTGCAAAGAGGGAATGTTGCGAGGCCCCACTGGATCTGAAAGTTTTAGAGTCGCCACCTTTATTTTAAGGCAAAAATAAAGGAAAACCGTAAAAGAAAACCGAGATTTTAGAAAGCGGGTTCGGGGCTAAGTTACGAGTTGGGAAGGTGCTAGGCACCCAACTCGCCTTTCGTCTCAAAACGTTTTTGGTCAAGTATGCTCATTGTTATATTTATTTAGCAAATAAATAAGGTCTTATTTTGACAAGGGAAAATTAAACAGATACATTCGTGGCTACATTATTTACGGACTCGCAGCCGTCTCCTTCCAATAATTACAAACACATTTAAGAATATTTGGCCATTATAACGGCTCTTTTACAAAATATTTCATATTCTAATCCGGGCAGCACAACGGCTTATATGGACTACATTGCGCCGGATTTAAATAACAACTTTTGAAAATAAATAAATAAAAGACAGAAAATATAAAAATAACAACGCCCTTAAAGGTTTTACCTTTTAGAGCGGCGGTGTGCTCACTCTGTCCTCTTCGGGAGAGGGAGTCTTTTTTGTTTTGAATTGAACTGGATGCTTGATTTGATTGATGTTTTGAGGTTTGAGCTTATCAACTCTGCGAGTGACGCTTTATTTGGGTAGGTTTTGGCCTTTTCAGTTGGGCGGAACCTAGACTTAGTTTTTGACTTTTTTAGCTCGTTACTCGGGCAGAGTAACGGCTTACTTTGGGATTTTTGGACTGGGGATTTGAGGTGGATACCTAACAACTAGGCTAGGGATCACTTATAACCTATGTGTTTTTATTTTGGCAGAGTTTGGACGGGGTTTGGAGACTACAGGGGCTTCCACTCACCTATCTCGCACCTCTCGTACTATTGATCGAAGGAAAATCGAAGCAGAGCTTCGCTGCGATTAAAAATCGCGAATGAGAATTGTCTTCGAAAACTGATGCCGGGGCCTCTTATTTATAGTTGAGTTTAGGGACACGGCTGGCATTCTCCAATTTCTTCTCCGTGCATTGACAGCTTGTACCGTGCGCATAAGGACTTGTACCCATTTGATCGTGAGAGAAAGCATGAAAGAATGCTTGGTGCGGCCAAGCTATGCTTGGTGCGGCACCAAGCCTTTCATTGGCGGCACCAAGCTGCCTTTGAAGTTTGAAAATTTGTCATTTTAGCCCCTGCAGTTCACTGTTTTGCGCATCCTGCTTTTTCTTTCGCATTTTTGACTCCTGCAACTTGACATTTGTTAAGTTTTAACAGTTCTTGATATTTTATGTCAGTTACATACCAGGGGTACGAAATTGGGGTGTCTACACAATGTTGCAACAAATGCTGCAACATCCAAACGTTCTAAGTCAATGGGTACTCCTTTCTCCCTAAAATTTGTGACTAAATCTGCTTCTGCTCAACACAATACTTCTAGAAATATTGTAGATGAAAGAAATATCTTGTCCACTGAAATGAATGCACATAATCTTACCTCATTTTTCTCTGAAAGAGGTTTGTTAGGCACAGTTACTACTGCATCTCCTTATTTTCGGGAATTGATCTATGAGTTTTATGACAATATTGAAAAACGCATCTGTTTGCCTTCAGATGCTCGTTTTGAAAAAAGTGTTTATTAGAGGCAAATGGTACACATTTTCATCTTCTATCATCAACTCTATTCTAAACACACCTGCCTCTGGTCTTTTTGAAATGGACATTGATCTGAATTCTTGTGTTTTTGAAATGACTGGTGGAAAGTTGTCCAAATGGCCTGTTAAAGGTACCTCTCTTGGCACCTCCCAACTCTCCTCACTTTATGCCTTCCTTCATAAAATATGTTGTGCCAACTGGTCTCCCACAATCAATTCCAACACCATTACTGAGGAGCATGCTAAGGTGCTTTACATGATTGGAACTCATGCCCCTTTTGATTTTGGATATTTTGTGTTTAGAAAAATCTCCTCCATGGCTGAAACTGAGGGAGACAAAAGGTCCCTAATCTTCCCATCTCTAATTTATAAAATTCTAGTGTCTCAGAGCTACTCTCATCTTCCTTCTACACGATTGTCACCCCTTCTTGAACCCCTTCACATTTCTGCAAAATTATTAAGGGGTGATAGGGTTGTTAACTTGCCTCTTATTCATCCTTATGTCCCTGTAACTTCTGCACCTGGCCCTTCACAACAAACTGCCTCACCTTCAGTGCATGTTCCCCCCAATGTTTCATCCAATGTTACAACATCAGTCATGACTACTCATCTAACAGCCCCAATGTCTGTTGCCTTTGTAACTGCACAGCTGCAAATGGTTCAATCTCAGCTAGCTATTCTGACTGCTCAGCCTTCTCTTCTCACCACTTTAGCTACTCAGTATATAGCCTGGTTAGCTCTTAATTCTGGTCAAATAGGGGGTGAAGATGCAAGTGTTCCTGAAGATGTCTCTACTGTACCTGATGCTGCAGCTACTGAAGATGATCCTGAAGCTCAGCAAATCTGAATTTGTGTAATCTGTGGTTCTTACATTTTTCATGGTTGTCATCTTATGTCTTTGAAAACTTGGGATGTTGGTTGTTCTGAACATTTACATTGCCCCTTGGTTTGTAATCTGTAACTATAAACAATGCTTATGGTTTGTTACGTCTGGTTAATCATGATATCATGTTTAGGGGGTGTTTATCATCTCTAAATCTTTGCAGGAAATCTTTGGCTATTGGTCTTGGTAACACTTATTTTGGATTTGACCAGAAATGTTCAACAAAGGGGTGATTGTAAGGGTAAAATAGGCAAGGCCTATTTTATCTTATTTTCACCTTTCTTGGTCAAAGTAGGTTTTTAAATTAGTTAGTGTTAATTTAGGACTTAGAATTTTGTAATAGATTTAGTTTAGTTAATTTTTGGTAGCAAGATCTCTTTGTAGATTTCGGCTACATCATTTTTAGTAACTAAATCTTGGGAAGTATCCTAGTCAAACCAAGACTCTTTTCTTTCCTCATAATTGGTAAGAAAATCTTGCAAGTTTGGAAAGTTGGTGATTTTTCCATTGAATTGCTAATCCTTTTCCTTGTAGAATGTGGTATCTTTTGCCGTGTGTTTGTAGGGGTTGCTGCATATATATCGAAGGCTGGAATACGGGTTGTAGAAAGAGCTTGCAAGAGAGAATCAAGACAAGGCGTCTGAGAGCAGAAAACTTAATATACAGAATCAGTTCTTCCAGAACAAAAGCTCCATTGCTGAAGGCCGTCAATGTTGCAACATTGACAGTAACAACAGTTTTCTGAAAAGCTGTTTTGTGCTTCCTGTTCTTGTTTATAAGGAAGCTGTATTTGTTTATTTCCCACGTTTTGTTTAGCTGTTTTATGTGGGATTTTATTCTCCAAGATACATTGTCTAGTGAGAATTTTTGCTAGTGATTTCACTAAGATTTTTTTTGTGTAAAACTTTGATATTATTAGTGAAATTTGTGTGGCCTTGAGGCTTTATCTACAAGTATTAAACTTGTAGATTGTTTTTGGTAAAAACCTGATTTCAATCCTACTGTTTGAAGCTGTGATTTTAATCAATTTTCCGCTGCTGCTGTTTGCTATTATTTGCTGTTTCATTGTGTTTGTCATTGTAGCTACAATCACAGCTACATTGGTAATCACATTGACCTCTATTGAGAATCCGTGCTTTCACGTTCTTTCAATTTTAAATTACAAAATTAATTACAAAACTTACGAACAATTTTTTTTAAAAAAACTAAATATAGGCCGGACAAAAATTAAATTGAGATTTTAGTTGATTACGATAACAATCAAATAAAAAACTACAAACTAAATATTTGTAAAACAGTAAATCTAGGCTGCACAAAAATAAAAAAATAAATTAGAGATAATTAGAGATAATCATGGAGATGGAGAAGAAACTGGATAATTAATGCGATAAGATTTCAGTAAAACAATAAATGTCTAGTAAATCCGTAAAATAGTAAATTTTAGTGAGGGCACATGCTTGTGGAAATCTTAGTTAACTTTTGAGATGATTTAATCCTGACTAGTAGTTATGTTTGATAAAAATGAATTATGACCAGTAGTTAACTACTGAGCGAAATTATAATAAAGAAATGTGTAATGGAATTCGTTGACATATATGGTGTGTTTGGCTACACCAATTCAATGGCTTGGAATTGGAATTAGAGTCTCCAAAACCAATTCCATTGTTTTGATACATAATTAAAATTTTGAATTGGAATTGAATTGCAAAACCAAATGTCTCAATTCCATAAAACTAATTCGATACTAAAACCAAATAATCTGAATTCAAAATTGTATTCCGTTTTTTTTCTCTATTACTTCGCACAATAACCCCCCCCCCCTTCTTTCACCACCACCATCACCGTCGGCCACCACCACCGACCCCGCCATCAGCAATCACCTCCGGCCGCCACCTCCACTGTCCCCCACAACCGGAAACCACCTCTGACTGCCACCTCCATCAACCACCACCGCCGCCGCCGCCTTCGAGCACCACCACCGACCGCCGCCTCTTTCCACCATCGCCGGCCGCCACTTTACGCCGCCAACTCCGACATCCACCGCTGTTGTTAACCACCATTATATGTTATTTATTTTAAAAATATAAAATTTTTAATATTTGTTTTTAGCAAAGCTTAAACTCTTGTCATTTGAAATACTCCCTCCGTCCCAAAATTATTGTCTTGTTTGACCTGGCACACAGATTAAAAAAAACAATTGATTTGATTATTAATATTAGTTTGATGTGTAGTTTACTTACCCATGTGTATGTGGCCCATAATTAAAGTATGGTGAAAAAGTAAGGGTAAAATGATAAAAGTGTTGTCCTAAAAAGGAAAGTTTCAAATAAGACAATTATTTTGGGATGAACAAAAAAGGGAAGTAGGACAATAATTTTGGGACGGAGGAAGTAACTTTTTTTTTTGTAAGTGTGACCCCTTGTTGGTATGGCATGGGGATTGGAACCAAGGACCTCAAGGTCTTTCCATGAGTGTCCTTGCCATCTTTTCCCCCCCTTGGGGTCCATTTGAAATAACTAACCACCACTACCACTAGGCTAGACTAGATATTTGAAAAATTATTGCATTCTTATTTGAAGTACAATCTATAATTACGATTGAATTCCACACATTTTCCAAACCAATGAATTTGTATGATTTTGAAAGCAAATTTCACATTATTTAAATTTTATGGAATTTGAATGTTTATAGAATTCAAAAACGATGTATCCAAACAAACCCATAATTCAATCTTTGTCCCAGGTTTGCTACAATAGTTACTTAATGCTAGGTATCAATCATGCTCATTGTCATTACTTGTTCAAATTTAAATCCTATCCTCAAGTTAGAGAATTATAATAGTCATGAATTTAACGACTCAATTGGTAATTGCTAGTTTTGTTCCCTTCTGTGATGATATATTGTCACTCCAATATATCATATATGAACTTGAAGTTCATTTTAGTGTTACAAGTGAAATTTGTGGATGAAGTTAATGAGTGCTAACTCTTACCACTCACATTGGCACGGGTATATTTTCATCTTTTTTATCTGTAAGGGAATAGGTCAATTAATACCAATAGTTTTCGTAATCTGGAACCTACAGAAGTGACATGTAGGATGAAAGAGGAAGAAAAAGGAGAAACTTTACGTTTGAATGTGTTTGGGACAAATAAGAGATAGAATATAGAGAGAGAAAGGGAAAAGCATGATAGAAGAGTTAAAACATGGTACAGAAGTAGGAGATCGAAGAGAGAAAAAAACTGAGACTTATTTATGTGTTTGTTTGCGTTTGGCTAACATGTGCCCTTAGAGCTAAGAAAGATATCACATGTTTTGTCTTGATGACCAACATTCACAAGTTCCAACGTCACTTCGGGTTTTGATTTTGTCTACTGAATCAATGCTAGTATAATTTAACATTGAGTCATACTAAGCAATTTTGGATTATCATAGGGGGGCGATGCCCCTCAGCTACTAACCATGCTCCCATTTGCGTGTCCCCATGACCTTCTACATGTGTGTGTGTGTGTGTGCATTATATAGCAGAGGGTAATGCTAGGGCCACTTCTAATAGCACTCAATTTTGGGTACCAAATGATGTGGCATCTTATGTGTCATATTGTTAACATAACTTTTTAACTTATAGTGAAGCCCATAAAATGCCAAATAAGATGACACATTGGAAACCACATCATTTGGTGCACAAATTTGAGTGCTCATTGAGTGGCTCTAGCATTACTCTTCTGCTAGACCTCCCATTAGTTATATTTAAGTGGTCCAAAGGAGCTCTAATAAATAGTTTGGATATACTACACAATAGACACCTTGAATTGTATCAGATATGTAACTTTGCAACAACTGATTCCAGTTTTAAACTGAAGCGGTACAATACTTGTGAGTTAAACTTAAATGCAACTTCAACTCAGGGCTTGCTTAGCCACTGCGTTTGGGCCAAAACAACACAGGAAAAAAAACGTAATGCATTTTCAAAGCCCCATTTTTAAAACTAAAGCATCATCTATCAATTAGTGGACCCTCGTCAATACTGAAAGATCTGCAAGTATTCCAATTTAAGAAAGTGATGGCTTGACTACATTCGAATCAGACAATTTTGATTGCCCCTAAACTGCAATAATTAAGTTAAAGCAGAATAGAGCAAGTGAGGGAAGAAAATCAAAGACTTAAGAAGTACTTAAATCAGATAACAGAGGACTACATGGGTCTTCAAAAGAAATTTCGTAACACAGTTGATCAGCAAGACTTAAAGCAGGTACAACGGCAGTTTATCCGCCAATCTTCCGCCAATCTTTGGTTCCAACGGAGGTTTTTAAGAAATCTCAATTAAATCAATTGATGATTTATTTCCCAAAAGTTCAGCAGAAGAACCCGCAAAACTCGGGAATCATCACAGGCTGAAACGGCTTTGTTTTGAGAAACAAAACATCAAAACGGCAGCATTTTGTTGAGCCAAAAGTCAAGCAATTTTGTCTGCCAACAACCATTACAATCACCCCTTTACACTTGTCAAATGCTTACCGGTTTGTGTGATTTTTTCATTATCTTCTGTTCAAGGGCAGTTTGGGCATTCAAAAAAGTTTTTTTTTAAAAAAAAAAAGCAGTACACATTTTTATCTATAAATAGAGACTTGGTTTGCCTCATTTGGATACCAAATGCATTTTTGACAAAATTTGAATTAATTTGTAAGTTTTCTCTCTCTTCTCTTTCTCTCCAAATTTCATTTTTTTAATTAATCCATTTTTAAGTTGTGTATTTTTTATTATTAATATTATTATTATTTACTACTTAAATATTTTAAATGGATGCAGATTATTACATATAATTGTCTTTATTGTTAATTGTTTATTATTACCATTATTATTGTTAAATTTCATATTATTATTGTAATTAGTTGTTATTATTATTGTCAATATTATCATTAAGTAATATTAGTTGTTATCAATGTATAATTTTTTTTGCTAATTTTGTTTTATTTTCAGCTATTGTCATCAATGTCTTCACGCTCAGTTTCTCGTAAAAACAAAAACCCTCAAAATCGAACTAATCAACGTCTGAATACACCAAATGAACCTTCTCCTCGTCAGAATCATCAACCCACTCCACAAAGCCAACCATCACATTACCATAATTTTTTTGAAACACAAAATATTCCAAATTTTGGAGTTCATCCGAATTTTCAAAACCTAAACTCTATGCAGTATGGAAACACACCAATATTTCCCCATGTGTCATTGTCGATGCCACAACAAACTTTCTCGTGGAATACTCCATTACCTTCAAATTTGTCTCATTCTTCAACACAACAATCACACTTAAATCAAGGGTATTTCCCCATGGGAGACACGTGGTTTTCCTGGTATGTTAGGTAGCATAGACTGCATGCATTGGGAGTAGAAGACTTGTCCGGTGGCTTGGCAAGGTCAACACGCTCGAGGGGATGGAAAGGCGACTATTGTTCTTGAAGCAGTCGCTTCCTACGATTTGTGGATATGACATGCTTTCTTTGGCACTCCAGGTACTTGTAATGATATAAATGTCATTGATCGATCTCTAGTATTTAACGATATTTATAATGGTGTAGCCCCGACAGTAGGCTTTACTGTTAACGGTAATCAGTATAACTTGGGTTATTATTTAGCCGATGGTATATATCCTCCATGGGCTACATTCATCCAGTCCATTCGATTGCCGCAAAGTGATAAACATAAGCTCTTTGCTCAACACCAAGAAGCAGCAAGAAAGGATGTTAAGCGTGCCTTTGGGGTATTGCAGGCACGATTTGCTATTATACGAGGACCAGCACTTATGTGGGAGGTATGTACGCTGGGAAAAATTATGAAAGCTTGTATCATATTACATAATATGATTGTCGAAGATGAACGAGATACTTACACACGCTTGCCAAATGCTTCAGACTATGAACAGACTGACATTACTGATGGTAGCTTAGCATGACAATATTTTAACGAGCGTATTCCCGAACACGCAAGATATCTTAAACGAAGGTGTACCGTTCGAGATAAAGAATCACATCGCCGCCTACTTCATGATTTAATTGAAAATGTTTGGAGACTTTTTGGTAATCAGTAATTTTTATTGTAGTTGTTGTATTATTTTCGGATATTGTTGTGAGTTTCTTTGAATTGTTTATGTAATGAATTTAATTATTGTACTTTTTTAAATTTATTAATGAATATTAATATAAATATTATTCGACTTATAATAAATTGATAATATTATTATATTATTATATTAATTAATTATAATAATATTATATTATAAATAATATTGAATTATTCTGGTTATACTAAATTAATAATATTAAAAATAAATAATATCAAATTATAATAAATTTTATTCAAATTATAATAAATAAATATTATTTTAATAATGAGTATTTAAATAATTTCGAAATTATTTATTTATGCAATATCAAATTTATTTATTAGTATAAATTGAAAGAATATATTAAATTAATAGAGATAAAGATGGTGGGGTAGATAAAGTTGTTGGAGATAAAGATGGTGGGGTATATAAATGTGTTGAATTTTGTGCCAACCATTGTGATGGTTTTTTTGTTTTAAATCAAATGGGTATGTAATGGATTAGTTTATTGGTTTTTAATGTAGAATACAAACCATTAATGTAGAAAATGAAATCTTAGACTTTGATTTTTAATGCAATAGATAGATAATATTAATAATAACTGGTTAGTGAAAGAAAATAACAATTAAAAACGCATGATTATATGTATTAATGTATGTATATATATGTGGAAGGGTTTGCATTTTCTTATTATCAACTGCATCATTAATTATTATATTAAATAATTACATTTTTGGACATATTTACCCTTCACAAACCTTTCGTTGGAAGTGGAGAACATGTTTTATTTCCAAGTTACTTTTTAATTCTCAACAAACAAGATTGTGATTTTTTTTCTATTTTTACTTTTTCTAAAATACTTTTAATTTTCAACAAACCGGGTAGTTTTTTTATTTTCTGTAAAAAAAATATGTTTAATCATTTTCATATATGACTTGTGTCTCATATTAACAAAAAAGTAGTATGATTAAGGCAATTGTCTACAAACCAAAATTTTAGAATTTTTTTCCATATTTTAATATCAAAACAAAATAATTTAAAATCGATTCCATAATAGCATATGGTAGGTAATATATTGAATATTGACTTCAATCAAATAAAAAAATAAAATGTTAAGTTAGACAAAAAATAAAAAATAATATGTTCGTACTTTTTACTATGATTTCACTATTAAATATTTTTTTACAAATATATCTTTTTAATCTCACTTTTAATTATTTATTTTAATAACCGAAGACCACATTTTTTTCTCAAAGTTTCGTAAACAAAAATTGTTCTTATGATATTAATTTTTTTTTATTTTGCAAGATAATTTCAGTCATAAACCTAATTGATTATGCATTTAAAAAATGAAAATAAAAATACAATAATTATGTTGTACATCGATGTTTTGAACTAAAAAAATAATGTTAGAAGGTAATTGAAAAAGAAATTTCATTAGTTAACTTAACATGAACAAATAATTAAGGGGTATATTTGTTCAAATAGACAATTATTTAATACAATAAGTAGTTGATAACCAAAATGTGTAGTGAAAATAACATCTCTCATATATAGTGACTTGCGTGAATTGGTTTATGATTTTGAGCTTTTTTTTTTTCTCTAGCTTTTTTTTAATTCCCTCCTACTTTTTTTAGAATTAGGGTCGGTCCCTTTAAAAAAAAAAAATAACTGCTACAGTATATTATTTTTTTAACAAAAGATACTTTTAGTGAAGAAAAAACTACAATACCCTTAATAAATCAAAGGTGCGCTACGGATCATTTACGCAATATATTGCATTGTATCAATTTTTTCACTACGATGTATCAATTTAAATTACATAATCTAATTTAGCATCGCGATGCACTAAATTTATGCACACGATGCATTAATTTAAATTATATAATCCAATATATGTATCACGCTGCCCCAAGTCAATCACCTAATTGATATATCGCACTGCAAAATTATAATGAATTAAAAATTCCTGTCCCCCGCCTTTTTCATCCTCCACAATCGAAAGCCTTCTTCTTCCCCCTCCTCCTCTATCTTCGTCTCTACTAAAAAATCTCTCAACCCAGTTCAGGTTTATTTCATAATCGTACTTAAAGAATTGAAAAAATCGATTACCTTTCGGGGGCGTTGCGTAACAAATGTTGACCAGAGCTGTGGCTGGAGCCAATCTGAGAATTTTAGGAATATTTTTTTGCAAAATTGATCTTAACAGTTGAAAAAAAATGAGAGTTGAATAATTAAATATTTGATAAAAGATACTACCACCAATTTTTCATTTTTTAATAATTACAAAGAAAACACTAAAAGTCCAAAATCAAGTCACGCAACATCCTATAGGAATGAATGCTCATAATTATAATTATAATTATAATGATTAGCAAAAGTGGTAATTGAGTTTGCGTCTCAAGCTATTTATATGGGGTTGATCTTGCGATCCAAACGAACCACCTTATCCACGAAACCAGAATTAGGAAAAAATATTTTGAACAAAGACAATTTTACTCTTCTTTAAAGCTTAGTTGTAAAAAAGTTGTAAAATTAATTGTAAGGCTAACAATGCTGCAAACTTAATACTATTTTTGTATATATCTAATGGGGTATACAAAAAAACAATTCTATTACGTCGCGACGTTTTCTTGAGAAAATGACATTAATGAACTCATCCATAATTACTTTCATGATTGCTCGTCTCCATCCCTTTCATTTAACATCACTTTCTTCATTTACCTCTATTTATAAAAGACAAAAATTTAGGTACAACGGTCTTACGTATATTTTTTTGTAAGATGAATCTTTCTTACCCAACTTACAGTATATTAATGGGTTGAACTTAGATATGCATAAAAGGTTCAAGATTCACAGTCCAAACCGTAAATCGAACTGGAACCGAAACCGTCTTTCAAGTGAACCGGAACCGAAGGTCCACCAGTTCATTAAAGGTTCGTGCATTTAGGATTTGGGTGAAGCAGCAATTTGGAACCAGATTTGTGAACCGTGAACCACCGTTTCACGGTTCTAACGGTAATTTTGAAAAAAAAAGAAGCTATTTTTTGAATTGGACGGTCCATATGAAAGGAAGCAGACAACTCATATCAAATTTGGTGGCTGAACGGTATTTTTACCGTTTTTTGTTGTTTTTTATGTAAAAAAATTATTATTTTTTCTTTTTTTCCTAACCTATAAATACTCCCACTTCCTCTACAATTTTTTCTCACTTCTAATCTCTCTAATTCTCTCAAAACTTTTCATCTCACAATTCTCCAAGTCTACAAATATCACGTTATTACTCTTCAATTATTTAGTAAGTTTACTAATTCTTTTTTATTAATTATTCTTTATTTAGTAAATAATATTAATTACGTTTTGACTACTCTCCAATATTTATTAAGTACTATAAATTATATAAATTACATTTTTAATTATATATATTATTATTTAGTACTATTATTTTTGTTATTAGTTATTAACTTTAATATTAAAGGACTTTAGTACTTATTAATTTTGTTTTAATATTATACTTACTAGTTATTAACTTTAATACTATACTTACTAGTTATTGACTTATTGTTAATTACTATTTTTAAAATTAGTTATTAATTTATACTATTAACTACATTTTATTATATTATTTTATTATTTTATTACAAAAAAATGTCTTCTTATCGATTCGACATGAACAAGGGAAAAGACAAAGCTTCCCAAGGACCCCAAATATCCAAGCCGAGAAGAGTTGGTCACGAAGATAGTTTTTGGCAAAATTTAGACACGTCAATTAGTTTAGATTTTAGCGATGACGAATATGATGTTAACAATCCAATGGGCGATGAGCCGGTTAATCTCCACACCTCCGAAACTCATCCTCGTACTCAAGAGAGTATCACTCAAACCGAAGGCCAAGGTGGAACAAAAAGAGGTCGAGTTCAAGGTGGAACAACAACAAGAGGTCGAACTACGGGACAATATGATATATTCACGTTACATTATACAAAAACGCATTTTGAAGGTAAGAATTTCCTAGTCAAAGACAATTGTTGCAACACCTCATTTAGCTTCAAAACTGGAAATGGATACGACACATATAAGAAGCACATAAGAAACAACCATCTCGATAAGATGGAAATTGAAGAAGGTCAAACACAAATCACAGGAGTTGTAGGTTCATTTCAATAAGGTACGTCTTCCCTATTTAAATTTGGCGAAGGTATGTATAGAAAACAAATGGTAAATTTGATTTGTGCTAAAGGTCGACCGTTTAATTTTGCAAAT
>CM028382.1:66041619-66099119 GCA_013146195.2 Codonopsis lanceolata | reverse complement strand
AGGCAATGTGGTTTTTCCTTCAATCAACAAGACTCTCCAACTGTTCTGTTTGGAAGATCCAACAACAACAATGGAGGAAACAGATTTAACAAGACTTCTCAAAACTCTGGTAAAAATGGGAATAACTCAAGAGGAAAGTTCTTCTGTGATCACTGCCATGGAGACTCTCACACCAAAGATAAATGCTTCTTTCTTAATGGATTTCCAGATTGGCATCCTCTATATGGTACAAAACCAGATCCCTCCAAGATGCCAAAGAACAAAGCCAAACCAAAGTCCACCAATTCTGCATGTCTGAAAGACAACATCAACAACTGTGGTTAATTTACAAAAGAACAAGTTGCTCAACTCCTATCCATGATCAATCCTAAAGTTAATTGTGGTGAAGTTGACTCCCCTCTTGACAATACTACTGAGTACATGGCATGTGTGAGAACCCAAACCCATTACTTGCAGCATTTGTTTTATACCTTATTAACATGTTTGTATTATGCCTTAACATGTTAGATACTTCTATTTGTCCATGTCTGACTCGTATTATAATTATTACGTGCCTAGTTGCTTGAAATACCTTCTATGCTTAGCATACCTTGCCGTTATGCCTTGAGTGTTGCCTTAGCATGATTTGCACTCAACCAAGACTTGTTAGGGTTCTATTGTCTTCCATAGAAGACTTAGAACATTCACCTTGATCATTGTAAGCTTGATTGGAAGTTTAGAAACCTTCTTGCTTTGTTTTGGCCTTAGCGATTTCCCTCGTCTCCCGTATTGCCGTATTTCGTCGTAGGCGATGTTGTTCCTTGAGTTCCCGGACTTGTATTCAAGTCATAACCATGTTTAGACAAGCCTTTCCATGTCCAAGTTATCCTAGTTTTATTGACGTTTGATTCGGCTTGATTCGTCAACCAATCGTCGCATGATTCGAGCCTTGTCCTACCTTGTTCCTGTGTTGTTCGGTGTGTTTCTGACTTGATTTGAGTTATGTTAGACCCTAGAATGGTTGCCCATAAGCTTGGGACCATTTAGGACTTGTTTAGGTCAAGTTTTGGAGCTCCGAAGCCCAGCGGCCGCATGGCTGAGCGAGGCCCGCCCCAAATGCCGAGAGCAATTGAAAATGGAGAGTCGAGGCCAGATGGCTGAGGCGCCCGCCTCACTTGCCGAACAATCCTACTGATTTTTCTCCTTCAATCTTTTGTGACCCAATTAGCCACTTAAGCCTCCTTCCTAATTGGCCCTAATCCTACCTATTAGACCTTAATCAAGTTAGATTAGTATTAACCTCAATCTCTCTCCTCTTGACATGTGGATTTGTCCACCCTCCTCCTCTTGACAAGTGGATTTCCACCCATATCATGCAAGGTATAAAAGCCTCCCCTTTTGGTTAATCAAACTTAAACCTTCATTCTCAGATTTTTCTCTCCTCTCCTACCAAGCTTTGTGTGTAGTAGAGAAAAGGTGAGATTAGTGTGTTGCCTCCATGGATTGAGCTCCCGACCTCCGATTGCCAAACCGAGACCACCGGAGTGAAGCTACCGACGAGGAGCACGTTTCCATCCGTGATAGTTTATGCTCAAACCATCCTTTTCCTTGGTGAAGGTAAGCTATTGATTCCCCTTAGGTTCAGTATGTTAGACTTGCCATGTTCCCCTTCTATTGATTTCCATGCTCCTACCATGCCCAAGCCATGATTGTGGATGTTTTGATCTTTTGAGATTTTGAATAATATGTTCATCTTGTTGATTGAGACCTATGCCTAGAATTAATTAAGTTCTATGCTTCCTTAGGAACAACTAATGTCCTTGGATTAATAGATTTTGATAACTCTTGGAGATTATGATTTCTAGGGTTTCATATGCCTTGTATTGATCATCCTATTGAATGGGGTCCTATGCTTAGAATTAAATGTGTTCTATGCCCTCCTACGAATAAATAATGTTCTTGGACCATTGCATTTTAATAGCCTTTGAAATAATGATTCTAAGGTCCCTTTGAATTCGAACCAATGCTAATTCGTGACTATGGTTATTAAATGGATTAATGACCTAGCCGATCATATACGAGAACTTAGAAAAGGGTTTATGATGCATTTAGCGTCCTAACTCTATTGGATGAATTGTTAGAGACGACTCAACGGAGTCAAGTTTAGCGAGCTATTGAACAATACCGGCTCACCGATCAATCCCTACGACGCTCTAAACGCTGCTTTCCCTAAGAATAATAATTCTAGACTTTTGAACTTGAATTGATTACCTTGCTTGATCTTGAATGTCATATTATAGAATGACTATTGACATGTGAGTTCGCTCTTGTCGAACTCAATCCTACTTGGTTATTGATGAGAATAATTTATTTGTCTTGAACGAGATCGCTTCTTGTCGACCTCGCTCTCTACTTGAGAATTTTGTTAAGTATACATTACTTGGCATTTGCATGAGTCCACTGCATCCCGCCTTTGTTCACACACGCCCACCGTGGCCACAAGGGGGAAGTAGCCCCCTTGTCAGTAATCATTTAAAAGCATCACCTGTGACTATCCCTGCATCTCCTGAAGATCGATGTACTTACACACATTCGATACCCGCACATTCCGTATAACGCGTATAACGCGTGAACTACGTAGCGGCCCGGCTCTCCATATCCTTATCCTATGTGATTTAATTATGCGCACTTATGTGAAACAATGTGCATCTTGGATATATGACCTCTATGCTTATGTGACTATATCTTGCCTTGTATGTCGCATATTGCCATGACATGCATGATTGATAGCTTACAAGTCTTTATGACTTACCTTTTCCCTTTATCGCTTTTAGATCCTAGCAAGACGGGTCCAGCCGCCGAGACTCTGTTCGTGCTTTGTGCTCTTTTTGGTTCGCCGTCGATAATTGAAGAGGTGGTTTAGATATCCTCTTCCTCTTGTTTATATTTTGTAAGGACGACGGGTTTAAGCAAGTCAACTAGACTATGCTTGGGTTTTTGTGTAGACCTTGATTTGTAACTCTTGTTAGCTACTAGTAGTTATACCACTTGTAGTATTTGTAACCCTTTTGGGATTGTAAGCCGAGCTTTGTTAACTTGTTATTATTCCACTACGTATTAGTCTTCCGCTGAGCATGCCATTAGCTCTTATTTAATTCTTGTCCATAAACTGTTAGCTTGGGTTCCGGCATGTAGTGTCGCCGATGACTTGGTTATATTGTTTAACTGTTTATCAGGTTGAAAAGGTTTTAAAAATACCGGCCTTTTGGTGCCGAGGCGTGCTACGTCTCTAATGTCGCGTCACGTCGTTTTTATAGATTAAGTCCTTGCATGTTTAATTGTCTACTTGTTTCCTTCCTATTTGGGCGGTCCGACCCTCGGTTCCACCTCGGGCCCGGGCCGGGTCGCCACAGCATGTAACTCTAAATCTACTCTTAACTATGTGAACACTTTCTGTTCATCCAACTGCAAATCAAAAACACAAGATTGGATCATTGATACATGTGCATGTGATCATATAACTAACTCTTTCTCCAACTTTATTGATCATATTCCTACTCAATCATTTATTCATTTGCCTAATGGAAAGAGCTCCAAAATCACTCATAAAGGCACTGTCAAACTCACCAGAGAAATTACTCTTCATAATGTTTTCTTTGTCCCTGATTTTTAATTTAATTTACTTTCTAGAAGCAAGTTTAATCAAAATACCAAATATAATCTTATTTTCTCTGTTAACACTTGCTTTATTCAAGACCCTGTCAAGAAAACATTCAAGGAGATTGGTAAACTTATGAAGGTCTCTATAAATTTCGCACTCACCATCACAATGAAGAGACAAATATGAAAAATGGCATTGTAGATCATTTTTCCTTCAAATTAAATAACAATGTTCCTACTCATTTTTCTAATAGTGATTTTCATTTATTCTCTTCCTGTTGATCCTATGTACTTATGGCACAAAAGATTTGGCCATTTACCTTTACATGCTATGAAAAACATTGATTCTCTATGTTTCTTAAACTTCAATAACTACAAACACTTCAACTGTGACATCTGTCACTTACCTAGACAGACTAGACAACCCTTTAACCTAAGTAACTCCCACCGCACATCTGCTTTTGACCTTTTACATTGTGATGTGTGGGGGCCCTACAGACATCACACATATGATGGATACAATTCTTTCCTTACCATTGTGGATGATCACACAAGGGCTACCTGGACCATTCTCCTCAGAACCAAAGCTAATGTCTGTCACTTAATACATATTTTTATCACCATGGTCAAGACTCAATTCAATAAAAGTGTTAAAGAAATCAGATCTGATAATGGTACTGAATTCTTTAACTCTCACATGAATTCTCTCCTTGACTCTTTAGGGATCATCCATCAAAGTTCTTGTACTGAAACACCACAACAAAATGGTAGGGTTGAGAGAAAGCACGCATTTATTAGAATTAGCTAGGGCTCTTAAATTCCAATCCAACTTACCTATACATTTTGGGGAGAGTGTCACCACCGCTACCTACCTTATCAACAGACTCCCAAACTCTGTGTATCATGAAAGAACCAAGCATATAGAGATTGATTGCCACATTGTCAGGAATATGGTGCAACAAAATCTGGTTACAACCAAATACACTCCTTCTCATCTTCAAGTGGCTGACATCTTTACCAAAGCCCTTCCAAGTGGTCAATTCTCTGATTTGTTGTGCAAGTTGCAAGTAAAGAATCTCTTCTCCACTTCCAACTTGAGAGGGGGTGTTAAAGTCAACGAAAATGTTCATCATATTGAGGAAAAGGAAGCTACCAAAAATTCAAAGGTCTAAAGTGCAATCTTCTGCATCTTCTCTTGTGTCCTAACTTACAAGGGTGTCGGGTGTCGGGTGTCATTATTAGATTATTGTTAGTTTTTTCTGTTTCTCATTAAGGGCTATCCTGTAATTTCTCAGCCCTTGCAGTTAGTTAGTTATATTGGCTGTATATATATATATATATATATATATATATATATATCCTTTCTTTATGGCTTTGTACATACTTGTGAAATTAATATAGGAGTGTAAAGAAAGAATTATTCTACACATTTTTTTAGGAAGATCAATAAACTGGATTACTCAAGTAATTCAATTTATATCAGTGTGTAAGATGGTTTGACGACTTTACGTGATAAAGTTAAACCAATTAGGAATATAATACCAGTTTTAACGAGACAATATAATATTTAAAAAAATGAGCTAAATTTTATAGACAACAAAATATGGAACCTAAATCATTTCATTTAGATGCTCCAAACTGATAGAATTTCACCTATAAAATGTTATATGAATCTTATCAACATCGGAAATAATTATGTGTATTTTTTCAATCAATAGATTACACTCTTCCGGTATTTCCTCATCAATGGGATGTTTGTGAAAATTTAAAGATGATTTTAAAATTTTTTTAACGACGCTACTGAGCAATTATCTGTTTCTTATTATCTTACTTTTGTATTAGTTTTAGAACATTGTGCTAAAACTAGTTATATATTCAAACATTTTAAAGATTACTCAATTTTAGGTGAATGTATTCCTAATATGATAATAAAATGACTAAAATATTTTTTGAACATTCCACCATTGTTTTTAGTAGCTAAACTATTAGACCTTAGAATATGACAAGATGGTTTAGAAGCAGTGCTAACATATTATTATGATAATTTATTCTCTGATGGCGTTGACTTATTTTCAACTAACCCTATTCCAAATCTAACAAATATTTTGAATGAAGTTAAAAATATTTTTTATGCACTTTTTAAAGAATATAATGTAATTTATGGTACTAATATTAGTAATGAAAATGTAGGTACTGCTAGTAGTAGTCAACTTAGTGATGACAATTTTTCTTGGGTAGATAATTTTATTAATACAAGAACTCAAAAATGAGCACGAGGTGCTGAAAATACATTAGAACTTGATTTGTATTTATCAACTAATTTCGGTCCTATAGAAAATTTTGATATTTTAAAGTGGTGGGCAAGAATGACCCAAAACTATCCAAATCTATCATTAATTGCAAAGGAGGTCCTAGCTACTCATGCCTCAACCGTCGTCGTTAAGCATGCATTTAGCGTATCCTGCTACGTTTTGGATGAAAGATGATCTCAATTGAGCCCAAAAAATTTAGAATTTCAACTTTTGGTGGGTGATTGGTTTAAAGGAACGACTCAAACACAAGACAAGATAGTTACTTCTGAGGAGGAGGAAGGTTTTGATGAGGATACAACGACCGGGAGCTATTAAACAACGCCGCTCGTTTCGATAAGTTAAATGTAATATTTAGATTAGATTTTTTAAATTATAGATTGTAAGTTATAACTTTTAGATTAGATTTTTTTGTTATTGAAAGAAAAATTATAATTTAGAGGTAAGGCTCATTTGGCTTTAGTTCATTGGCTGTCCCCCTCATTGTAATTTTTTATTATATTAATAAGAATTGTCAGGGTACCGTCCCTATTTTTTTTTTACAAAATATTGTTGATATTTTACAAAGTATAAAATGTTTACACAAAGTTAAAATAATGAATTTTTTTCACTTTTAAAAATTCAAAAAATATTTAAAGATAGTCTTTTTTACAAATGTTTAAACATAGTTTTAAAAAAATTCAAAAATTCAAAAAAATCAAAAATTAATTTGGTGAACCGTGCCGGTTCACGGTTCGAATTCGATTAGAACCGCCGGTATGTGCATGTCTAGTTGAACTGTGAGAGAATTCGTAAAACAGTCTTACTCATCTTTAAAAAGTTCTTATTTCCTTTCTAGGTCATTTCATTTTTTTTTAAATCTACTTTTTAATTTATTTTTTCTAAAATTATCTTTACCATTTACCCATTATTTAATTCCCATTTTAATGGATAATCCAACTCTTAGAGCATTGCCGATGCCAATGTGTATGAGAAAAAAATTAGATGTCACGTATGATTTACACCATTTTTGAAAGAAAAAAACATCTACAATGCAAATGTAAATGAGTGGTATGGATATGATGTGTCAACCAAATTTGATTAGTTGTGGATGATAATATCAATTTGTCACATTCTACTTTATGGTGTGGAACTGTGGATACATTATAATAATTATTTTTCTTTTTAAAAAACTCTTGCTATTGGTTATTCTCTTTTCTTTTATTTTTTTAATTTTTTTTAAATTTCATTATAGTGGTAGGATGAATGCTAAACATTGGAGAAGTGCGTTTTGATTTAATGTGAATGAAGAGAGAAAAATTATCACATATGATTGAGAGTGTTAATTACACACGACCACGTAAGCATTGGTGGACACAAGGCAAGGAGTATGGGGGCAGTTGCCCCCACTTGGGGCTTTTTTCCTGTGAAGTAAATTTTTTTTAAAAAAATAATAATAATATGCTATATTGTACATTTTGCCCCCACCTGAATCAAATTTCTACAATTTGCCCCCACTTAAATAAAAAACAAATTATAATTACGATTTAAATTTTAAAAAAAATTTATAAACCCTTATTTTAAAATAGCCCTAATTTGAAATAATCATAATTTTGAAATAGCCCTAATTGAATATTTAATTTATGTAATTGTTGTGAATTGTGATTTATGAATTTGTGATAGATGATATATTGATATTAAGATAATATTATTTTATTTCCTAAATTTGTGTGTTCAATATCTTTGTAGGAAATGTATATTTATTTAATCTGAAATTAGAGCATTTTAATTTGGGGGTTGAAGTAGTCGATTTATGAGAATATTTTTTTATTTGTGTATATTTCCAAATTGTGGTTGATTTAAAGGAATTTGATTTTAGTGATTATGAAGAAATTTTTTAAACGAAAACCAAATTTATGATCACTTTATAAATGATTGTCTTACATGTTTTATTGAAAAATATTTGCTTAAAAACGTTACAAATGATTATACAATTAAACGATTTCAAAGTATGAAAACGCGTAGGGGACAATTATGATTTGTAACTTTATTAAATTTGTGCACCCGGTTGGAAAAATTCTTGCGTCCGCCACTACACGTAAGATCAAATCGATAGTTGCATTGGTGATGCTTTTACATGTGTATTTTTTAAGAATACACAGTATCCCGATATTTATGAGCTATGCTAGAACCACTTATAAGTACTTAATTTTGGGGTAAATTAGGGTCGGTCCACTCTCATAAATTTATAACCGCTGCAGTACCCTACAATTTTTTTTTAACCGTTAAAAATCATTTTAGAGGGCGAAAAGACTATGATACTCTTAATGAACCTAAGGCACACTATCGGTCACATATTCAATATGCATCACGGTGCATCGGTTTTTCATCGTGATGCATCAATTAAAATTACATAATCCTATTTATATACCGTTATGCATCAAATTAAATAACATAATCCAATTTATGCATCGCACTACATCTACTTATGCACCGTGGTGCATCAATTAAAATCACCTATTCTAATTTATGCACTGCGATGCATCAATTAAAAATACTTAATCCAATTTATGCATCACACTGCCTCAATTTTAATAATATAATCCAATTGATGCATCACAATACAACAAGGCGAGCAACCAATTAATACATTGTGCTGCAAATATAATAAATTAGGTCTTCATGTCCGTTTTTTCCATAACACAATCAATACATTATTTCAAATTGATGCATCATTCATGTATCCCAAATCCAAATCGATGCATCACAATTGACAAAATAATGACAAACAAAATTCTATTTAGGCATTTCATCGACCAATTTAAGTGCATATCAACACAAGACACAAACTGAAAAAGGAGGACTGGCTAGCAATTTCTCCTTAAATTTGTGCACAAAATGACATGCATGTGTCATCTAATTTAGTATCTCAAGGGCTATACTGTAGGTTAAAATAAAAAATTACGGGACATAGAGTAATTAATTTTGTGCACAAAATGACGTGCTACCTGATTTGGTATCTTATAAGCTTATTGTAAGTTAAAAGGAAAAAATTGCGGGTCAATAAACTATTCAAAGTTTTCAACACTTTACACTTATATTTTTTTCAGAACCAAAAATGCATATCATGAATTGCGATGCATCATTTATATCACGATGCGTGCTATTGCTTTTTTAATCCCGTGCATGACGTGTTTTTTCCGGTTACTAAAAAAATATAAGGATATAAAGTCGTTAAAAATTATTCAGAGATGACCGGCCCGAATTTCTCCCAAGATAAAATGTGAAACCAACTTTATGTATCATTTCATCCCTAACGCATTCCACAACTACCATTTCAAATTCTAAAAAACAAGGATGCATTCCCACGGGATCAAGACCTCATACTGTTAATGTATCATTTCATCCCTAACGCATAAACCGCCTTTCACCATCACTAGCTTGAATTAAAATCCGATAAACACTAATGGAGGTTATTAAAACAGGTAGGCGGAAGCGAAAATTCGACTCCGGAGTGGCCACAAACGATGTCCGGTGAAACCTAGTTACCCCTTCAGTCGAGGTTTAACAACTCAAAGCTCTACGTACCAACCAGAATACATAGGCAGCTACTGAAGTCACCATAATAACAACATAGCACTTACAACTCCAGTACTCGATCCCCATAAGTATAACATGAGAAGGTAATAGAGTATTACTCTATAAAATTTTACTTTCACTTGCAAAACCTTCATATACAAGCAAACTAAAAAGGCGCAAATACAGCGTGAAAATAGTTGTTATTGAAATTCGACTGTATGTATCAGGCCAATGAGTTTAGAATTTCTTTGCAGATGTTACAAGAGCTTTTAGAATCTCTTAGTTCGCAGTCAAGATAATGTACATATATGCTAGAAATGCTAGAAATGGATTCCCCTTAGGATGTATGCTAGAAATGCCATGCTATCCCTCTTCTTTCATGTCTCTCATACCTTTGCCATGTTAATATCATGTTTTAGGATGATTTGAGATTTTGGAAATTTCGAATGCTATATTCATCTTGTTGTTTTGGTCCTAAGCCTAGAATTAAAAGTGTTCTATGCCTCCTTAGGAATAACTATTGTTCTTGGACCTTTGACTTTTAATGACTTTTAGGAATTATGATTTCTAGGGTTCCATGAAATATTGAATTGATGATAATTCTTGGCTAGGGTTATTATTTGGATTAATGGCCTAGTCTATCCTATACGAGAACTTAGAAAAGAGTTTTTAATACAATTAGTGTTTTTAACTCTATTGGATGAAATTGTAGAGACGACTCAACGGAGTCTATTTTAGTGAGCCATTGAACAATACCGGCTCAATGATCAATCCTCACGACGCTCTAAATTGTTTCACTAAGAATAATAATTCTAGACTCTTAAATTTGGATTGATTACCATGCTTGATTTAAATGTCATATAATAGAATGCCTATTTGACATGTTGAGTTCGCTCTTGTCGAACTCAACCCTACTTGATTTATTGATGAGAATAATTACTTGTCATGAACGAGATCGCTCTTGTCGACCTCGTTCTCTACTTGAGAATTTGTTAAGTAAACACTACTTGACATTTGCATGAGTCCAGCTGGCATACCCGTCTTTGTTCACACACGCCCACCGTGGCCACAGTGGGGAAGTAGCCCCTTGTAACCATTAGAGCATCATTGGTGTGCCTATCCCGGGCATCTCCTCGGAAGGTCGATGTACTCACACACATCTGACACCTCACATTCCAGATAACGCTTGTATGCAGGAACTACGTAGCGGCCCGGCTCTCCATATATCCTTATCCTATGTGATTTAATTACGAGCACCTATATGAAACAATGTGCATCTTGGATATATGATTTCTATGCTTATGTGATGATATCTTGCCTTGTATGTTGCATATTGCCATGACATGCATGATTGATAGCTTACAAGTCTTTATGACTTACCCATTCCCCTTTACTGCTTTAGATCCTAGTAAAGCAGGTCCTACTCGCTGAGGCTTGCAGTGTTCGTGACTCCTTTATTCCTCTTTTGGTCCGACGTTCCAGTTGAAGAGGTGGTTTAGATGTCCTCCTCCTTCCTTTTATATTTTGCAAGGACGATGGGTTAAAGCAAGTCAATTAGACTATGCTTGGGAATATGTATAGAACTTGAACTTGTTACTTTTATTAGCTACTAGTAGCTTAACACTTGTAGTATTTGTATTCCTTTTGATACCGGTATTGTGTAAGCCGAGCTTGGTTATCTTGTTAATAGTTCACTACGTATAAGTCTTCCGCTGAGCATCCTATTAGCTCTTATTTAATTCTTGTCCATAAACTGTTAGCTTGGGGTTCCGGCATGTAGTGTCGCCGATGACTTGGTTTAAATTGCTTAACTATTATATCAGGAAAAGTTTTAAAAATACCGGCCTTTTGGTGCCAAGGCGTGTTACGTCTCTAATGTTGCGTCACGTCGTTTTCTTAAAATTAAGTCCTTGCATGTTTATGTGTTTACTTGTCACCCCCATATTTGGGCGGTCCGACCCGCGGTTCCACCTCGGGCCCGGGTCGGGTCGCCACAGTTGGTATCAGAGCTATTTTCTAGGTTAGCTATCAGCCAGGATAGGTTCCATGGCCTAGATGGGTTGGTTTCTTGTGTGATGTTCTAACGCCGAGTTAATTCTTATAGGTGTTTAATGGTGGTTCCTAGAAGAGCTGGTGTAGGCCGAGGCAGAGGCAGACCCAGGAGAGTTCCTGATGAGCCTGAGGCAGAGTTGCCACCTCCACCACAGGGTGTAGACACCCCAATTTCGTACCCTTGGTATGTAACTGACATAAAATATCAAGAACTGTCAAAACTTAACAAATGTCAAGTTACGGGGAGTGAGTAAAAATGCAAAAGGAAAATCAGATGAAGCTGAACCTGTGGGGGAAAGTGCAAAAATTTGAAAGATACAAAGGAGCATGGTGCCGCACCAAGGACCCTTGGTGCCGCACCAAGGGTTGCCTTGGCCGCACCATGCCTGCTACTATTCACCTCTCTCAGAATTGAAATGCACAAGTCTTGAAGCGCAAGGTACAAGCGGCTGATGCATGGGAAAGAAACTCAGAAATTCCAGCCGTGTCCTCATCCTTCAGTATAAATAGAGACCCCCGCCTCTCATTTGAGCTGCTCATTTCCTCCGCGATTTTTAATCGCAGCGAAGCTCTGCTTCGTTTCTTCCGTCAATATTAGTACGAGAGGTGCGAGATAGGTGAGTGGAAGCCCCTAGAGTCTCCAAACCCCGTCCAAACTCTGTCAAAATCAAAACCCATAGGTTATAAGTGATCCCTAGCCTAGTTGTTAGGTGTCCACCTCATTTCTCCGGTCCAAAAGTCCCAAAGTAAGCCGTTACTCTGCCCGAGTAACGAGCTGAAAAGTCAAAAAACTAAGTCTAGGTTCCGCCCAACCAAAAAGGCCAAAACCTACCCCAATAAGTTGTCACTCTGCCCGAGTTGATAAGCCCAAACCCTCAAAAATAAAGCAGTCATTCTGCCCAAATCAAAACAACCACACACACAAACAACAAAAGACTCCCTCTCCCTGAAGGACATAGCGAGCACACCGCCGCTCTAAAAGGTAATACCTTTAAGGGCGCAGTTTATTTATTTATTTATTTTTCGGTCTTTTTATCTATTTTAAAAGAGTTGTTATTTAAATCCGGCGCAATGTAGCCCATATAAGCCGTTGTGCTGCCCGGATTAGAATAGGAAATATTTTGTAAAAGAGCCGTTATAATGGCCAAATATTCTTAAATATGTTTGTAATTATTGGAAGGAGACGGTTATGAAGTCCAGTAAATAATGTGGCCACGAATGTATTTGTTTAAATTTCCCTGTCATTTTAATACCTTATTTATTCGCTAAATAAATGTGACAATAAGCATACTTCAGCCAAAAACGTTTTTGAGACCGAAAGGGCGAGTTGGGTGCCTAGCACCTTCCCAACTCGTAACTTAGCCTCCGAACCCGCTTTCTTTTTTTCTCTGGTTTATTTTTCTTTTCTTTGGTTTTGCTTTATTTGCCTTAGAATAAAGATGGCGACTCTAAAACTTTCAGATTCAGTGGGGCCTCGCAACATTCCTTCTTTGCACTTTCCTGTTCTCCCCTAAAAAAGGGAGATATGAGAATGGAGGGGTGATGCATTCACATATCCTGGTATCCCCTAAACAAGGGATAACTTGATGCGGGAAACCCAAAGCTCCCATAGTAATCTGAATGGGCCATAAGGCTATTTTCAATAAATCCATAGTGGGGGCGTCGCAATATCCTTTCTTGCACTTTTCCGTTTTCCCCTAAAAAAGGGAAAATGGGAATAAAAGGGTAATGCATTCCCATATCCTGGTATCCCCTAAACAAGGGATAACTTGATGCGGGAAACCGTCAGTTCCCATATTGGATACAAAATCCACTCAAGGCAACCGAGACACATTCAAACGTGCTAACATAGACAGCACTCCTCTCGCACTTTTGATTTCGTCTTCCCCTAAACAAGGGAGGGTGGAACGAGAGCAGTGGTGTCCCGCATCCGCACGTACGCACACCCCTATCCAAGGGCGCGCGGGGCACACCCCGGGAACCTCACAGTGGCGACTCTGCTGGGGAATTTATTTTCTTTTAAATAAAATGGAGGGCTAGACTCGTAAAATAAAACTTTTTTATTTTTATTTGTTTCTGGCTGCAGTATGCTTGTCATATTAATTTACGCATTTGAATAAAGTGTTCCCATACGGCCGTGGCCATATTTGTGGATATGATCCTCCATCGCGGCCAGCTGCTCCGATATTACGGGCATGTTTAAGAGTATAAAAAATTTCAAAAATAAATAAATAAATAAATAAATAAATATATATATATATATATATATATATATATATATATATATATATAAGGCGGTCTAAGTATATTGGCTGGAAACTCCATTGATACCCTTAAAGCATTCTGAATAGGGTGTGGTATCGCCGGAGAATACAACGCCGCGTACTTGGCCGATCAAAAGCCTTCAAACACTGTTATATATATATATGATGTATATGTAATGTTTCTTTTTATTTCCGGGCAGCACAACAAAAGAGCTGGGGCTTTACTTCCGGCTCTATATTATTATTTTATTTCAGTTCATTTTCTTTTACTCTGTACATTTATATATATCTGCATTCATTCTGTCATTTTATTTTGGGGGCATAGGACCAAAATTTGTAATTAATAGGGATAGATAGTTTCCCCACTTTTCTTTCTATTTCTTAATGTGGTATGCTTGCTTGCTTGCGCTCAAACTAAAAAGCCGAGAATATCCACACAAACAAAGAAGACAAAGCCATAAATGTTTTATTTTTCTCTTATATATATACGTAAATAAATAAAGATTTTATCGCTTTTAGATACCGCACACACGCACATGCATATAGCTATATTCCGAACTGTTACCCTACACCATGGCCAGCCTACCCCCTGCATGAGCCAACGTTAGAATGCATATAGATTCTCAGGACACTTCATAGACCGACCGGTTTTTGCATCTCTGAATTGTGAGCCAGGCCCTGTCAAAAAAAAAAAAAAAAAGATTGATATATGAAAAAAAAAGAGTCGAAAAAAATATATATAAGAAAAAATGTGCAAGTAAAAAAAAATCATGAAAAATAAATTGCGCAACAAAAAAAAGAATAATAGCAAAAATAAATAATAAACAGGGGCTGATTTATTATCCTCTGATGCTCGACCTAGACCATTTCGAATAGTGGATCTGGAAAGAGTATAGGCCCTTCGCTGGGACCGATCCTGGGGAGTCGAAAGGCAGGTGGAATACGTTGGTCCTATACTCTGGAGAAAGAATCCACTGTTCCAGGAAAAGTCCTGAGACCGTCAAAATAAAGCAGGTGCTTATCCGGTCAATTGTAGGGCAAACAAATAAATAATAATAAAATACACTAATAAAGGCACGCTGTACTCCAAACCCAGAAAGCCTTCAGCCAGCCTTCTGATACCTCCATAACCCATTTTCCTCAGAAACATGGCTCGAATTTGGAAAGGCAGAGATAGTACTGGCCGGTTGATACGGGAAATAAGCACAGAAATCAGAACAGAAGGTATCAGTATCAGACCAGACAAGGGCAGAATCAGTTCAGAAAATACAGATCCGAGCAGTATGGCAACAGATGAGCAGTCCGATATGGGTACAGATTCAGGGGCTCCAAGGTACGCTCCGACTCCAGCAATGGAGGAATGGTTTGACCAAAAATTGGGCGCATCAACTGATCGTATGATGAGCCAAATGGCTAGTCTGGTGCAAAGTTTAAAACCCAATGGTGAGGTAAACTTTTCCCCTGCAATCCCCCATGAAGCATCCACATCTCATGTGCCTCCAAACCCAACTCCCCAACCAAACACCAACCTACCAAATATGGCCACTACCCCAAATCCCAATCCTCCACCAAGTCCCTATTACCCAAATATCAGACCTTACCCGTCCTGTCCTCCATATCATTCCCCAAGCACCAAAATTCCCCAAAGCCCAAGTGACCTCCCTGTTCCCATAACCGACCCACTTCAGAACAGCCCACATATAGACCCACAAAGTTATAACCCGCTAGGCCAAGTTACCACTTATTTACCTTATAATGATCCTGGCCGCCTAGCCAAAACCATCCAAAATCCTTATCCTACCCAAGCTCCACTAGCCCAAAATCCACCTACCCAGAACCCTTATCCAGCCCAAAATCCGTATCCAGCCCAAAATCCATATCCATCCCAAAATCCTTACCAGACACCGCAGCCAGAAATTAACCCAGTCTTCCCTAATCCTGTCAGCATATACCAAAAGCCAACTCCCCCAACCACCAAAATGGAGGCCGACATGGAAAACATGAAGGCCATGATGCTTAAACTCCTCAATAAAGGGGAATTTTCTATGCGGGCACTGACATTACAACCTGCAGCAATATTGCCTTTAAAATTCAAAATGCCCGACATAGAAAAATTTGACGGGACTGGATGCCCGATATCCCACCTAAAATCTTATTCCACTGGCATGCAGTCAAGGGGAGCTAGCTTTGAGGCTATGGCTTCCAATTTTCACCTCACCTTAATAGGGGCTGCCAAGCAATGGCTAATGTTGTCTGATAGTGGCACCATGAATACTTGGGACCAGATAGCTGAAGGGTTCCTTGAAAGATATAAAGGCAACACCGACCCTGAAAATAGAAGGGACCTTGAGTCGTGCACCCAAAGGGAAAAAGAAACCCGTCTTTGAGTTCGCGCAATCGGTGGAAAAGAAAGTTGGCTCGGACCTTTGACAGACCCGATCCAGCCGAGTCATGCCGAATGTTCATCAAAAACCTCCAGCCCATATACCTGGAACATATGCGGTACCTCCCTTACAGCAACTTTAAAGAAATAGTAGAGATAGGCGCTCGTATTGATGATGATATACGGACTGGCCAATTACAAGTCAATACGCCTCCTAGCTCTTTCCGTTATTCTAAAGGGAAGACAATCGCAGCCACACCCGCGCCAACTGTCAATGTGGTAGGAAATGCATCGGCCACTTTTCCTACCCAAAATTATGGCACTGTTCCATGGTCTTATGGAGCGGATAGGTCTGTCAACACAGTCGGAGGGAATAATGGCCCGAGCAGAAATTTCAGAAATCAGAACCGTCATTATGATGAGCTGCAAGCCTCCCAGTCTGTAATCCTGCAGGGGCTAATGGCACAAGGAGTGTTAAAGCCCATGGAAAATTATAAGCCACCAAACCCCCTGCCCAGGACCTGGAATCATGCCCAGTACTGTGAATATCATCGTTGTAGTGGTCACCTCACCGATAAATGTTATCTGCTCAAAGATGCTATTCAGGATCTTATAGATGATAAGGTTATTGAAAAGCCTACTCCCAGACCAAATGTAGTCAATAACCCTCTACCTCAAATCAATATGATTGAGGTTGATGGCAGATTCCTGGGCATGATAGGTAGAGGTACTGATTGCGAGAAGATCCGTGCTTAGTTTGAGTCTATTTCTAATAAACCTCTGCAGAACTAGTATACTACGACCGGCCCACTTTTGATGCCCGCAGATCTGGTGGACTACTTCGGATATATTACCCCTATTCCTTTCCCTAGCCTTACGGATTGGTCATCTACCGATCCGCTCCATAAAATTGAGGATCTCAAACCCCAGGTCCTCAATAATGTAATTAACCCTGTACGGTTTGCTTTTAATAATAATCTAAATGTCTTTGTTTATTTCTTAGTTGCACCTACATTAAAAGACGCATTAAATAATTATAATAATGAGTCATTTAATAGGACCCAAAAGATAAAAAAAATATTTGCTTGAGCTTGTAAAGTCAGTAGAGCCAGGGACAACATCATCAACAGCAACTGAAGACTGATCCACTATCAATCTGAGGCTGGACAAGGAAATAAAAAAAAAAAAAAGTCAACATCGGCAACTACCTGCAAGGCTCTAAAAGAATAACACTCATAGATCTCCTCAAAAGAGTTCATGGACATGCTTACCTGGTCCTATGAAGATGCGTCAGGGGTAGACCCAGCCATAGTCAAACACCGGATCCCCACATATCCGGATGCTCAGCCAATCAGACAAAAGCTCCGCCGCATCAAGCCAGAATGGTCACTACAAGTTAAAAAAAAAATGAAACAGCCGCACGTCAACTTCATTCGGGTAAAAAAGAACAAAAAAAAACAAAAAACAAAAAAAAAGAGTAAAAACAAAAAAAAAAGAAGAAGAAAGAAAAATACCCGATCTGGTTATCCAATATAGTGATCATTCCCAAGCCCAACAATTTTTCATCAACGGCATGCTGGGTTATAGTCAAATCAAAGGCAGCAGGAGACCAAGAAAATACCTCATTCACCACCCATTGGGGGACCTACTGCTATCATGCCATGCTGTCTGGGCTAAAAATGCTGGGGCTACTTATCAAAGGCTGCTAACACTCTCTTCCACGATGTGCTGTATATTGTCAAAGAGATCCGGTCAGGAGATGCCGTACTCCTCACAAGCCAGAAAAGAAGACCTTGTTCAGCCCTCCAATCTCAACGAGCTCAAAAGGTATTATGCTTGAGACACCCTATCCGACAAAGTGCTTCCCTCTCCAGCCCGTTAGGCTGAAAACCCGAAAGGGCGGCCTAGGCAAAAGTTAGGGCATATATAAAAAAAACAAATAAAAAGGAGAAATAAGGACTCGCTAGGTTGAAAACCCGAAAGGACGGCCTAGGAAAAAATTAGAGCACAAAAAAAAAATCAAAAAAGCAAATAAAAAAAAAATAATAAAGGCTCGCTAGGTTGAAAACCCGAAAGGGCGGCCTAGGCAAAAGTTAGAGCCAAATAAAAAATATATATCAGGAGAATAAGGAGAGGGAAGGCACTCTTTGAAACCTCGACATCTTACCTCCAGTCTTCGGCATACAAGGGGGCTCGTCTGACAAAAGAAAAAAAAACCACGACATAAGCTCGCAATAAAACACTAAAATATAATATTACAGGTCCTAAGGTGCAACTTAGGAATAATTGCTAAAGAAATTTAGGTTATGCGTTAATTGCCTGTACATATCTATATTGCCTGTACCCCCTTGTTTCCCCCAAAACTATCCTTCATTTGCAGCTTAAGCCCCAGAGCAGTCCATCAGTGCTTGCGGCGTTCGCCTGGCCAGGTCCCATATACTTCTTCTGCAGGGCACAGAAAAGGCTCAGTCTCATCAGAATGAGAAGCACCAGAAGTATCCTCGTCCTATTCATCATCTGCGTTGCCATTGTCCTGAAACAACCAAACAACTTGGATCCCGATCATTCACCGCTGCCCTGTCTGATTATGAAGAAAAATGTATGAGTTGCGAGAATAGCCATATGTCATGTATAGCCCTGCAAAAATTATATGGCCAATGAGGTATCTGCCTTTTCCTTTCCTCGCATATCACAAAAAAAGAAGAAGGGAAAAGCCTGTTCGAACCCGAAGGTATATTCCTTTAAAATCCATTTTGGCGATACAGCGTGTCATTACCTGTTAGGTCGGTATAGCTTTGCTTTGTGCGTGCGTTTTGAGTCTGCATATGTTTTTATTTATTTATTTATTTTGCATCATATAAATTATATTACATTGTAAATATTTGTACAAGTTTTCAAAAAAAAAACAAAAAAACAAAAAAATTATGTATTGTTTTGCATATAAATAAAAGTTTTTGCAATCTAAGCATTATAAATGCATTTTGCATCTTAAAGATATATACTACATTTTGCATTGTTGCATGCATGATAAAATAGGAAAATATACATGCATCATGTTAACGGGCATCCTACAATTTTTAAAGCATCACATTTGCATTAAATAAAGTAGTGCATGCATTCATCATGTGCATTTAGTATCCAATAAGCTGCGTTAAGGGTGTGCTAAAAAAGAAAATAAAATGTCACCAATCAGAAAAATAAATATTTTTATGACATTCACTATGTCCCTGCAGCATAAGCATGCATCATTTAGACCCATTTGTATTTATAATATAAATCATGCATAATAAGGTCAAATAGTGACCACTAGTTTAATCATGCATCGTAAGAATAAATTTCATGCATCATAACTTAATTGCATCATTTAGGCATAAATAGGACACGCATAAGCATCATTAATAAAGCCAGGAATGCTTCAAAAGTGCCAAACAGTGCCAAAATCTAGCAGATCAGAAGTATTTCCAGGCGGACAAAAAAAAAACAAAACAAAACAAAACAAAACAAAGCAAAACAAAAAAAAATGAGAGAAAACAAAAAGAGGTAATAAGCATGCAAATAAAGAAAAGTGGCAGGCATGCAGAAGAAAAAAAAACAACAAAAACAAGAAAAAAAACAGAAAATGAAAAAACAAACAAAATCGGGAGAGGGGGAAATGCATGAACAAAGAAAGGAAAATTTTCAGGTACATGCAACAAGAAAAAATGCAGCGGCAGAAGAAGAAATTCTCGGCTGAAGCTAGAAAATGGAACGGAAAGAAAACAGCAGCAAAGAAAAGACGATTTCAGCTGATATCAAGAGATGTTGCAGCAAGAAAAAAGAAAGCTTCTGACCAAGGTTAGAGGGAGCAGTAAAGAAAAATGCAGCAGCATCAAGAAAGATTTTCCAGCTAAAGCCAAAAACAGCGGGACAGGGGAAAAGATTTTCTAGCAAAGGCTGGAACAGTGACAAAAAGAAAAATCCCCAGCAAAGTGCAACAACAAACAGCGTAAAGCAGCAAGTGGCAGCAAAGCAACATTAGCAGCAATTTGCTGCATGGACACGGCAAAGGTAAAGAAAAGGAAGGTATTTTCCTTTTTAGCAGTGCATTTGTTTAATGTTTGGAAACTTTCCTTTAAAGAGTACGCGCCCGGATTAATAGGGAAAGGTCTTGTTCTCCGTTGAAGGCGAGTTCCTGAGGAGGCAATGCATTCCATTCATTGGCTGTGTGGGAAACTTTCCTTTAAGGGGTACACAGCCCCGGATTTATAAGGAAAGGTCTTGTTCTCCAGTAGAGGCTGAGTTCCTAGGAAACAATTCACTCCGCACAGCCACAAGACGAACTACGTTTGGTCTGATTTCCTTTAATAGGGAATACGTAGGCAGTCTATCACGGTAGACGCGACCATCATAGCACGTATTTACCCTTGTCGTACTTATTTGATAAAGCTTTGCCACACTTGCTCATTTAGTATTACTGCACTTGCACCGCAACACTTACACCGCAACATTTAGTCCCCAGCCGAGTGATAGTTTAGGTTTTGGCCTGAACTACGTTTGGTCTGATTTCCTTTAATAGGAACGTACGTGGCGGCCTCTACATTAGTAGGTCCGACCATCGAGCACATTAAATTCATATCTCGCTTGAAAGCTGCGATAACTTTTTATAACCGACTAAAAATGTCTAGGTTATAGAGTTTGGATAGCATGTTAAGCGTGCATTATAAGCTCGCTACCAATTGCATTCTCCGTTCTTAAATGAGCGAAATTGGAGAGTCTATTGTTTATCAACGATGTTCGTCTACTCAGTAAGCCTTAAGGTTACCCGTAGACTCCATTGTTGAGGGGATCTGTAGACACCCCAATTTCGTACCCTTGGTATGTAACTGACATAAAATATCAAGAACTGTCAAAACTTAACAAATGTCAAGTTACAGGAGTCAAAAATGCAAAAGGAAAAGCAGGATGCGCGAAACAGTAAACTGCAGGGGGGAAAGTGCAAAATTTGAAAGATACAAAGGAGCATGGTGCCGCACCAAGGACCCTTGGTGCCGCACCAAGGGTTGCCTTGGCCGCACCATGCCTGCTACTATTCACCTCTCTCAGAATTGAAATGCACAAGTCTTGAAGCGCAAGGTACAAGCGGCTGATGCATGGGAAAGAAACTCAGAAATTCCAGCCGTGTCCTCATCCTTCAGTATAAATAGAGACCCCCGCCTCTCATTTGAGCTGCTCATTTCCTCCGCGATTTTAATCGCGCGAAGCTCGCTCGTTTCTTCGTCAATATTAGTGCGAGAGGTGCGAGATAGGTGAGTGGAAGCCCTAGAGTCTCAAACCCCGTCCAAACTCGCCAAAATCAAAACCCATAGGTTATAAGTGATCCCTAGCCTAGTTGTTAGGTGTCCACCTCATTTCTCCGGTCCAAAAGTCCCAAAGTAAGCCGTTACTCTGCCCGAGTAACGAGCTGAAAAGTCAAAAAACTAAGTCTAGGTTCCGCCCAACCAAAAAGGCCAAAACCTACCCCAATAAGCTGTCACTCTGCCCGAGTTGATAAGCCCAAACCCTCAGAAATAAAGCAGTCATTCTGCCCAAATCAAAACAACCACACACACAAACAACAAAGACTCCCTCTCCTCGAAGCGAAGGGCAGGCACGCCGCTCTAAAAGGTAATACCTTTAAGGGCGCGGTTTATTTATTTATTTATTTTTCGGTCTTTTATCTATTTTAAAGAGTTGTTATTTAAATCCGGCGCAATGTAGCCCATATAAGCCGTTGTTGCTTTGCGGATTAGAATAGGAAATATTTTGTAAAAGAGCCGTTATAATGGCCAAATATTCTTAAATATGTTTGTAATTATTGGAAGGAGACGGCTGCGAGTCCGTAAATAATGTGGCCACGAATGTATTTGTTTAAATTTCCCTGTCATTTTAATACCTTATTTGTTTGCTAAATAAATGTGACAATAAGCATACTTCAGCCAAAAACGTTTTTGAGACCGAAAGGGCGAGTTGGGTGCCTAGCACCTTCCCAACTCGTAACTTAGCCTCCGAACCCGCTTTCTTTTTCTCTGGCTTATTTTTCTTTTCTTTGGTTTTGCTTTATTTGCCTTAAAATAAAGATGGCGACTCTAAAACTTTCAGATTCAGTGGGGCCTCGCAACATTCCCTCTTTGCACTTTCCTGTTCTCCCCTAAAGAAGGGAGATATGGGAATGGAGGGGTGATGCATTCACATATCCTGGTATCCCCTAAACAAGGGATAACTTGATGCGGGAAACCCAAAGCTCCCATAGTAATCTGAATGGGCCATAAGGCTATTTTCAATAAATCCATAGTGGGGGCGTCGCAATATCCTTTCTTGCACTTTTCCGTTTTCCCCTAAAAAAGGGAAAATGGGAATAAAAGGGTAATGCATTCCCATATCCTGGTATCCCCTAAACAAGGGATAACTTGATGCGGGAAACCGTCAGTTCCCATATTGGATACAAAATCCACTCAAGGCAAGCAGAGGCACATTCAAGCGTGCTAACATAGACGGACTCATCTCGCACTTTTGATTTCGTCTTCCCCTAAACAAGGGAGGGTGGAATGAGAGCGGCGGTGGTGTCCGTCACACGCCGCACCCATACAAGCGGGCGCTTGAGCACACCCCGGGAACCTCACACAGGGTCCAGTCGATATGAATGCACAAATGGCGGATATGTATCGCCGCATGAGAGAGTTTATGACCGAGATGGCTCAGCTTGGCCAGGGTCAGAATGTACCTCCACCTCCACCCCCAGAACCAGAGGCGAGAGTGTCACCACCACGTAATGTAGTACCACCGGAAGCTAGAGCACGGAATAATTCTATTCTAGAGAGGTTCTTGAAGATGAAGCCTCCATATTTTGAGGGAGAGGCGGATGCTAGTATAGCCGAGTTATGGCTTGAGGATTTGAAGAAGATCTTTGCAGCTCTAGACTACACAGATGAAGAGAAGGTGGTGTTAGCTGCTTATAAGCTGAGGGGAGCCGCTAATCATTGGTGGGAAGTTCTACTTGCTAGTTGGGAGATGAACCAGGTGGCACTGGTGTGGCCTACCTTTGAGACAGAGTTTAGGGCTTCTTATGTGCCTAATGTGGTTAGACAGCGGAGAGAGAAAGAGTTCCAGGAACTAGAGCAGGGATCTATGTCTATAGCCCAGTATTCTTCTAAATTCACTGAGTTGTCCCGTTATTGTGCACATCTGGTGCTGGATGAGAAACACAGGACCCAGAGATTCGTGAAAGGGTTGAAGACTGAATATAGGAAACAATTGTTATCTCTACAGTTGGCAGATTACCGGAGTGCGGTGGATCGTGCTTATGAGATTGAGCGGGACATTGAGGAGCACGAGGCGAAGCCTTTGCAAGCTTCTCGGCGCCGATCTTATGACGACAGTAGAGGTCGATCATCACGGGAATCGGTCTTGCTATCAGGGCAACCGTCGCAATGGTGGTCGAGAATAAGGCGATCGGTGGACAGAATAGGCGTCCGTCTGAGAGTCGTGGTAGTAGTGCTCCTACTCCTCAGGGGCAGCAGTAGGGGTGGCAATGTCTGGCACGGCACGTTAGCACGAACCAATAAGACACGATTATAAAACACGATTACAGAGACAAATGACACGATAAGCCCAGCACGACACGATACAACACGAAACACGACACGAAAGACACGAAATTGTTAATATATTCAAATTAATATTTATTGTTTTGTTTATGATCAAATAAGATAGATAATATTAAAACACGATAATGAGGCACGAACACGACACAATAACACGAATTGCCACCCCTAGGCAGCAGACTCAGGGTAGTGGACCTTTGATTTGTTCTTACTGTAACAAGATTGGGCATTCTAGTGAGAAGTGCAGAACCAGGCTTGGTACTTGTCTTAGTTGTGGAGATCCTAGTCATCAGCTCAAAGACTGTCCTAAGTCTAGAGCAGCTCAGTCCATGGGATCAGTTCAGCAATCTGGGTCCAAGAGGGACAGTGATGGGCGTCCTAAGGCGCAGGCTCGTGTTTTCGCGCTCGATCAGCGAGGTGTTCCCGAGTCTACTTCTATGATCGGAGGTATTCTCTCAGTCTTCGGTCATCATGCTCGAGTTCTTATAGATCCGGGGTCTACTCATTCTTATGTTGCATCGCATTTCTTAGGGAATTTATGTGTATTGCCTGCCCAGTTGCCTTATGTGCTTGAGGTGTCTACACCGTTGGGTGATTGCTTGTTGGCGTCTGAGGTCTATAGAGACTGTGATGTGCTTGTTAATGATCGAGTCTTGCATGCTGATTTGGTAGTATTGCCTATTCGAGACTTTGATGTGATTCTTGATATGGATTGGCTTTGTGTACATCATACTTTAGTTGATTGTCGTCGTAAGAAAGTAACTTTTGCCATGCCGGTATTCGGAGTTTGTGTTTCGGGTGATCATGCTATGAATGGGGTTCATATTATTTACGCTGCGGGCTAGACAACTTTTATCACGTGGGTGTGCGGGTATTTAGCTTGTGTTCTTGATACTAGCATGTCTCTTGCTAAGTTAGAAGATATTCGGTAGTTAATGAGTTCCACGATGTCTTTTCCACGAGTATGCCTTACCTCCCGGCCAGAGCTAGAGTTTTGCATTGAGCTATTGCCGGGGACTTCGCCTATTTCTAGGGCACCTTCGAATGGCTCAGAGCGGAGTTGCGTGAGTTGAAGGATCAAGTTACAGGAACTTCTTGATAGGGAGTTTATTAAACCGAGTGTGTCTCCTTGGGGTGCAGGTATTATTTGTGAGGAAGAAGGATGGTAGTCTACGTGTATAGACTATCGACAGTTGAACAGGGTTACTATTAAGAATAGGTATCCCTTGCCACACATTGATGATCTCTTTGATCAACTTCGGGGTTCAGTTGTCTATTCCAAGTTTGACTTGAGGAATGGTTATCACCGGTTGAGGGTTCGGGCGAAGGATGTCAGAACTGACCTTTAAATGCAGCGTTACGGTCATTATGAGTTTGTTGTGATACCGTTTGGGTTGACCAACGCACCTGCAGTTTTTATGGACTTAATGAATAGGGTTTTTCATGAGTATCTTGATTGCTTTGTGGTGGTATTTATTGATGACATTCTTGTGTACTCCAAGTCACGAGAGGAACATAAGAATCATTTGAGAGAGGTTCTTTCTATCTTGCGGAAGAAGCAACTTTATGCGAAATTTAGTAAGTGTGCTTTACGGCTAGAAACAAGTTTCTTTTCTATGGCACGTGGTGTCTAGTGATGGTATCGCGGTGGATCCATCCAAGGTTGAGGCGGTTACTAAGTGGAAGGCGCCTGAATGCGGTAACCGAAGTCCGTAGTTTCTTGGGCTTGGCGGGTTATTACCGTAGGTTTATCAAGGGATTTTCGAAGATCGCTACTCCAATGACTAATTTGACACAGAAGAAATCTTCTTTTATATGGAGTGATAAGTGCGAGGCTAGTTTTCAGGAGTTGAAGAGGAGGTTGACTACGGCTCCTATCTTAGCATTGCCTAGTGGTTTGGAGAACTTTGTAGTTTATAGTGACGCTTCATTAGAAGGCTTGGGTTGCGTGCTTATGCAGAATGAGAGAGTTATTGCCTATGCTTCGAGGAAGTTATCACCTTATGAGCGAGATTATCCGGACACATGACCTTGAGTTGGCGGCTATTATTTTTGCGCTTCACAAGTGGAAACATTATCTTTCTGGGGCTAAGTTTGAAATATTCACCGATCATAAGAGTTTGAAGTATCTCTTTTCACAAAGGAGTTGAACATGCGACGAGAGGCCGATGGATGGAGAAAGCTTAAGGATCATGATTGCTGCACTATCTTATATCATCAGGAAAGCTAATGTTGTTGCGGATGCCTTGAGTAGGAAAGGCTTATATGTCTTGCTTGATGATGAGGGAAGTGGAAGATGCTTGAGGATGTCCGTGAATGGAGTCGGTTGTGAGTGAGCATAGGGTTATCTTTGCTAGCGTGTGTGCTACGCCTGCATTGTTTGAGTTGATTAAGAAGGCTCAAGCTACCGATTCTGAGTTGAGGAAGGTTATTGATGGATTGGGTGATGGTAAGACACCGGAGTTTGCTATTAACAGCGATGGTATCTTAACTTTTCGAGGTAGAGTTTGCGTTCCTTCTACTGGATGGAGTTAGGCGTATGGTTCTTGATGAGGCTCACAAGGCCAAGTATACTATACATCGAGGAGTAACCAAAATGTATAGGGACTTGAAGAGACAATTTTGGTGGAATGGGATGAAGAGAGAAATAGCGAGTATGTATCTAGATGTTTGACATGTCGGCGGGTTAAAGGTGAACACCGAGACTTGGGTTTACTACGACCACTTGAGATACTGGGAGTGGAAATGGGAGCATATCACCATGGATTTTGTGACGGGATTGCCACGTACTCGTCGAGGTTTGATGCGGTTTGGGTTGTTGTGGATAGGTTGACAAAATCTTCACATTTTATTCCTATTGCGATGACTTATAGTTTGAGTCGGTTAGCGGCGTTGTATATTCGAGGATATCGTGAGATTACATGGTATTCCGGTTAGCATTGTTTCGATAGAGATCAGGTTCACTTCTAGATTTTGGCATTCCTTGCGGGAGGCTTTGGAGTGCAGTTGAACTTTAGTACGACTTTTCACCCACAGTCTGATGGTCAGTCGGAGAGATTGATTCAGGTATTGGAGGATTTATTGCGTGCTTGTGCCATGGATTTCAAAGGTAGTTGGGATTCTCATTTGCCATTAGCCGAATTTGCGTACAATAACAGTTACCAGTCCAGTATTGAGATGGCACCATATGAGGCTTTATATGGGCGTAAGTGTCGTTCGCCGATTTCTTTGGGATGAAGTTGGTGAAGCTAAGCTTTGGGGTTCGGAGATGGTACAACAATCGGTGAGTGTGAAACTTATTAGAGACAGTTGCTTACTTGCTCGAGTAGGCAGAAAAGCTACGCAGACAACCAGGAGGCGTGACTTAGAGTTTCAGGTTGGTGATTATGTATTCTTGAAAGTATCGCCCCGGCGCAGTACTAAGCGATTTGGGAAGAAAGGTAAGCTTTCACCTAGATTTATTGGACCATTCGAGATCCTAGAGAGGATTGGAGCTTTGGCGTATCGGTTAGCATTGCCACCTTCTATATCGGATGTTCATGATGTCTTCCATGTCTCGATGCTACGCAAGTACTTGAAGGATGAGTCACATGTCCTTACATATGATGAGATTACTATTGAACCTGACATTTCCTATGATGAGAAGCCGGTGAGGATTCTTGATATGAAGGAACAAGTCTTGAGAACGAAGAGGATTCCGTTAGTGAAGGTCTTATGGAAGAATCATGATATTGAGGAAGCCACGTGGGTGACCGAGCTTGATATGAGAGAGATACCCTTTCCTATTTAATGATCCGGTAAGAATTTAGGGACTAAATTCCTTTTAGTGGGGGAGGATGTGAGAACCCAAACCCATTACTTGTATATCATGTCTCCTATACTTGATTAATATGTTCATTATGTGTCTTAACATGTTTTAGAGTCCATATTGTTCATACCACACTCGCATTAGGTCAACCATGATCGTAGTTGCTTGTATACCTTCTATACGTTGCATGCCTCGTTATACTGCTTCGTGTATCGTCTTAGCACTTAACTAAGTCCTACTAGAACCTTAGTACCTTTATAACATGTTTTATAACTTCAATCTAGGTCATTGTATGTCTGGTTGAGAGTTCAGAAGCCTTCTTGCTTCATTTGACCTTTTTGACTCTTAGGGTCTCTCGGTTTGTCTTTCCTTGCCTCGTTTCGTGTCTTTGAGACTCGTGTGATGTTAACTTGAATCCTATACCTTGTATCCTAGTCCTAAACATGTTTAAGAATGTTCATTCATGCTTGTTGTATCTTTGTTTAACTCGTCATTGATTCGTTTGATGTTCGTTGCGAGTTTCGCCCTTCATTCCTCCTTGTTTCGGGTGATGTTCGGACCTGTTCTTCTCGTGTTTTGAGTGTTGGTTTATCCCCTTGAATTGCTTGGGTTGTTTGGGGTTCTTTCTAGGCCAAATTTGAAGGCTTTTCAATCTGGAGACCTTGCCCTCGCAAGGTGGTTTGGGCTTGCCCTCGCAAGGAAGGCAGCAACTTGGGAAACAATGTTCTGGGGACCTTGCTATCGCAAGGTGTAGATGACCTTGCGACCGCAAGGTCATCAGATCCTCAATTACGGGATTTTGAATCCTGTTGAGTCTTGTCCCTCACACCTGACCCTTTTGTACGACCCAGGCCCCACTTGACCACTTGACCCTTTTAAGCCTATTTTCAGCCCTTAGATGTGTTTTAATCAAGGGCACTCTTTCATCCACCAATGAGAAGCCTAATAATTCTAATCTTGGATTGACTCATTTAGTGAGTTCATCATCCCTAACCCCCAACTGATCAGCCATTTTTCTCTCATTCCACCATTGTTGAGCTGGGTTCTTAGAGAGAGAAAGCTTGGGAGCTCTACCTTGATTGCTTGATTGCCGGAGCTCCGTCCATCCGTTTTTCAATCCGAGACCACCGAATCGAAGCTCTTCTCCTCTAGTTTAATAATATCTGGTTTGTTTTAGCATGCAACAACTGAATTTCGAACAAGGTAAGTGTTGATCCCTATCTTTAGATTTGGTTGAATCATCTTCTGATTCTATTGTACAGTGGCTAAAAGGTCTGCGTACCGATTAGTGTGGCAACTGTCTTAGAATCATTGTGTTTAGAATAGTTTTTAGTGTTTAGTTCTTAGGCGCGTTTCAGCAAGCTTTGAAGAACAGCAGACTTTGAAGTCTGCTCAATTTACAGAAAATCAAAGTTAGCCAAATCAAGATACAATGACACGTGGATATCCATCCAGATATTTTTCGAAAATATCTTGTCATTATGTCTTCATCAATTTTACATCTTCAAGAAGTCAACTCTGTATGATGACAACTGTCCAGACTGCACCCTGAACTCTGAAGACTGAAGACATTACCCGTTTTGGCTAAGAAGACTTTCTGAGCTGAAGAGCCTGCAGCCTGAAACATTACTCTGTTTGGCAAAGTCTTCTCTGCACTCTGCAGCTCTGAAGACTGTGGCTGTTTCCAAAGCGCCGAATTGCATTCAATGCAAAAGACCGTTTGACACAATTCAACCTGTTACTATCCAATGGTCCAAAGGTCTCTTCCTGGTATATATTCAAGTTTTGAAGACCTGAAGCAAACGCTCTAACAACTCTTGCGCATTAAACTCTAAAGTTTCATCTTCAACACTCAAGCATTCAAGAGATCAAAGGACAAGGACTATCACTTCACCAAACTTTCTGAAGCTGCAGATCTGCCATCTTTATTTCTTTACAGCTTCATTTAGTTTGTCTTTAAACTGTTCTTTAATACTGCACGTGAAGAGAACAATTATTCATTGATTGTTTCTCTCATCATCAAACATTTGGTTAAAAACTGATTTTGTACACGATCCATTAGAGATCTAAATCATAAACCTAGTGGATAAACAAGTGCACTTTTAAAATCCAAAGCTAACCACTTTGGTAGTGGATGTAGTACTATTCACAGTACGAACCACTTCAAACCTTTGTGTGCTGTTCAAACTGCTCTTATCATTCTTCATAACTGTTGCTGCTTAACTGCTTCAGAATCTGTACTACTTTAACAGCAGCCTTTATAAATCAGATTCTATCTTTACTCCGCTGCCTTAACACTTCTTCTCAAACCTTACTAAAATTATTAAGAAGTTTTTAAAGAAAAGTTTTTAACACCTTATTTAGGCTATTCAACCCCCCCCCCCCTTCTTGCCTAGATTGAGCCTACCTTGGGACCAACAGTAAGCTATTGATTCCCCTTAGGATGTATGCTAGAAATGCCATGCTATCCCCCTTCTTTCATGTCTCTCATACCTTTGCCGTGTTAATATCATGTTTTAGGATGATTTGAGATTTTGGAAATTTCGAATGCTATATTCATCTTGTTGTTTTGGTCCTAAGCCTAGAATTAAAAGTGTTCTATGCCTCCTTAGGAATAACTATTGTTCTTGGACCTTTGACTTTTAATGACTTTTAGGAATTATGATTTCTAGGGTTCCATGAAATATTGAATTGATGATAATTCTTGGCTAGGGTTATTATTTGGATTAATGGCCTAGTCTATCCTATACGAGAACTTAGAAAAGAGTTTTTAATACAATTAGTGTTTTTAACTCTATTGGATGAAATTGTAGAGACGACTCAACGGAGTCTATTTTAGTGAGCCATTGAACAATACCGGCTCAATGATCAATCCCTACGACGTTCTAAATTCGTTTCACTAAGAATAATAATTCTAGACTCTTAAATTTGGATTGATTACCATGCTTGATTTAAATGTCATATAATAGAATGCCTATTTGACATGTTGAGTTCGCTCTTGTCGAACTCAACCCTACTTGATTTATTGATGAGAATAATTACTTGTCATGAACGAGATCGCTCTTGTCGACCTCGTTCTCTACTTGAGAATTTGTTAAGTAAACACTACTTGACATTTGCATGAGTCCACCGGCATACTGCGTCTTTGTTCACACACGCCTCCACTGTGGCCACAGTGGGAAGTAGCCCCTGTCAGAACCATTAGAGCATCATTGGTGTGCCTATCCCGGCATCTCCTCGGAAGGTCGATGTACTCACACACATCGACACCTCACATTCCGATAACGCTTGTATGCAGAACTACGTGGCTCTCCATATATCTTTATCCTATGTGGTTTAATTACGAGCACCTATGTGAAACAATGTGCATCTTGGATATATGATTTCTATGCTTATGTGATGATATCTTGCCTTGTATGTTGCATATTGCCATGACATGCATGATTGATAGCTTACAAGTCTTTATGACTTACCCATTCCCCTTTACTGCTTTAGATCCTAGTAAAGCAGGTCCTACTCGCTGAGGCTTGCAGTGTTCGTGACTCCATTATTCCTCTTTTGGTCCGACGTTCCAGTTGAAAAGGTGGTTTAGATGTCCTCTTCCTTCCTTTTATATTTTGCAAGGACGATGGGTTAAAGCAAGTCAATTAGACTATGCTTGGGAATATGTATAGAACTTGAACTTGTTACTTTTATTAGCTACTAGTAGTTTAACACTTGTAGTATTTGTATTCCTTTTGATATCGGTATTGTGTAAGCCGAGCTTGGTTATCTTGTTAATAGTTCACTACGTATAAGTCTTCCGCTGAGCATCCTATTAGCTCTTATTTAATTCTTGTCCATAAACTGTTAGCTTGGGTTCCGGCATGTAGTGTCGCCGATGACTTGGTTTAAATTGCTTAACTGTTATATCAGGAAAAGTTTTAAAAATACCGGCCTTTTGGTGCCGAGGCGTGTTACGTCTCTAATGTTGCGTCACGTCGTTTTCTTAAAATTAAGTCCTTGCATGTTTATGTGTTTACTTGTCACCCCCATATTTGGGCGGTTCGACCCGCGGTTCCACCTCGGGCCCGGGTCGGGTCGCCACAGTTGAGGGTAAAGGATGGTGAATGGTGGCCGCAAAACATAGGAGCTTTTAAGTCATCACGATGAAGTGGTGACTCTGACATGGCCTGACTTACGGCTAATGGTATGAAGTCACACTTGATTGTTGAATACAATTTATGTGAGAGTGTCTTCTAGACAATGTTTGGTGGGGAGCTTTTGAAACTCGGATGTCCGATTCCAGCGCAATCCAAATTGCAATAGTATATCAATCAAAGGAGGAGGATTCCTTTTTGGGGTTTAATTGGAGGATGAGGCTGAATGTACTCTACTGGAGAAGAAGTAGAGGTCCATTAGTCAGGAGTCCTTATATGGTTGAACCACCAATGCAAACAAGTATACATCTTAGTCAAGCAGCTGATAAGCAAGTAAGCATCTTTTCATTACCAGCGTTGCAGTATTCGAAATACGAGAATGAACTATAGTAATCCTTATATACTGAAAAGAATCACAAGGATGAGGATAAACAATCAAAAATATAAGTTTAGATAATTCAAATGAACTGGCATACCATCTGGCCTTGCTTTGCACTCTTCTTTATCTCTGCAATCAGTTTTTTCTCTTGTGTTTGTAAACTTTGCCTCTCCCGTTCAATTTCTCTTATAGACTTATCAAGCATCCGCTTGTTCTCCCGCAGGAGCTCTGAAAAAAAAAAAACAAGTGTGTTAAATTTGCAAGACCATGACTACTTGTTCAGTGAGCTGTTCATGCAACAAAGTTACAATATTCGACAAATGCATTGAAGCCACCAAAGATCCATTATGAGTTATGAGGAACAAAAACTAAATTGAAAACAGTGCAACTAAACATGCACATTTGATCACTTCACAAAACCATAAAACAAAAGACTGGAAATAATGTAGCAGCAGTCCTAAATGCAACTATATACCTAAACAAACAAAAACACTGGGGGTGGGGTGGAAACTAGGCCCAAAACAGGTGACTGTCGTTGTAAGATTCTTTGAAGCAAGTATCATTTCTCATGACTAATCCAAGAAGTCCTAAATGCAACTATATACCAAAACAAACAGAAAAACTGGGGTGGAAGGGATGAGGGAACTAAGCCCAAAACAGGTTCGGAATATGTCATCCTAAGATTCTTCGATGCAAGTTTCATTTCTCAAGACTAACCCAAGAAAGTTAGAGGTTTCCTCAACTACTGAAACCAAACGTTGTCATCCCATATCACACTCCCATTGAAAAAGGGCCTTTTGACACATAAGGTTCAAAGATTGTCAGGACTCCTTAAACCTACTGTTCCTAAAAAAGAGTTCCCTTCTGACTTTTCAACATCAACTAATTAGTGACTCAAATTATTACCTTTATAAACTACATGAAAAGTACAATGAACCATAAACTCCATAGTTTTGAAAAGGCAGGTAAATCCATATCAAATCTTCCTTTGATTTTGTAAAGTCAAATTGGAACTCCAATAGCATAGAGGGAGTATAAATTCACACTGTCCAATTATTTTTAATTTTCAATTTGCTTTCATATTATCCCAAACTTTTACCAGTAGCCAAATATTGATCTGCTCAAATTAGCAAAATAGCTATAGTGTTAAGCAGATTGTAGCATGGAAGTGCCACTCATTGCCGGAAAAGTCAAGAACAGAACTAAAAGGATCTTAGGTAAGGTTTACTGGCCACCACAAAACCATTTTTGTCAACTATTACGACTACAGGGCCTTCCATATTAAATTATACTACTCAACTACTTGACAAAAGAGTTACCTACAATACTAAATCTGAAATTCTTATACCTCAAAGTCTTACCACCTTCCGCTTGGGTTGGTGAGCAAACAAAAGCTTCCCTACAGTCTTCCTCTGACGTAAGCCCTCTACTGTAGAGGTGACTAGTACACACGCTAGCAGATACACTTCACCAATCTTGCCTTCTTTTCCAACAAAGTTACCAGTGGGGTCTAGGATCTGGGAGAACGCACAAGAAGTAAACTAGTTATTCATGCCAGTCCTGACTTACAGATTCTCTTACTCCTCTTAGCTTTTATGGAATTTCCCACCCAAACACCAGGAGACCCCATCTCTATCTAGCTTTTGGCTATTTTGGTGTCTCCGGGAGGTAGTACATAGAGTTTGGTCAAATCTCACATGAATAGCTCTCCCGTCTCAAATTAGACCAAGTAAGTGTGTTTAGGGACATCAAAGCTCATTTCAACCAACTTGAAATTATTCATACATTCAGACAAACTGGGAACAATTCCTTCTACTTACATGGGCACCACCAACATTCTCAAGACTGTTAGCTAATATGTGTAAATTCCCACCTATGAACAAGGGTAAAGAATTATAAGAAGAAAAATGCACAAGGAAACCGGTTGGGCACTATAAATAACATCAATGACGCAAGTTGTTTTCTTCTTCTGGTTTGATTCATTAATGGCGTTAGTTTACTCTTTATCTTTTTTTCTTTTTGATTGAATCATAATTGTAGTTAGAGTAAATTGTGACTCTTCCCATTTTATAGAGCAAATCACACAGTTGGAATCAGCATATAACGACCAAAAGAAGTCGTTCAATCAAAAACTTAATTTTTCCTTAATGTTTGTAACAAGTGAAGGTAGCTTCACAAGTAACGGCTCTGTGATTTACTTAAGTTCTTCCTTCAATCTCTCTTATTCCCCTTCGGTGGATGTCAACCAAGTTATTGAATGCACTGTGACCAAGAGAAAGGGAAAGAGGGTAAAACAAGGAATCTAGAACATCAAAACGTAAATGAAAAGGCTTGACAAAAAGGATCACCATTAAGATGTAGAAACAAGAGAGGTCTTCTGAAAAGGAAATTCAATAGATCTTCTATTCACCAGAATTTGTAGATTTGCAGTCTGAATTTACAACCGAAAAGGTCATGTTTGTTGTAAGATCAGCAAAGAAACACCTAGTCATAAATTTGGAATGTTTTCTTAATGAAAACGAATTACTGGATCAATAATATAAAAAAGAAAGTCTAAGTTTAATTCAAGTCTAAGAATCTCCTACAGTTTTTCCTAGATATCAAAGCAAAAATTTATACGAGGATGTTAAATTTTCCCAGATAGCTGCCGTGTTTTGACCATTTCTCCTGGACACAGTTGAATGTAGACATGTAGCATAACCCGAGGCGCAAGCTACAGACTGTGTAGCCATACACACACACACACAGAGACTAAGACTAAGCCCAAGTCAGTCATAAAACAGATCAGCCATATGGAATCGTAAGCTCCTTTAATACAAGTTTTACTTCCCACAACTAACTTGATATGTCCCTAAGGGGTGGCCCATTGGTAGGTCCCATTGGTAGGTATGGGGCTTTACAAAGTGTGAGGTCTCAGGTTTAATTCCTTTCCATGACCCCCTTAGGAGGAAAAAAAAAAAAGAAAAAAAAAACTAACCTGATATTTTCAATACAAAATATGGATTCCTCCAAGTACCAAACCCAGCTTTGCCATATCTGTAACGACCCGACCCAGATTCCAACACGAAATCCCAAGGTCTTGCCGCTGGAACTAACTTAATAAGAGGACAAGCACTTGATAAATAGTAGTGCTAGTCAAACAGTCAAGCAAACTCGCTCTAAACATGAACATAACACCGCACTAAAATACGGTATTTCAAAAAATCGAATCAGCGGAAGCAATATAAGAAAAGAAGTCCCAAGCTATGAAGCTCGAAACCAACGATAATGAAACTAAGAGAGACACTATCTCTCAAAGGAGGAAAAATAGAACTCGCGTGCCGCAACATTGCAGACGCTAATTAAACCATCGGCACTCCAGGCCGGCGTTTCAACAAAAAACCGACCAGATATAACAAATACCCAACGGCTAAAGCATACCGGGGTCAACCAACAACTATAAAAACTAGAATAAGGAAATTCCCCCAAAGCTACCTGCGTGGGAGACAATCAAATAAATACTAAAACCACAAACAGGGCACGACACAACACGTCGGCCCAAGAAATAACCAATACAAATACCCAAGTATTCTACCCGACAGTAAAGTCTAAATAACTTTACAAAATGTCGATCTCACAGGAATATCAAAGTACATGAAATCAATGACAATGCTAAAAAGGAAAAAGACTCCACAAGTCGCTACTGGGAAAGTCCGCTACCGGCCACGAACCACACGATCTAACCTCGATCTATCGACTGCCAGCTACAATCACGATCTACTCGACCTCAGTGCAGCTATCAGTTACTACAACTAAAAACAAGTACGAGATGAGTCATAATGACCCAGTACGCTACTACAATATATATGCAACATATAATTATGTAACATAAACATAACTAGGGTGTCATTTTATATATGACAGAAAAACCCATGAAGAGGCGTCGTATCGTTTCGATACTCCGCAAGATATCCACTCCTTCTTACTTACTAAACCGCCTAAATGAACCGGGGTGTAATTCCCATTCACACACAAATCAAATGAATTAGAAGGTAGTTCCCACAAAACATCATATGCAAGTATACATATCATTATATATACGAATCAAGCTATTCACACTGTTACCACGTGTAAGGGTGCATGTTTATATATATACACCTATATCAGTATGTATATCTCTAAATATACATATCAAATCTCCCATAAAATCATCATGCATAAATGTGCATATCTATATATATACACATCAAGTCTTTCATATATATCTCAAATACAAGTATGCATATCTCTATATATACATATCAAATCTCTCATTTATCATCAGCCAATACAAACATGGTCAATAAGATCTCATGTTCAACTAACACTTTGTTGTCACATAAGTGCCCATAGGAGGCCACATAAGGGATAGAGAAGATACCAAATCACTGTCGTCGTATTGCTCCTGCAATCACAACCGTTAATCATATCGTGCCAATGATACCGTGTTCGGTATCAAAGTACCGAGCTCTCTTCCTTCTCTACTCAGAAAATAGCACTAGCCAATGTGCTCAATTGGTTACGACAAGGGGCTACTTCCCAGCTAGCTAGCGGTGGAGGTGTGTGTGAAACCCGAATCCGGTACGTCGATACATTACAATCACGAATCTCATAATTCGTGAAGGCAATGCATCGTCCCACCATCATCAAGAAAACTCAAGTAATGCCAGCTGGACTTATATGCAATGCACAAGTAGATGTTTACTTGCTAATTCTCAAGTAGATATAATGATCTACTAAACTCATACGATTATGCACATTCTTACAATAATCACAAAACCATAATAGGAGCTCATTTGAGTCTCTAAATAATAAGTGTCAAGTTGTTCACTCTCTTCGATTCAAGTCCCAAAAGCTAGTAATCTAGTCAAATGGAATATAATTATCATAGGATCTCACCACGATCCTCGTAAGGTTCAATTGTTCCTTAACTCGACTCCGTTGAGTCTTTACTACAATTCCAATCAAATAGAGTTTGAACACTATATGTGTCCCAAGACTCTTTTCTATGTTCTCATTTGAGGCATAGCAAGGTTCTCATTCCATTTAGGAATCTTGGTTCATGTCCCAAGTCAATTATATAAGGGAAGCACAAGTTGATTATTGTGAAATCAAGCTTAGTTCAATTTTGATTCATAATTCCACTTAATAGTAGAATCCAAGTTCACCACAATTCATTAACTGTAGAACAGATCAGGCACGAAGGCAAATACATTCAATATGCTCATAAGTCATATCATAGAAACACATAGAAGAATCAATTCTTGACAAGGTATGAAATCATGCATTTAGTCATAATATAAAATATACACAGATTCCATATTCTCCTATGAAATTCAGAGTCACAACTTAACCATCACCATTAAGTACTATCCAAGACTACTCCGTTAGTCTCAGATCATGAAGCCATTTACTAAACTCTTCGAAGAGTAGTAACTCATTCAATAACACAAAAGTCGATGGTAGTCAAAGACTTAAGCAACACTAGAGCGGTAATATCCCGTAAGGTGAAACCATACCGGTGAGTCTTAGATAACAACATGGTCATCCTAGCGACTTATACAAGTAGACTCCATGTATAGAGCACTAAGAAAACCCCAATCCAAATCTTCTCATAGAATAGTCCTCAAATTCATTATTCAACAAGTAGGTGTTTTTACTCATTAAGGAATCAAGTAGGAATTCGACAAGAGCGAATTCAACCTGTCAAGTAGATACATCATTCTACAACATGCTCTCAATTGTGCATTTGTTTCACACAATCACATAAACCACATAAGAACTCGATTGAGTCTTATAATCACTCATATCAAACATGCCCTTCAATCTATCCCAAAGTCACGTAGGCTAATATATTAGTCTAACGCACTACAAACGTCGTAGGGATTGAATGTGGAGTCGGTATTGTTCAATAACTCCCTAATTTCAACTCCGGTGAGTTTTACTAAAATTCAACCAAGTCGAGCATTGATACTCTATGCATCACATTGCCCTTTCCTAAGTTCTCCTTTCATTTAGAACTCGATTACTAGGCCGTTCATGATCTTAAACTAGCCTTAAACACAATCCCGAGTTTCAAACCCTAGTTTCGGTGATTTTGTTAAACCTTGAATTGAAACATATTCCTTCACAAGAGTTATTCCTAAGCTCATTATAAACAACATTCATGCTTTACAAAATGTCAAAATCACAACTTCATAGAGAATTCATAAAATCCTACACATGTTTCAAAGATTGAATTGGAGGATTTGTCTTCACAAAAGATGTTCATAATCATCAATAGAGCAACTATAATCAAGGGGTCATGTCATTTTATTGAACATGAAAATTTTAGGGATTTCTCAACGTACCTTAGTCCTAAGATTAATGGACGAAAGGTTGATTAGAGCAAGGATTGTTGTAGAGAAGATCGAGGGCTTCGATTTGGCGGTCTCGGTTCGTCGATCGGACCACCGGATCTCCGGGAAACGCTCTCTCAAGTTGGGGTGACCTCTATGGACGAAATTTGTGGTCCAAGCTCTGATTCTCTGGTTTGATTTTGATCAACAATGGCTGAAAGGCTGAACTTAAGCTTATATACTTGCCAACAACACCCCAATCCAAGTGAAGGAGGTTATTTGGCTTTCTATTGGCTATGGCTTGCAAGCCATTGATAAGCAATGATCCAAGGGTCTAAAAGTGGTGAAGAAGAGTCAACAATGAGGGCTTAGACTCACCAAGGACGGCCAAGGGCAAGGGCACAAGGGTCTATAGCCAAAACACTCAAAAAAATGTCACAAATCAGAATCAGGAAAACAGACAGTCAATCTTGTAAAATCGACCAAAAATAGCTCACACCTCCAAATTAGGTGATTATTGATTTTTATGAAACTAGACTTTTTAAACTATAGTTTAGCCTTTTAAATTACTCAATTAGGACTTATATTCATCAAAATATGGCTACTACAAGTTCAAGTACAGAAGCTGATTTCCTGAAAACAGAATTCTGGCACAGCCGTAAGTCAAGACCTAAATGAGGTACTTATACAGATTGGAAAAAGACCATAATTTACAGAGAGTATCCTAACATATGTAGGTAAAACATACTAAATTTTTAGAAAATTATCTGCAGTAGATTGGTACCAGAATTTTCCCGAAGGTCGCCCAAAAACCAGACTGAATCTGTGAAGTAATATGTTGGTCATCTTATTTCCAAATGCAACAAGTCTATGAACAATGATTATGCAAGCATGGGAAATACTAGTACACTTGGTTTAGAACTTAAATGAACTTCTCGCAAGTTTAAAGCACAAACAATACAAGCAACAAAGGCAATCCCGAGAAACCCTAAGGCTCAAACGAAGCAACAATGCTTCTAAACTCTCAACCAAGCATACAACAACTAAGATGAACATTGTAAATCTTATATGCAAGGTACTAAGACTCCAATGAGACTTATTTAGGTGCTATCATGTTAAGATAAACACTCGACGCATTAACAACAAAGCATGCAACACGAGAAAGTCAAATACACGAAGGTTCGGGGTCTTACAATATCAGAAAGAGTTGATGGGCTCTTAAATGTAATGCACTCCCTCCGTCCCATAAAAAGTACGAAAAACAGTTTCTTTCTATATTTTGCTATTGATAAATTAGTTATAGAGCATAAAAATTAAAACCATCTATTATACAATAGAGTTCATACTCATATATGTGCAATTGACTAAAGTTATCTAAAGGTTGAGATTTACTTTTTTACCGAAATCTTACGGTCACGATTAAAACCTACCTTAACATGTGCGAAAGTGGTTGTGCAACTACCCGTCTCTCTTTCTCTCCAACTCCACCACTCATATTTCTAAATATTTTTGTTGGATTTCATTTAGAATACGTTAAACACGAGCTTACAATAATCTGCTCACGTACTAACATCGTGCCATAGGCACGGGCACACAATCTATTAATAAACCACATCAAAAAATACATTGAAGAGCGAGTCGATCCATATAATCTACTACTTAAAAATGATCAAATTAGTTTGAAAAGTCAGAATACAACTCTTTTGATCGGACCAACAGAGAATAATATTCAAAACATCCAATTGATTTTATAAATTCCCTCTTTATCTATATTACACCAAATTTTTTAATTACGATTACTGATGAGCTCCAATTCAGCAAAGTGAAAAAAAAAAAAAAAACCAAAAAACCAAACTTTACGTAAGAGGATTAGGCATGGATTAGGATTACTGCTACAGAGAGTATCAAAGAAAATTCATATATTTTTTAGTAATATTCCAATTAGATCGTTATAATACAAGCTCTATCTTCCAAATTATAAATCTATAAAACGCATCTCGTGTAAATTACATCAACAAGGTAAAATACGGAAATAAAAAAAATTTAAAAAATGAAAAACATATGCAAGGAATAATAAAAAACATATGAATCGAGGGAAGAACCTGCGGGTGTTTTCCTCTTTCCAAACAAGAAACTCATTGCCACAAATCAACCGATTGCCGATTGCCGATTTCTGATAAAACTCTCTCTCTCTCTCTGAGGGATTTTGATTGAACTTATGAGTTGATTGGAGTTAAGGGGGGCGCTTTTTAATCCTTTGAAACTTTGATGCCTTACGCGGTATAGGTGTTGTTGAAATTGGGAATAACACGGAGAAGTCAGAATTACTACTGTATTAGGATAGACCCTCGAACTATGAATGGAATTGCTCCTACCCCCTTTTACTCCCTTCATTCCAATCAAAGGGTCCACTTTTCATGTCGGACGATTCACTTAAATAGTCCACTTTCAAAAAATTATTTTATTACTAATGAACTACTAATAGAGTTATTTTTTTCTTAAAAAAATTAACTTTCAAATGGGAACTCTTTACCCGGAGGGAATACCATTTTATCCTTACTTTTTTTTATACCTTAATTATGACCGAGCCACATGCATTTGTGTTTTAAATGAAACTACACATTATATCAATATTAATAATCAAATCAATTATTTTTCGTTAATCCGTATATCAGGTCAAACATGACAATAATTAAGACTGATGTGATACAAGTGATACGAGTATATATATAACATGATATGTCAATGCTAATGTGATACAAGTATAAGTTTACGTCCATTACGAGGATAAATAAATTGGATCAAATTTAATACTGATATTCAATTGAACAAAAAAAAATAGACAATAAATTAAAACTAATTCAACATCGACCGTCAAGATAAGTTGGCTCAAAATCAGCCCTAAAACTAAAAAACGGTGGGTTGATGCTTCAAATTCACTACATTCATCTTTCGGTTCCTAATGTTTTAAAAGATGGCACTCTGGTACCCTTCCACGAATGCCACACCTGAGTTATAAAAAGCTCCAATAGTATGGTACTTTTCTTTCTCTTCAACAACTTGAGTTTTCAAAACATGTTTCTTCTTCCAAAAGGGTTCTTTTCGATAGACTTCTTCATTACCCAAAGCTCAAAACTCTCTGCGGTGCCCTACAAGTGAATCCCAATCGTCCTTTATACTTAACGAGCCGCTTACACGTGTAATTGCCATAGTCAAATGTTGGTATCGACAATGGGAAAATTTGGTAAGACGCGGAATCAACCTCGAAAGCAAAGACTTGATCTTTGTTGGTGAGCATGTGGATCGAGCCACTCGCACAAATTGCAGGGTAACAACTCATCAAGAACTCACAATATGGTATTAATATATCCGTCAATTCTTTCCATGCCCATATCTTCGAATCAAATATCTCACACCGATGTCGAGAATTCACACAGTCGATTGACCTAATCACAAATTAAACAAGGATGTCCATCAATGGAACATGGTGTATATTACTATGGAGAACAATAGCATTTGGTAAGTTAAAGTTCAAGCATAACAAAAGGCTAGGAATTAAACTTCAAAAAAATAAACTCCTCATTATAGTCAAAAGGTGACGGAAAAGCACATGTTCTATAGATGTATATAATGCAGCAAATATGTGGATAAAAAATCTGCTAAATATGGAAGTAGTTTCGATGGACATTAATGAAATAGAGCATATATACATATATAAACTCAAACTACATTGAACAAAAAAACCAATGTTAATATTCACTAGGATGTAAATCGGAACCATCAAACCATTTAAACCGAACCAAACCAGTCGGTTTGGTTTGGTTTGGTTTTGATCGAAGACGGTTCGATTTCGGTTTCAAAAATTGGAAAACCACACGGTTCGGTTAACGGTTTTTGGTATCGAGCCAAACCAACCTATATATTTTTATTTATTTATTATATAATATATATTATATTACATTTATTAACTATTTTGAACCTTTGATTTATATATAGACACATACTAAACCCAAACAAAATCGTGATTGTTGGAGAACTATTATTTCATACATTGTTTGTGTTTATTTTAGAATTTGTATTATTTTAGTTATGATAATTTGTTGTTAGTAGGTTATTTCTTAATTTTGATGTTAGTTCCAAATTAAAATCTTATTTTTATTGTTATTTTTAATGTTAGTTAATTTCATTAAAAATAATTTATATAAACTACAAAACCAAACCAAACCAAACCGAGTGGTTCGGTTCGATTCGGTTCGGTTCGGTTTGATATTTTTGGAACAACTAGGAGGCGATTCGGTTTGTGGTTTTGATATAAACCAAACCAAACTGAACCACTTACACCACTAATATTCACATACCGCCGGTGTGAAGGCCGTGAAAATATGATGATTTTGTAGTCAAGTATCGAATCTTAGGATTCGGCAACGCCATCACTTGCTTTGTAGTTGGCTTGCAAATATAGTACCAATCATGTCTATGATCTTGACGGCTCACGTAAACAAATATACCTTGATCGGAAGACGCCTCGATTTTACTGTCACGGGGTAAGAATTCTATGGATAAATGGCTAGATTGACCATCAATATATACAAACGTGGATTTGTATTTGTAGTCATCAACCATGCTTTGTACCAAGTAACCCGATACAATATTTGTGTTTCGGGCATGAAGGTCAACAAAATTTGAATCATAGGTAAGATTATTCCATTCTTTACATACCAATCTTGACAAATTTAACGTTTGTAAAGATGTTCGAGACAAAACTTCGAAAATCATGTCAGAAGAAAGCTGACGAGAAGACTCCATTAAAGATACTTGAACCAAAAAAAGGAATAAACTCAAAAAGTTATGAAACCAATTATTGCGTACAATAGACCCAAGGAGGCAAGCACCTTGATAATTAAGCATGAAGAGACTTAGTGGTCGATGACCCAAATGCCTTGAGACGAAGCCATCGCACAAGGGAATAGCAATTTAATTTATTGGTCTTGGTAGGAACATAAAGTGGGAGGGTTTAGCCTTAAGAACTCGAAGAGGCTGAAAAAAAAAACCAAAAAACCAAACTTTACGTAAGAGGATTAGGCATGGATTAGGATTACTGCTACAGAGAGTATCAAAGAAAATTCATATATTTTTTAGTAATATTCCAATTAGATCGTCATAATACAAGCTCTATCTTCCAAATTATAAATCTATAAAACGCATCTCGTGTAAATTACATCAACAAGGTAAAATACGGCAATAAAAAAATTAAAAATGAAAAACATATGCAAGGAATAATAAAAAACATATGAATCGAGGGAAGAACCTGCGGGTGTTTTCCTCTTTCCAAACAAGAAACTCATTGCCACAAATCAACCGATTGCCGATTGCCGATTACCGATTTCTGATAAACCTCTCTCTCTCTCTCTCTCTCTCTCTGAGGGATTTTGATTGAACGAGTTATGAGTTGATTGGAGTTAAGGGGGCGCTTTTGATCCTTTGAAACTTTGATGCCTTACGCGGTATAGGTGTTGTCGAAATTGGGAATAACACGGAGAAGTCAGAATTACTACTGTATTAGGATAGACCCTCGAACTATGAATGGAATTGCTCCTACCCCCTTTTACTCCCTTCGTTCCAATCAAAGGGTCCACTTTTCATTTCGGACGATTCACTTAAATAGTCCACTTTCAAAAAATTATTTTATTACTAATGAACTACTAATAGAGTTATTTTTTCTTAAAAAATTAACTTTCAAATGGGAACTCTTTACCCGGAGGGAATACCATTTTATCCTTACTTTTTTTTATACCTTAATTATGACCGAGCCACATGCATTTGTGTTTTAAATGAAACTACACATTATATCAATATTAATAATCAAATCAATTATTTTTCGTTAATCCGTATATCGGGTCAAACATGACAATAATTAAGGCGATGTGATACAAGTGATACAGTATATATATAACATGATATGTCAATGCTAATGTGATACAAGTATAAGTTTACGTCCATTACGAGGATAAATAAATTGGATCAAATTTAATACTGATATTCAATTGAACAAAAAAAATAGACAATAAATTAAAACTAATTCAACATCGACCGTCAAGATAAGTTGGCTCAAAATCAGCCCTAAAACTAAAAACGTCAGTGGGTTGATGCTTCAAATTCACTACATTCATCTTTCGGTTCCTAATGTTGTAAAAGATGGCACTTGTGGTACCCTTCCACGAATGCCACACTGAGTTATAAAAAGCTCCAATAGTATGGTACTTTTCTTTCTCTTCAACAACTTGAGTTTTCAAAACATGTTTCTTCTTCCAAAAGGGTTCTTTTCGATAGACTTCTTCATTACCCAAAGCTCAAAACTCTCGGTCGGTGCCCTACAAGTGAATCACAATCGTCCTTTATACTTAACGAGCCGCTTACACGTGTAATTGCCACGGTCAAATGTTGGTATCGGCAATGGGAAAATTTGGTAAGAGCGGAATCAACCTCGAAAGCAAAGACTTGATCTTTGTTGGTGAGCATGTGGATCGAGCCACTCGCACAAATTGCGGGGTAACAACTCATCAAGAACTCACAATATGGTATTAATATATCCGTCAATTCTTTCCATGCCCATATCTTGAATCAAATATCTCACACCGATGTCGAGAATTCACACGATCGATTGACCTAATCACAAATTAAACAAGGATGTCAATCAATGGAACATGGTGTATATTGCTATGGAGAACAATAGCATTTGGTAAGTTAAAGTTCAAGCATAACAAAAGGCTAGGAATTAAACTTCAAAAAAATAAACTCCTCATTATAGTCAAAAGGTGACGGAAAAGCACATGTTCTATAGATGTATATAATGCAGCAAATATGTGGATAAAAACTGCTAAATATGGAAGTAGTTTCGATGGACATTAATGAAATAGAGCATATATACATATATAAACTCAAACTACATTGAACAAAAAAAAACCAATGTTAATATTCACTAGGGATGTAAATCGAAACCATCAAACCACGAAACCGAACCAAACGGTCGGTTTGGTTTGGTTTGGTTTTGATCGAAAGACGGTTCGATTTCGGTTTCAAAAATTGGAAAACCACACGGTTCGGTTAACGGTTTTTGGTATCGAGCCAAACCAACCTATATATTTTTATTTATTTATTATATAATATATATTATATTACATTTATTAACTATTTTGAACCTTTGATTTATATATAGACACATACTAAACCCAAACAAAATCGTGATTGTTGGAGAACTATTATTTCATACATTGTTTGTGTTTATTTTAGAATTTGTATTATTTTAGTTATGATAATTTGTTGTTAGTAGGTTATTTCTTAATTTTGATGTTAGTTCCAAATTAAAATCTTATTTTTATTGTTATTTTTAATGTTAGTTAATTTCATTAAAAATAATTATATAAACTACAAAACCAAACCAAACCAAACCGAGTGGTTCGGTTCGGTTCAAAGTCTTGCTCGGTTCGGTTCGTTTGATATTTTTGGAACAACTAGGAGGCGATTCGGTTTGTGGTTTTGATATAAACCAAACCAAACTGAACCACTTACACCACTAATATTCACATACCGCCGGTGTGAAGGCCGTGAAAATATGATGATTTTGTAGTCAAGTATCGAATCTTAGGATTCGGCAACGCCATCACTTGCTTTGTAGTTGGCTTGCAAATATAGTACCAATCAGGTCTATGATCTTGACGGCTCACGTAAACAAATATACCTTGATCGGAAGACGCCTCGATTTTACTGTCACGAGGTAAGAATTCTATGCATAAATGGCTAGATTGACCATCAATATATACAAACGTGGATTTGTATTTGTAGTCATCAACCATGCTTTGTACCAAGTAACCCGATACAATATTTGTGTTTCGGGCATGAAGGTCAACAAAATTTGAATCATAGGTAAGATTATTCCATTCTTTACATACCAATCTTGACAAATTTAACGTTTGTAAAGATGTTCGAGACAAAACTTCGAAAATCATGTCAGAAGAAAGCTGAGGAGAAGACTCCATTAAAGATACTTGAACCAAAAAAAAGGAATAAACTCAAAAAGTTATGAAACCAATTATTGCGTACAATAGACCCAAGGAGGCAAGCACCTTGATAATTAAGCATGAAGAGACTTAGTGGTCGATGACCCAAATGCCTTGAGACGAAGCCATCGCACAAGGGAATAGCAATTTAATTTATTGGTCTTGGTAGGAACATAAAGTGGGAGGGTTTAGCCTTAAGAACTCGAAGAGGTGAAAAAAAAACCAAAAACCAAACTTTACGTAAGAGGATTAGGCATGGATTAGGATTCTTGCTACGAGAGAGTATCAAAGAAAATTCATATATTTTTTAGTAATATTCCAATTAGATCGTCATAATACAAGCTCTATCTTCCAAATTATAAATCTATAAAAGCATCTCGTGTAAATTACATCAACAAGGTAAAATACGGCAATAAAAAAATTAAAAATGAAAAACATATGCAAGGAATAATAAAAACATATGAATCGAGGAAGAACTGCGGGTGTTTTCCTCTTTCCAAACAAGAAACTCATTGCCACAAATCAACCGATTGCCGATTACCGATTTCTGATAAACCTCTCTCTCTCTCTCTCTCTCTCGCAGAGGGATTTTGATTGAACAGAGTTATGAGTTGATTGGAGTTAAGGGGGGCGCTTTTTGATCCTTTGAAACTTTGATGCCTTACGCGGTATAGGTGTTGTCGAAATTGGGAATAACACGGAGAAGTCAGAATTACTACTGTATTAGGATAGACCCTCGAACTATGAATGGAATTCCTCCTACCCCCTTTTACTCCCTTCGTTCCAATCAAAGGGTCCACTTTTCATTTCGGACGATTCACTTAAATAGTCCACTTTCAAAAAATTATTTTATTACTAATAAACTACTAATAGAGTTATTTTTTTCTTAAAAAAATTAACTTTCAAATGGAACTCTTTACCCGGAGGGAGTACCATTTTATCCTTACTTTTTTTTATACCTTAATTATGACCGAGCCACATGCATTTGTGTTTTAAATGAAACTACACATTATATCAATATTAATAATCAAATCAATTATATTTCGTTAATCCGTATATCGGGTCAAACATGACAATAATAAGGCGACAATAATGTGATACAAGTGATACGAGTATATATATAACATGATATGTCAATGCTAATGTGATACAAGTATAAGTTTACGTTCATTACAAGGATAAATAAATTGGATCAAATTTAATACTGATATTCAATTGAACAAAAAAAAATAGACAATAAATTAAAACTAATTCAACATCGACCGTCAAGATAAGTTGGCTCAAAATCAGCCCTAAAACTAAAAACGTCAGTGGGTTGATACTTCAAATTCACTACATTCATCTTTCGGTTCCTAATGTTGTAAAAGATGGCACTGTGGTACCCTTCCACGAATGCCACACCTGAGTTATAAAAAGCTCCAATAGTATGGTACTTTTCTTTCTCTTCAACAACTTGAGTTTTCAAAACATGTTTCTTCTTCCAAAAGGGTTCTTTTCTGATAGACTTCTTCATTACCCAAAGCTCAAAACTCTCGTCTGGTGCCCTACAAGTGAATCACAATCGTCCTTTATACTTAACGAGCCGCTTATACGTGTAATTGCCACAGTCAAATGTTGGTATCGGCAATGGGAAAATTTGGTAAGACGCGGAATCAACCTCGAAAGCAAAGACTTGATCTTTGTTCGTGAGCATGTGGATCGAGCCACTCGCACAAATTGCAGGGTAACAACTCATCAAGAACTCACATTATGGTATTAATATATCCGTCAATTCTTTCCATGCCCATATCTTCGAATCAAATATCTCACACCGATGTCGAGAATTCACACAGTCGATTGACCTAATCACAAATTAAACAAGGATGTCCATCAATGGAACATGGTGTATATTACTATGGAGAACAATAGCATTTGGTAAGTTAAAGTTCAAGCATAACAAAAGGCTAGAATTAAACTTCAAAAAATAAACTCCTCATTATAGTCAAAAGGTGACGGAAAAGCACATGTTCTATAGATGTATATAATGCAGCAAATATGTGGATAAAAACTGCTAAATATGGAAGTAGTTTCGATGGACATTAATGAAATAGAGCATATATACATATATAAACTCAAACTACATTGAACAAAAAAAACCAATGTTAATATTCACTAGGGATGTAAATCGGAACCATCAAACCACGAAACCGAACCAAACCAGTCGGTTTGGTTTGGTTTGGTTTTGATCGAAGACGGTTCGATTTCGGTTTCAAAAATTGAAAACCACACGGTTCGGTTAACGGTTTTTGGTATCGAGCCAAACCAACCTATATATTTTTATTTATTTATTATATAATATATATTATATTACATTTATTAACTATTTTGAACCTTTGATTTATATATAGACACATACTAAACCCAAACAAAATCGTGATTGTTGGAGAACTATTATTTCATATATTGTTTGTGTTTATTTTAGAATTTGTATTATTTTAGTTATGATAATTTGTTGTTAGTAGGTTATTTCTTAATTTTGATGTTAGTTCCAAATTAAAATCTTATTTTTATTGTTATTTTTAATGTTAGTTAATTTCATTAAAAATAATTTATATAAACTACAAAACCAAACCAAACCAAACCGAGTGGTTCGGTTCGATTCGGTTCGGTTCGGTTTGATATTTTTGGAACAACTAGGAGGCGATTCGGTTTGTGGTTTTGATATAAACCAAACCAAACTGAACCACTTACACCACTAATATTCACATACCGCCGGTGTGAAGGCCGTGAAAATATGATGATTTTGTAGTCAAGTATCGAATCTTAGGATTCGGTAACGCCATCACTTGCTTTGTAGTTGGCTTGCAAATATAGTATCAATCATGTCTATGATCTTGACGGCTCACGTAAACAAATATACCTTGATCGGAAGACACCTCGATTTTACTATCACGGGGTAAGAATTCTATGGATAAATGGTTAGATTGACCATCAATATATACAAACGTGGATTTGTATTTGTAGTCATCAACCATGCTTTGTACCAAGTAACCCGATACAATATTTGTGTTTCGGGCATAAAGGTCAACAAAATTTGAATCATAGGTAAGATTATTCCATTCTTTACATACCAATCTTGACAAATTTAACGTTTGTAAAGATGTTCGAGACAAAACTTCGAAAATCACAAGTGAGAACAAAGGCAATGTGGTTTTTCCTTCAATCAACAAGACTCTCCAACTGTTCTGTTTGGAAGATCCAACAACAACAATGGAGGAAACAGATTTAACAAGACTTCTCAAAACTCTGGTAAAAATGGGAATAACTCAAGAGGAAAGTTCTTCTGTGATCACTGCCATGGAGACTCTCACTACAAAAAAAAAGTAGTTTTAGGGTCACTACTTTTTAGGTCGCCCCTATCTCCCGAACCTATTACATAGTCATTTAGGTCAGTTGAGCTAAGGGTAACAAAAGTTTTTAATTGGTACAGTCATCTACCGTCCCAAAAAAATTAGACAGGTGAATTGGGGAGGCTATAACAAAAATTACCAAAAAAATTCCCCCCAAAAAAAATTAGACAGGTGAATTGGGGCGGCTTTTATCAACCTCTTCACTTCCCTCTTGCTCTCTCCCAGCCTCCCTCGTCCTAATTTTCTAGGTTTCTAGGAGAAATCTTGATTGAGTCCTAAGAATCTTCTCTTAGCTAGCTTCAATTACATATTGTGGCAGTGATACAATCCTAGGATACAAAGCAGCGTGCGCACAGGTGAGTTCTATCTCCTTCTCGTCTTAATTATAGCAGATCGATCATTATATTTTTCATTTTTTTTTTCATTTTGTTCTTCTTCTCATCGTCTTCTATCTGTTTCTATGTTTTTTAGTTGATCCCAACTTTAGTTGGCCAGACAGAATAGCATTGAATTCAACAATTTAGGGCTTTAAGGGAGCTCGTCGAACACAATAATAGGTACGTTGTTCAGTCAATAGTTAGTTCAATTTGTTTTTCTTTTTCAGGATGATATACTTTTATGAAAGAAATTCATCACACCCATAGGCAAGTGCATAATTTTTTACCAAGTGTATGTAATTGTTTCTTCTTTGTCAACAGTGTTTTCTTACCTTCTTTAGGCACACACATGTTGTTTGCAGAGAGAATTGAGCTATGCCCCTATTTGCGTTTTTTCCTTGTTTAATCTTTCTTTAGATCCCCCTAGACAATAGACACTATTCCAATTATTGCTTACACTGATTTATTAGTATGACAGAGTTTTCTCTGTTTTTGGGCTCTTGTAGAAGATAAGTCAAACACAAGTTCTTTCTCCTTGACTTATATGTATTTGAATCAACCTAGTAACTGCGTTAGATTCAAACTTTCTGGGCTCTTGTTTTCCCTCCACTTCATTCATCTCATGCTATTCACCCATAAACTTCTTCCAATACCAATGTGCTCTCCATATTCTATCTACCTGTTCGATCGACACATTCTTAGTCTCTGGCAGGAACATGTACACAAATCCTATCATCATAGCCACCCACCCTCCAAAAAAGATGAAAATCCCCGACTTTAAGTGGCAAAGCATAGCTAGAAAAGTTTGAGCAATAATGAAATATACACTTCCAAGATTGTTACACGAATTATTGAAGAGTGCCAAATACACGAATTTTCCATGCCTTCCTCTCTTCAGTAGAGACCAAAGATTACTATATCAAACTAACTGAGTAAATTTAGCCTTGTACGGAACTACCTTCATCACCCGTTACTCAAAGTTCACAAATTCCGTCTCCCACTATTGTTGCAACACCGCCGGTATAAAGTTCTTGATTTTTGGCATGAAATTCACCCATGTTTGTGATGTACCATCCTGATCCCACTTGCCATTCACTAACATCCACCAATGGTCAGTAACACCATGTAGCTTGAATGAAACAAAGATTGTCTTCTCTTCCTCTAAGCACACAAAAGACCTGAATAGTTTCTCAATGTGTTCAATCCATGCCTCAACTTTCAATGCATCTGGTTCTCCATTATACGTTCTCAGATTCATCGTCGAAAATCTTTCTAACACCGTAGTATCATGTATGATCCTAATATGTGATGGTGGTGGTAGATTTCTATTCTCAACATTACCTTGATTATTCTGATTATTTGGATTTCCCCCGTTCTTGTTATTGAGTCATGGCTGCAACGAACCTATCAACAGCTACACTCTATGTCTCGATGGCTGTCTCTCGATAGCCTGATATTTTTACTCCATTACCTCATTAGGAGCATTCATAGCACCACGTTAAGGGTGATTAGGGGGGGTTACTGTGATGACTCTCCTTACCACCCTAACCCCCTATCTCATCCAATGGAACTCTATGAGGACCACAAGGACGACCTTTCCGCTTAGCCATCTCACAATCTATGCACAACCAATGTAAGCTTATACTGTAACCAACGCTTAAAAGACACAACCTTAGGCCAAGGACCTTCTCTTGGATTCTATAATTTTACCTAATTGTTTTAATTTTTCAAGAGATACAATTCCAAGTACGTTTTTCTCGTTACCTACCATGGGTAATTAGGAAGACAAAGATGTGTTGACTCACATCTTTGTCGTTACCTACCATGACAATTGTTGACAAGAAACTCTAAGTTAGATTCATAGGTACATGTGAACTAGATGCTTCTTAAGGGGAAATTAACCACATTCTCTCAAGACATGCAATGTTAAGTTATACATGCATCAACATTCCAAAAATTTTAACTGGCAACCTTTTTTAGAAACTATGGTAAATTGTGCTAACAGAGAAGGTTGATCAGTCTAATTGAGCTCATTCAAAATGATAAATGAAAAAAGGCAACAAGCAAAGAACCTGATAACTTGGACTTGAGCTCTAATGATGATGGTGTCAGCATCAATAAACCCATCTAAAACTTCTGATAGCTCCATAAAATTTTTCCAACCCCAATCATGCTCTTTCTTCCAATAGCTACAACTAACTTTAGATTGATTCTGGTATGATAAAGGCAAACCAAAATTGTTCCACCTCTATTAACTTCAGTCAATGAGAAAAATGGCAAACTTATTCAGCTATCTTTAAAGGACAATAAAAGATTTTTGAACACAACTAGGATGAAATTTCTTTACTTTATTCCGCCTCGCACTCCAAGCAAAATAATATGAAATAATGCTGGGATCAGGAGATCATTAACATTGGCATTTTCTAATACAATCCCAACTCTTTCTCAAGCTCAAGAACTAAAGTTTGGTGATGATGAATACACTATTGCTATCTTTAACATATGCAATAAGAACTTGCAAGAAACAACTTCTTTCTCGAGGAGGCAACATGCTCACTAGGCTCTCTATGATCATTCTCTCGCTCTTTGTTATTTCCAATTCCCCCTTCCTACTTCCTACTGCTCGAAATACTCAATTGCAGCTCATTCTTTCTGTAACCATGTCTTTGTATTCCTTCATTCTCTATGTCCATTCCAGGCTACCTTTTTCCTGCACATTTCATGATACATGAACCAACTAGTTTTGTCTTTCCAGTTTCCATTTGTAGTATAACAACTGAATATTGATTGTTTTACCTCGATAACATCTGCTCGTGTGTGTTGAGAGACTCAATTTCATATTTTATTATACATGGTTGCCTCAATTTCTTGTTTTTCTTTTTCCTTCAATTATTGAGATTTTTGTATGTTTTTTTCATGGAATCACGAGGGGTTGATTGTTTGTGGAACTCCGCAGCCTTCAAAGAATCCTCTTCAATCAGGTGCAATCATGTTCTGTGCATCTTTCTTTCGTATTACTTATATGGTGAAGCTCAATTTTGTTATAGTTGGTTAGTCAAGAAATCTCGCGTGTTATAATTGTGATTAATTTAGGATTAATGTATACCTTTTTGATAAATGATTATGCTTCATGTTCAATCATGGTCTCGATATCTCGAACTTGTAATGCTTAGAAATGCTATACTAATCCATAACAATGGTGGTCAGGGTGCCGCCTTTGCTTCAACTAAAATGAAATAAATAAATAAATAAATCCAGAACAATGGCTTGTAATATGATTGAGCTGTTTCCTTCTCTTTCGATAGGATGCATTTGTGGTGCTCTTAGGTAATGGGTTTTAGTGGATTCATGATTTTGTACACTACAAAAAAAAATTGTTTACTTGAATAGGTGATCAGGGGCGCAACCATCATACAAAATTTAATTGTATCATTTCATTCTGGTGAATTATTTTTTATCGTTGTGTTACAATTTTAAAAAATGTTTACTTGAATACTTGGATTGGTGTTTTTTTTGCTGCGTTGCTACTGATACTTGATGACTGGTGATTTCTTTACAAGTATCTCTAAAAGTTGTGCTTATGGCTTACTTCGCCTTTCGTTATCCTAGGCATTAGAACGAGAAGTCTAAGATGTTGTTACATTTGAGTATGAAGCAAGGAGTGATTCTTCATGTTGAAGGTTTTGTTGTTGTTATTGTGATGTCTTGTTTTCTCTAAAGTTGTAGTTACATGCATCGAGCTTATTGGTTGGTTGTGTGTGACTTGGGGTCTATTGCCCTGCTGCCAAGTCCCTTATCTCAATTCACGAATCGGGCTAAACTAAAAGAATAGGTAAGATTTACTATGAGTTTATAGGTTAATTGTATTCTAGATTTTATTATTTTTATTATTTATTTTTTGAAATATTGGGGATTGGTACCCATTTTGGGAACATTGCATCTCGATGTGTTAGCATGGTATACAGAGAGAAGAGATCTAATAACAACACTCTACACGTTATTAACGGTATGGCTTTTGTCTTACATTTGCATCAAGGTCTATCTTGGCTTGAAATGTTATCTACGTCTTTTGACTCTTTTCTCCTGCCTGTCTTTTGTATTGTTATGTGGATGTGCAGGCTGCTGTGCTTGACCAGGGACTTGAGGATGATCTTGTGGATGATGTTTTGAAATATTTGGAAGATCTAATAAATGGCGGGCTTCGTCTAAGATTGATTTCTCTCCTGAAGGTATTTGTTCTTCGTGTTTGTTTTGTTATTGGATACTTTGTGTTGTGAGTGTTGTTGGCAGATATTCAAACATGTGTTTGTAATATATAATTACACAAGAAAGAAACTCAATTTTCCAACTTATTGATTTAAATACATTCATAGAGCATGTAATACGCATTTATACAATTTTAAATTAAATATTGTGCAAGTGGTACAGTATCTGCCTCCTTCAAATAGTTGGTTTTCGCTCAATTTCAACCGAGCAAGCTCTTGGTGTTTCCTTAGTTCAAATGGGAGCCATTGTGTTAATCGTCATTGGGGCCCACTAATTTGGACCAGTGATAGATATGTGGATGGAAAGTGTAATGTGGTATGCTTGATGGCAATGTGGCGAGTGGAATGGGGTTTGCCTTCCCCATTTCTTCCCTGTTATAATTTATTTCATTTCCATTTCCCTCGATGGTGTATTATAGGAAATCCACCCATTCCCCATTACAATGTTTCATGCCCATTCCCATCCCACTTGACCTCATTTTCATTTACCTTGGAATATAATACAAGTGTTATTAGATTGAAGTGCTGAAAATAGCCTTTAAACTAACAATTTATGATTTTAATACTTAAACATGGGAGATAGATAGAGAGATTTTTTGGTCTCATCCCTCACCGAAGAAGTTTTACCTCGTGTTGTTGGTCTAAACACCTCCCATTCTGCTTTGGATAACACTCGAGTCCGCTCTTTCCTCTCCATCATATACTTGCATCATGGCTATCCATAATAATCTTCACAATCTAGAACAAAAGGATGATTAAGTCCCTGCTTATCTTCAAAAGGACAAGAGTTATGCCGATGAACTTGCTGCAGCTGGCAGACCAATTGGTCCTGCAGATTTTAACAATTATGTGTTTCGCAGCCTTCGATCAGAATACTTCGACATTATTACAACACTCTCAACTCGTTCTAAACCGGTCTTATATCCTCAACTTCACTCCCTACTACTCACCCATGACAAAATATTATTAATTATTATTCATGTCTTACCATTATCGAAATTGTTATTCATGTCTTTGCTTTGATTGACTCATATGGATTAAGACCAAACTGTTTGGCTTTAATTTTTTGGAAAATCCAAATTGTTATCAAGTTAATAGCGTATAGGGAAAAACTGGTTTCAATATTGGTCGACTCAAAACGGTTAGTTTCAAGTCATAACTAAGTAGTGTGTTACTGGGAGTGTGAGTTTGAGAACAGTAGGCTAGGGTAATACGGGGCAAAGTCAAGTGCTACGATAGGATAAAAGAAGCTATAAGAAAAGATTATGAACGGACAACACGTACCGTATGAATAAGTTGATTTTTGAGAGAAGCAATTTGGGAAGCTACTTTGCTGTTCCATTGAAATTTGTTCAAGGTAAGGATTTCCTTTTCACCAAAATCGAAACCCAGTTGCGCTTGCCGCAAAGATCAATATCCACAAATATTAAAGATGCTTGATATTGGCCCTCTTGGACGTAAGCAATGCATATGGTTTGCTAAAGTTGAACCGTGGAGTCACAGTGGCTGATTCGATTGTGTGTGTGAGTATGAAAAATCAAAGTTAGATGAAGAAATGCACTCTACCGTAGATGAAGAATGATATCTTCGACTTTCCACGTAACGTTTATGGAATCATTACTCTACCTTTTTCCAGATATTATAGACCATTTGCCTTCAAACTTAAAATCTCCATCTACCATGGAAAAATGGAGTTCACGACCATTAGCCTGAACTATTGAGAAATTTTTGCCGTTAGAAACTAAATTAGGATGGCATGAACCTGAAGAATTCAAATATTCATCAATAAGATCAAAGTTTAGTACTGGGAATTATACAAATTTGGAAGGAAATCAAAGGATCAAAGAAAGCTATGCAAGGTAAATATCCATATAAGATGAGTAGGGATTTTAAAAAAGGTAAATAATCAAGACTTTACTTAGTACTGATTTACTATTGACTAAAAGATCAACTACCAATAGATTCTGTTAGTAAGGAAATGAAAGTTATAGTTAGATATTGGACCCATAACAACATCGCTTAAACCTAAGAGAGCTCTAACAAGTAAAAGTGCTTAAAAGTAGTGTTTACTGGATACATCCAGTGTAATTACCAGTGGATTGGGAGTTCTTTTTCATTAAAAGGAGTATAATATATAGAAGTGGATTGGGAGTTGATCTCGTTGCAATTAAACAAAAAGTTAAATTGGTTATAATTATTTTTAAATATATATTAGTTGTCGAAAATGATTTATGTTATCATTAAAAAGATAAATCACAATCATGATTTTAGGGATATAATGGTATCACATCTGTACATCAATAAATGAGTGTGCATGTGCTACTATGACTTTGTTCCTTGGAGTTTCTGCGTCTGTGAGTTTGTGACTAACATGGTAAGCAGTGTGTAAATTGAAATTTGCATGTTTGCATTTCATTTTGCTAAGTGGGAAACAATTGACATTTATTATCTGAACTAGCATCAACAGATGATTGCATTTCTTTTGCAGATTGATCTCAGGAAAGTTAAAGTTCCACTGCCTAATCTAATGGTAAGTAAAGCTTCTTTATTTTATTATTACTATTTTCAATTTTGTTATCTCTTTAACTTAAAATTGTATCTCGAAATTGGGTTGGGAATGAATATCCGAGAGGAGTTGTTGGCTATATTGATGGATTGATTTTGACTCACCGCTTAAATATAAACCAACATATTGTATGGAATATTTGAACTTTTAGCTCAATAGAGAGGACAACCGAGAGTTCAATGATTGCATTAATGAAGATATAATTTTCTTGTTGTACATGAACTTATAAGAAATTTTCTTATATTTCCTTGGAAATTGAAAATTATGTGATTATTTTTCAATTGATTGTTTTATTTCATTTATTTTTTTCAAAGTTGCTTTTGGGAATATCACAAGATGT
>CM028382.1:66000342-66041519 GCA_013146195.2 Codonopsis lanceolata | reverse complement strand
GGCCGGCCCGAGATGGGACCGAGAGGGTCGGACCGCCCTAAATAAGGAGGAAACAAGTAGGCAATTAAACAAGCAAGGACTTAATTTATAAAACGACGTGGCATTAACATTGGAGTCGCAGCACGCCTCGGCACCAAGCGGCCGGATATTTTTAAAACTTTTAAACGATAAACAGCAGTTAAACAAATATAACCAAGTCTTCGGCGACACTACATGCCTGGAACCCAGCTAACAATTCAAAGACAAGAATTAAAGAAGAGCTAATAGCATGCTCGGCGGAAGACTAAAACGTGGAGGAATACTAACAAGTTAACAAATGGCTAGAAGCTACACAGAAATGCCGGCACAAAGAGGTTACAAGTACTACAAGATTAAACTACTAGCGATTAAGATTTACAAGCAAGTTCTACACAAATACCCAAGCATAGTCTAGTTGACTTGCTTAACCCGTCGTCCTTACAAAAATATAAAACAAGGGAAAGAGGGCATCTAAACCACCTCTTCAAATAACATCGGCGCACCAAAAGGGCACAAAGCACGAACGCGAGTCATCGAGCGAGGACTGTCTTGCTAGATCTAAAGCATAAAAGGGGAAAGGGTAAGTCATAAAGACTTGTAAGCTATCAATCATGCATGTCATCAAGGCAATATGCATCATTCAAGGCAAGATATCATATTCGAGGACAAGATATCGAGAGGTCATGTATTCAAGATGCACATTGTTTCACATAGGTGCTTGTAATTAAATCACATAGGATCAGGATATATCGAGGCGGGGCCGCTACGTAGTTCACACGCCTCGCATACAAGCGTTATACGGAAAGTGCGGGTATCGAATGTGTGTAGTACATCGATCTTCCGAGGAGATGCAGGGATAGTCCAATGGTGCTCTTAATGATTACAACAAGGGAGCTACTTCCCCCTGTGGCCACGAGTGGAGGCGTGTGAACAAAGGCAGGTATGCCACCAGTGGACTCATGCAAATGCCAAGTAATGTTTACTTAACAAAAATTCTCAAGTATAGAGCGAGGTCGACAAAGAGCGATCTCGTTCAAGACAAATAAATTATTCTCATCAATAACCAAGCGAGTTGAGTTCGGTCGAGAGTAACTCACATGTCAATTAGTCATGCTATAATATGACATTCAAGATCAAGCAAGGTAATCGGTTCAAGTTCGAGAGTCTAGAATTATTATTCTTAGGAAAAGCGTTTAAGCGTCGAAGGGATGGGTCGGTGAGCCGGTATTGTTCAATGGCTCGCTAAGCTTGACTCCGTTGAGTCATCTATAACAATTCATCCAAGATGGATAAGACGCTAAATGCATCATGAACCTTTTCTAAGTTCTCGTATATGATCGGCTAGGTCATTAATCTATTAAACAACCGTAGTTAAGAATTTTCATCAATAATCAAGCAGGAAGGAGTTCGACAAGGGCGAACTCAATATGTCAAATAGACATTCTATTTTATGACATCAAGAATCAAGCCAGGTAACCAATTCAAGTTTCAACAGTCTAGAATCATCATTCTTAGAGGAGCGTGTTTAAGGACGTCGTAGGGATTGATCATTGAGCCGGTATTGTTCAATGGCTCACTTAAGTTTGACTCATTGAGTCGTCTCTACCAATTCATTCAAAGGGGTTAAGATGCTAGATGCATCCAAAATCCTTTTCTAAGTTCTAAGTAGATGATCGGCTAGGTCATTAATCCATTTAACAGCCGTAATTAAGAATTATCGATAATTGAATTCAAGGGCCTTAGAATCATTCTTTCAAGGTTATTAAAGTGCAAGGGTCCAAGAACATTATTTTCTCGCAAGGGAACATAGATCACAATTTATACTAGGCCTAGGACCCAATCCAATAGGATGATCAATACAAGGCATAGGAAACCCTAGAATCATAATTCCCAAGAGTTATCAAGAGTCGTAAGTCAAGAACATTTGTTATTCTTAAGAAGGCATAGAACATTATTCAATTCGAGGCGTAGGACTCGCTCAATAGGATGGACGGGTTGTAGCATGTGAAACCCAGAAGTCATCATCTCCAAGAGTTATCAAAGTTATTGGTCCAAGAACAATAGTTGTTCCTAAGGGGACATAGAACTCTTTTAATTCTAGGCATAGGACCTCAATCAACAAGGATAGACAATTCATGGTATATGGAACCCTAGAAATCATGGTTTCCAAGAGTTATCAAAATCTATTGATCCAAGAGCATTAGTTGCTCCTAAGGAAGCATATAACATAGTTAATTCTAAGCATATGTCTCAATCAACAAGATGGACATTAATCAAAATCCCAAGAGATCAAAACATCCACAATCATGGCATTTGGACATGGAAGAAGCATGGAGATCAATAGAAAAGGGGAAACATGGCAATTCTAGCATGTATCCTAAGGGAAATCGATAGCTTACCTTCACCATGGAAAAGGAAAGTTGAAGCACAAAGTGTCGGATAAGCGATCTCCTCGTCGGTAGCTTCACACCGGTGGTCTCGGCTCGGCAAGCGGAGTCGGGAGCTCAATCTAGGAAATCACACACACCAATCTCACCTATTCTCTACACACACTAACATGGCAAGAGAGAGAGAGAAATCGATTATGGAAGAGGTTTAAGGCAAAGTCAACAAGGGTGGCCTTTTATATCTTGCATGATCTTGGTGGAATTCAAGTGTCAAGGGAGAGGAGTGGTGGAATCCATGTGTCCAAGGTGGTAGCTTGAGCTTAGGACTAATCTAGCTTAATTAGGGTTAAATAGGTTGGATTAGGACTAATTAAGAAGGGGTTTAAGGGTTAAAAGTCGGACAAAGCAGAGAAGAAGGAAAAATTTCCGTAGCTGAAAAGAGGCGGGCGCCTCGGGAGAGGGCCATGCGACGCCTCGATCTGAGAAGATTGCCATTTTTCATTTGCTCTCGGTATTTGAGGCGGCGCCTCACTCGAGCCATGCGGCCTTTGAACTGGGGCCTCAAAACTTGACCTAAACAAGTCCTAAATGGTCCCAAGCTCATGGGCAACCATTCTAGGGTCTAACACAACTCAAAACATGTCGAAACACACCGAACATCACCGGAACAAGGTAGGACAAGGCTCGAGTCAAGCGACGATTGGTTGACGAATCAAACCCGGATCAAAGGTCAATATAACTAGGGTAACATGGGCATGGAATAGGCTTGTTAAATCATGGTTATGACTTGAATACAAGTCCGGGAACTCAAGGAACAATTCGCACGTCGAAATACGCGCAAAACGGGAGACAGGTGAAATCGCTAAGGCCAAAACAAGGCAAGAAGGTTTCTAAACTTCCCAACAAGCTTACTATGATCAAGGCGAGCGTTCTAGGTCGTCTATGAGAGACAATCGAACCCTAACAAGTCTCGGTTGAGTGCAAACCAGGCTAAGGCAATACACGAGGCGTAACGGGAAGGTATGCTAAGCATAGAAGGAAATCAAGCGACAAGGAATGAAATAACAACAATACGAGCTGGACATGGACAAAAGGGAGATATTTAATCATGATAAGGCATAATATACCCAAGTTATTAAGGTATAAAACAAGTAATGCAAGTAATGGGTTTGGGTTCTCACATCCTCCCCCACTTAAAGGAATTTAGTCCCTAAATTCTTACCGGAGTCGTCGAGTAGGAAAGGGGTATTTCTCTCGCATATCAAGCTCGGTCTCCCACGTGGCTTCCTCAATATCATGATTCTTCCACAAGACTTTCACTAACGGAATTCGCTTCGTTCTCAATATTTGCTCCTTAGTAACAAGAATCCTCACTGGTCCTTCATCACAAGAAAGATCGGGTTCGAATGAAATCTCATCGTAAACAAGGACATGCGATTCCTCTATCAAATACTCGCGTAGCATCGAGACATGGAATACATCGTGAACATTCGATAACGAAGGCGGCAATGCTAACCGATACGACAAAGCTCCAATCCTTTCTAGGATCTCGAATGGGCCAATGAATCTAGGTGGAAATTTACATTTCTTCCCAAATCGCTTAGTACCGCTGCGAGGCGATACCTTCGGGAATACCGAGTCGCCAACCTGAATTTCTAAGTCGCGTTTCCAATTGTCCGCGTAGCTCTTCTGTCTACTCTGGGCTGCAAGCAATCTATCTCTAATAAGCCTCATATGGCGTCATTTCAATACTAGACTGGTAACTGTTATAATAAGCAAATTCAGCTAATGGCAAATGAGAATCCATGGCACAAGCACGTAACCCAAGCCTTCTAACGAGGCATCGATAAAATCACAAGGTTCTTCGAAACACTAGGCAATGCTAGGATAGGAGCCGTAGTCAACCTCCTCTCGTGACTTGGAGTACCCGAGAATATCAATAATAAACACAACCACAAGCAATCGAGATATTCATGAAAAACCCTATTCATCAGGTCCATCAAAACTGCAGGTGCGTTGGACAACCCAAACGGCATCACAACAACTCATAGTGGCCGTAGCAGCGTCTGAAAGGCTGTCTTAGGGACATCCTCGCTCTAACCCTCAACCGGTGATAGCCGCTCCTCATGTCAATCAAGCTTGGAATAAACAAGCTGAACCCGAAGTGGATCAAAGAGGTCATCAATGCGTGGCAAGGGATACATATTCTTGATAGTATTACGGTTCAAGCTGTCGATAGTCTATGCAAAGTCGTAAACTACCACATTCTTTCACAAACAATACCGGTGCACCCATGGGACACACTCGGTTAAATGAACTCTCTATCTTGAAGTTCTTGCAACTACTCTTTCAATTCTCACAACTCATTTGGAGTTTACGTAAGGTGTTCTAGATATAAGCGAGGTCCCTGGCAATAGTTCAACGCAAAACTCTAATTCTCGGTCGGGAAGCAATGTGTAGTCCCAAAGTCGTGCTACAAGGACAAGGCAAGAAGAGGACAAGCATTTGCAAAACAGTGGTGTGAGTCGAATAGTTACTAACGAGCTCAATAAAGGTAGAGAAGTTGTATACAAAAATACGGGTCATGGAGAAACGAATCTGCGGAGGCGACAGGGAAAGAAATGCTTAAATATCATCTCCCATCGATTTCAAAGTCGAGTCATCTTGACTCTTGACAGGTTCAAGGACATTATCGAGGTTTACTAGGTTCCAACAAAGCGTGGACAATGAGGTGAAAATTCTTCTTTATCAACTAAACAGGTGACTCGAATGCACGTGCAATAGTTGCACCAAGCTAACAACTTTCCAACAAAGAGTTTTCCAGACTAACTAAATTATTCCGGTCACAACACGCATCTATAGGATCTAACGTCCTAACAATAAAATCAAGTAGTCAATCATCATGGACCACATATTCGCCTTTCAAAGAAGGCATTCAATACCAGGCAATTCATTCGATCATGACACAAGTTCAATTTATTCGTAGCATGATTTCAATATACACGTTGCACATATTTGCACAAGTAAAACAAGATGCCACTTTCAATTTCATTCCAGTTGGTCATGGGTTCAGTCAATTCCTATATCATATTATACCATTCTAGTTCTACGACGAATACCTCTTGATAATCAAGTCAGGGGCCCTCTGAAGTGACTTCAAAAGCTTCCGTCGTTTAGGATGCGGGAGGAGTTACAAATCACATAAGAGCATCCTTTATGAAGGTCTCATGCACATATAATATAATTACACTTAGGCATGGAAATCAATATCATGTACATAGTATTTTAGTCTACCATGCAAGTATACCATGTATGGAACATTCATACCCTTAACGATTCACTAATGATGGATAAATCCTTTTACAATATGCTAATACTCTACTAATGCATTAGTCGAATAACGGTACAAGACAATAACTTAATAGTCCTTGGCTAGCAAATAGTTATTAGCTAGAAAACCTCAAATCACTTTGGGTCAAGGCGTAAAGCGAGCTAACGATTAACCAATCATCGGTCATGCGATCACCTATCGGGTACTCACCCGATCTCAACTTGAAACCACAACGATACCTTGAGCATTAGGGTATCCCTTCAATCTCAATAATCGAAGCAGGAAAGAGTCCTCTAATTCACGACACTATCTGCCCAAGTACTCACGATTAGGCACTACAGAAGATATATATATACTTATGTAGGAATCAAGGAATACACTAGGTACTACGGGAGGCTTAGCCACGCCGCTCAAGAAGATGTAACATGTTCAAAGGCTCTACTGGACACCACGATGATTACGCTCGGAATCAACAACCTGAGCTTATAAGATCACTCACAACGGACAAGAAACAATAGCTCTACAAAGCAAAGCAACACACACTCTTGGTATAAGCGCCTTGAAAGTAAAAGCGGGTGAAAGGTAATATTCCTCGACACGAACAACGTACTCACGAGAATCTAGATTACAATGAACTTAGGATTCTAAGTCCTATTCATTAACAAGAATTTGCCAATAAGGCACGAAAGAGAACACTCAACGTCATGATTCACACAAGAATTAACCCAACTAGGCCATGGAACCTATCCTGGCTTATAGCTAACGAGAGCTCTGATACCAACTGTGACGACCCGGCCCGGGCCCGAGATGGGACCGAGGGTCGGACCGCCCAAATAAGGAGGGAAACAAGTAGGCAATTAAACAAGCAAGGACTTAATTTATAAAAACGACGTGACGCAACATTGGAGTCGTAGCACGCCTCGGCACCAAACGGTAGGATATTTTTAAAACTTTTAAACGATAAAGCAGTTAAACAAATATAACCAAGTCTTCGGCGACACTACATGCCGGAACCCAAGCTCAAAGACAAGAATTAATAAGCATGCTCATGCTCGGCGGAAGACTAAAACGTGGAGGAATACTAACAAGTTAAAAAGCTGGAGGAATACTCTTAGGCTTACACAAAAGACAAAAGTTACAAGTTACAAGTATTAAACTACTAGCAGTTAAGATTTACAAGCAAGTTCTACACAAATACCCAAGCATAGTCTAGTTGACTTGCTTAACCCGTCGTCCTTACAAAAATATAAAACAAGGGAAAGAGGGCATCTAAACCACCTCTTCAAATAACATCGGCGCACCAAAAAGGGCACAAAGCACGAACACCGCGAGTCATCGAGCAGGACCTGTCTTGCTAGGATCTAAAGCAGTAAAAGGGGAAAGGGTAAGTCATAAAGACTTGTAAGCTATCAATCATGCATGTCATGGCAATATGCATCATTCAAGGCAAGATATCATTTTCAGGCAAGATTTCATATTCAGGACAAGATATCATAGAGGTCATGTATTCAAGATGCACATTGTTTCACATAGGTGCTTGTAATTAAATCACATAGGATCAGGATATATCGAGAGCCGGGCCGCTACGTAGTTCCTGCATACAAGCGTTATCTGGAAAGTGCGGGTATCGAATGTGTGTAGTACATCGATCTTCCGAGGAGATGCCCGGGATAGTCCAATGGTGCTCTTAATGATTACAACAAGGGAGCTACTTCCCCACTGTGGCCACAAGTGGAGGCGTGTGTGAACAAAGACAGTATGCCACCGGACTCATGCAAATGCCAAGTAATGTTTACTTAACAAAAATTCTCAAGTATAGAACGAGGTCGACAAGAGCGATCTCGTTCAAGACAAGTAAATTATTCTCATCAATAACCAAGCAGGATTGAGTTCGTCAAGAGTAACTCACATGTCAATTAGTCATGCTATAATATGACATTCAAGATCAAGCAAGGTAATCAGTTCAAGTTCAAGAGTCTAGAATTATTATTCTTAGGAAACGCGTTTAGAACGTCGGAGGGATTGGTCGGTGAGCCGGTATTGTTCAATGGCTCTCTAAGCTTGACTCCGTTGAGTCATCTATAACAATTCATCCAAGATGGATAAGACGCGAAATGCATCATGAACCTTTTCTAAGTTCTCGTATATGATCGGCTAGGTCATTAATCTATTAAACAACCGTAGTTAAGAAATTTCATCAATAATCAAGCAGGAAGGAGTTCGACAAGGGCGAACTCAATATGTCAAATAGACATTCTATTTTATGACATCAAGAATCAAGCCAGGTAACCAATTCAAGTTTCAACAGTCTAGAATCATCATTCTTAGAGGAACGTGTTTAAGACATCGTAGGGATTGATCATTGAGCCGGTATTGTTCAATAGCTCGCTTAAGTTTGACTCCGCTGAGTCGTCTCTACCAATTCATTCAAAGGGGTTAAGATGCTAGATGCATCCAAAATCCTTTTCTAAGTTCTCGTAGATGATCGGCTAGGTCATTAATCCATTTAACAGCCGTAATTAATAATTATCAATAATTCAATTCAAGGGCCTTAGAATCATTCTTTCAAGGTTATTAAAGTGCAAGGGTCCAAGAACATTATTTTCATGCAAGGGACATAGATCACAATTTATACTAGGCCTAGGACCCAATCCAATAGGATGATCAATACAAGGCATAGGAAACCCTAGAATCATAATTCCCAAGAGTTATCAAGAGTCGTAAGTCCAAGAACATTTGTTATTCTTAAGAAGGCATAGAACGTATTCAATTCGAGGCGTAGGACTCCCTCAATAGGATGGACAGTTTGTAGCATGTGAAACCCTAAAGGTCATCATCTCCAAGAGTTATCAAAAGTTATTGGTCCAAGAACAATAGTTGTTCCTAAGGGGACATAGAACTCTTTTAATTCTAGGCATAGGACCCCATTCAATAGGATAGACAATTCATGGTATAAGGAACCCTAGAAATCATGGTTTCCAAGAGTTACTAAAATCTATTGATCCAAGAACATTAGTTGCTCCTAAGGAAGCATATAACATAGTTAATTCTAAGCATATGTCTCAATCAACAAGATGGACATAAATCAAAATCCCAAGAGATCAAAACATCCACAATCATAATTTGGACATGGAAGAAGCATGGAGATTAATAGAAAAAGGGGGAAACATGGCAATTCTAGCATGTATCCTAAGGGGAAATCGATAGCTTACTTTCACCATGGAAAAGGAAAGTTGAAGCACAAGGTAATCGGATAGAAACGATCTCCTCGTCGGTAGCTTCACACCGGTGGTCTCGGCTCGGCAAACGGAAGTCGGGAGCTCAATCTAGGGAAATCACACACACCAATCTCACCTATTCTCTACACACACTAACATGGCAAGAGAGAGAGAGAAGAAATCTGATTATGGGAGGTTTAAGGCAAAGTCAACAAGGGTGGCCTTTTATATCATGCATGATCTTGGTGGAATTCCAAGTGTCAAGGGGAGAGGAGTGGTGGAATCCATGTGTCCAAAGGTGGTAGCTTGAGCTTAGGACTAATCTAGCTTAATTAGGGTTAAATAGGTTGGATTAGGACTAATTAAGAAGGGGGTTTAAGGGTTAAAAGTCGGACAAAACAGAGAAGAAGGAAAATTTCCCGTAGCTGAAAAGAGACTGAGGCGGGCGCCTCAGGAGGGGCCATGCGGCCGCCTCAGATGCAGAGAAGATTGCCATTTTTCATTTGCTCTCAGTATTTGAGGCGGGCGCCTCACTCGAGCCATGCGGCCGCCTGAACTTCTGGGGCCTCAAAACTTGACCTAAACAAGTCCTAAATGGTCCCAAGCTCATGGGCAACCATTCTAGGGTCTAACACAACTCAAAACATGTCCGAAACACACCCGAACATCACCCGGAACAAGGTAGGACAAGGCTCGAGTCAAGCGACGATTGGTTGACGAATCAAACCCGGATCAAAGGTCAATATAACTAGGATAACATGGGCATGGAATAGGCTTGTTAAATCATGGTTATGACTTGAATACAAGTCCGGGAACTCAAGGAACAATTCGCACGTCGAAATACGCGCAAAACGGGAGACAGGTGAAATCGCTAAGGCCAAAACAAGGCAAGAAGGTTTCTAAACTTCCCAACAAGTTTACTATGATCAAGGCGAGTGTTCTAGGTCGTCTATGAGAGACAATCGAACCCTAACAAGTCTCGGTTGAGTGCAAACCAGGCTAAGGCAATACACGAGGCGTAACGGGAAGGTATGCTAAGCATAGAAGGAAATCAAGCGACAAGGAATGAAATAACAACAATACGAGCTGGACATGGACAAAAGGGAGATATTTAATCATGATAAGGCATAATATACCCAAGTTATTAAGGTATAAAACAAGTAATGCAAGTAATGGGTTTGGGTTCTCACAGGCTCGATCCACATGCTCACCAACAAAGATCAAGTCTTTGCTTTCGAGGTTGATTCCGCGTCTTACCAAATTTTCCCATTGCCGATACCAACATTTGACTGTGGCAATTACACGTTTAAGCGGCTCGTTAAGTATAAAGGACGATTGTGATTCACTTGTAGGGCACCAGACGAGAGTTTTGAGCTTTGGGTAATGAAGAAGTCTATCAGAAAAGAACCCTTTTGGAAGAAGAAACATGTTTTGAAAACTCAAGTTGTTGAAGAGAAAGAAAAGTACCATACTATTGGAGCTTTTTATAACTCAGGTGTGGCATTCGTGGAAGGGTACCACAGTGCCATCTTTTACAACATTAGGAACCGAAAGATGAATGTAGTGAATTTGAAGCATCAACCCACTGACGTTTTTAGTTTTAGGGCTGATTTTGAGCCAACTTATCTTGACGGTCGATGTTGAATTAGTTTTAATTTATTGTCTATTTTTTTTGTTCAATTGAATATCAGTATTAAATTTGATCCAATTTATTTATCCTCGTAATGGACGTAAACTTATACTTGTATCACATTAGCATTGACATATCATGTTATATATATACTCGTATCACTTGTATCACATCAGTCTTAATTATTGTCATGTTTGACCTGATATACGGATTAACGAAAAATAATTGATTTGATTATTAATATTGATATAATGTGTAGTTTCATTTAAAACACAAATGCATGTGGCTCGGTCATAATTAAGGTATAAAAAAAAGTAAGGATAAAATGGTATTCCCTCCGGGTAAAGAGTTCCCATTTGAAAGTTAATTTTTTTAAGAAAAAAATAACTCTATTAGTAGTTCATTAGTAATAAAATAATTTTTTGAAAGTGGACTATTTAAGTGAATCGTCCGAAATGAAAAGTGGACCCTTTGATTGGAACGAAGGGAGTAAAAGGGGGTAGGAGCAATTCCATTCATAGTTCGAGGGTCTATCCTAATACAGTAGTAATTCTGACTTCTCCGTGTTATTCCCAATTTCGACAACACCTATACCGCGTAAGGCATCAAAGTTTCAAAGGATCAAAAAGCGCCCCCCCTTAACTCCAATCAACTCATAACTCTGTTCAATCAAAATCCCTCAGAGAGAGAGAGAGAGAGGTTTATCAGAAATCGGTAATCGGTAATCGGCAATCGGTTGATTTGTGGCAATGAGTTTCTTGTTTGGAAAGAGGAAAACACCCGCAGGTTCTTCCCTCGATTCATATGTTTTTTATTATTCCTTGCATATGTTTTTCATTTTTAATTTTTTTATTGCCGTATTTTACCTTGTTGATGTAATTTACACGAGATGCGTTTTATAGATTTATAATTTGGAAGATAGAGCTTGTATTATGACGATCTAATTGGAATATTACTAAAAAATATATGAATTTTCTTTGATACTCTCTGTAGCAGTAATCCTAATCCATGCCTAATCCTCTTACGTAAAGTTTGGTTTTTTGGTTTTTTTTCAGCCTCTTCGAGTTCTTAAGGCTAAACCCTCCCACTTTATGTTCCTACCAAGACCAATAAATTAAATTGCTATTCCCTTGTGCGATGGCTTCGTCTCAAGGCATTTGGGTCATCGACCACTAAGTCTCTTCATGCTTAATTATCAAGGTGCTTGCCTCCTTGGGTCTATTGTACGCAATAATTGGTTTCATAACTTTTTGAGTTTATTCCTTTTTTTGGTTCAAGTATCTTTAATGGAGTCTTCTCGTCAGCTTTCTTCTGACATGATTTTCGAAGTTTTGTCTCGAACATCTTTACAAACGTTAAATTTGTCAAGATTGGTATGTAAAGAATGGAATAATCTTACCTATGATTCAAATTTTGTTGACCTTCATGCCCGAAACACAAATATTGTATCGGGTTACTTGGTACAAAGCATGGTTGATGACTACAAATACAAATCCACGTTTGTATATATTGATGGTCAATCTAGCCATTTATCCATAGAATTCTTACCCCGTGACAGTAAAATCGAGGCGTCTTCCGATCAAGGTATATTTGTTTACGTGAGCCGTCAAGATCATAGACATGATTGGTACTATATTTGCAAGCCAACTACAAAGCAAGTGATGGCGTTGCCGAATCCTAAGATTCGATACTTGACTACAAAATCATCATATTTTCACGGCCTTCACACCGGCGGTATGTGAATATTAGTGGTGTAAGTGGTTCAGTTTGGTTTGGTTTATATCAAAACCACAAACCGAATCGCCTCCTAGTTGTTCCAAAAATATCAAACCGAACCGAACCGAACCACTCGGTTTGGTTTGGTTTGGTTTTGTAGTTTATATAAATTATTTTTAATGAAATTAACTAACATTAAAAATAACAATAAAAATAAGATTTTAATTTGGAACTAACATCAAAATTAAGAAATAACCTACTAACAACAAATTATCATAACTAAAATAATACAAATTCTAAAATAAACACAAACAATGTATGAAATAATAGTTCTCCAACAATCACGATTTTGTTTGGGTTTAGTATGTGTCTATATATAAATCAAAGGTTCAAAATAGTTAATAAATGTAATATAATATATATTATATAATAAATAAATAAAAATATATAGGTTGGTTTGGCTCGATACCAAAAACCGTTAACCGAACCGTGTGGTTTTCCAATTTTTGAAACCGAAATCGAACCGTCTTCGATCAAAACCAAACCAAACCAAACCGACTGGTTTGGTTCGGTTTCGTGGTTTGATGGTTCCGATTTACATCCCTAGTGAATATTAACATTGGTTTTTTTTGTTCAATGTAGTTTGAGTTTATATATGTATATATGCTCTATTTCATTAATGTCCATCGAAACTACTTCCATATTTAGCAGTTTTTATCCACATATTTGCTGCATTATATACATCTATAGAACATGTGCTTTTCCGTCACCTTTTGACTATAATGAGGAGTTTATTTTTTTGAAGTTTAATTCCTAGCCTTTTGTTATGCTTGAACTTTAACTTACCAAATGCTATTGTTCTCCATAGTAATATACACCATGTTCCATTGATGGACATCCTTGTTTAATTTGTGATTAGGTCAATCGACTGTGTGAATTCTCGACATCGGTGTGAGATATTTGATTCGAAGATATGGGCATGGAAAGAATTGACGGATATATTAATACCATATTGTGAGTTCTTGATGAGTTGTTACCCTGCAATTTGTGCGAGTGGCTCGATCCACATGCTCACCAACAAAGATCAAGTCTTTGCTTTCGAGGTTGATTCGCGTGTCTTACCAAATTTTCCCATTGCCGATACCAACATTTGACGTGGCAATTACACGTGTAAGCGGCTCGTTAAGTATAAAGGGACGATTGTGATTCACTTGTAGGGCACCAGACGAGAGTTTTGAGCTTTGGGTAATGAAGAAGTCTATCAGAAAAGAACCCTTTTGGAAGAAGAAACATGTTTTGAAAACTCAAGTTGTTGAAGAGAAAGAAAAGTACCATACTATTGGAGCTTTTTATAACTCAGGTGTGGCATTCGTGGAAGGGTACCACAGTGCCATCTTTTACAACATTAGGAACCGAAAGATGAATGTAGTGAATTTGAAGCATCAACCCACTGACGTTTTTAGTTTTAGGGCTGATTTTGAGCCAACTTATCTTGACGGTCGATGTTGAATTAGTTTTAATTTATTGTCTATTTTTTTTGTTCAATTGAATATCAGTATTAAATTTGATCCAATTTATTTATCCTCGTAATGGACGTAAACTTATACTTGTATCACATTAGCATTGACATATCATGTTATATATATACTCGTATCACTTGTATCACATCAGTCTTAATTATTGTCATGTTTGACCTGATATACGGATTAACGAAAAATAATTGATTTGATTATTAATATTGATATAATGTGTAGTTTCATTTAAAACACAAATGCATGTGGCTCGGTCATAATTAAGGTATAAAAAAAAGTAAGGATAAAATGGTATTCCCTCCGGGTAAAGAGTTCCCATTTGAAAGTTAATTTTTTAAGAAAAAAATAACTCTATTAGTAGTTCATTAGTAATAAAATAATTTTTTGAAAGTGGACTATTTAAGTGAATCGTCCGAAATGAAAAGTGGACCCTTTGATTGGAACGAAGGGAGTAAAAGGGGGTAGGAGCAATTCCATTCATAGTTCGAGGGTCTATCCTAATACAGTAGTAATTCTGACTTCTCCGTGTTATTCCCAATTTCGACAACACCTATACCGCGTAAGGCATCAAAGTTTCAAAGGATCAAAAAGCGCCCCCCTTAACTCCAATCAACTCATAACTCTGTTCAATCAAAATCCCTCAGAGAGAGAGAGAGAGAGGTTTATCGAAATCGTGTCGGCAATCGGTTGATTTGTGGCAATGAGTTTCTTGTTTGGAAAGAGGAAAACACCCGAGGTTCTTCCCTCGATTCATATGTTTTTATTATTCCTTGCATATGTTTTTCATTTTTAATTTTTTTATTGCCGTATTTTACCTTGTTGATGTAATTTACGAGATGCGTTTTATAGATTTATAATTTGGAAGATAGAGCTTGTATTATGACGATCTAATTGGAATATTACTAAAAAATATATGAATTTTCTTTGATACTCTGTAGCGATAATCCTAATCCATGCCTAATCCTCTTACGTAAAGTTTGGTTTTTGGTTTTTTTCAGCCTCTTCGAGTTCTTAAGGCTAAACCCTCCCACTTTATGTTCCTACCAAGACCAATAAATTAAATTGCTATTCCCTTGTGCGATGGCTTCGTCTCAAGGCATTTGGGTCATCGACCACTAAGTCTCTTCATGCTTAATTATCAAGGTGCTTGCCTCCTTGGGTCTATTGTACGCAATAATTGGTTTCATAACTTTTTGAGTTTATTCCTTTTTTGGTTCAAGTATCTTTAATGGAGTCTTCTCGTCGACTTTCTTCGACATGATTTTCGAAGTTTTGTCTCGAACATCTTTACAAAGCGTTAAATTTGTCAAGATTGGTATGTAAAGAATGGAATAATCTTACCTATGATTCAAATTTTGTTGACCTTCATGCCCGAAACACAAATATTGTATCGGGTTACTTGGTACAAAGCATGGTTGATGACTACAAATACAAATCCACGTTTGTATATATTGATGGTCAATCTAGCCATTTATCCATAGAATTCTTACCCCGTGACAGTAAAATCGAGGCGTCTTCCGATCAAGGTATATTTGTTTACGTGAGCCGTCAAGATCATAGACATGATTGGTACTATATTTGCAAGCCAACTACAAAGCAAGTGATGGCGTTGCCGAATCCTAAGATTCGATACTTGACTACAAAATCATCATATTTTCACGGCCTTCACACCGGCGGTATGTGAATATTAGTGGTGTAAGTGGTTCAGTTTGGTTTGGTTTATATCAAAACCACAAACCGAATCGCCTCCTAGTTGTTCCAAAAATATCAAACCGAACCGAACCGAATCGAACTGAACCACTCGGTTTGGTTTGGTTTGGTTTTGTAGTTTATATAAATTATTTTTAATGAAATTAACTAACATTAAAAATAACAATAAAAATAAGATTTTAATTTGGAACTAACATCAAAATTAAGAAATAACCTACTAACAACAAATTATCATAACTAAAATAATACAAATTCTAAAATAAACACAAACAATGTATGAAATAATAGTTCTCCAACAATCACGATTTTGTTTGGGTTTAGTATGTGTCTATATATAAATCAAAGGTTCAAAATAGTTAATAAATGTAATATAATATATATTATATAATAAATAAATAAAAATATATAGGTTGGTTTGGCTCGATACCAAAAACCGTTAACCGAACCGTGTGGTTTTCCAATTTTTGAAACCGAAATCGAACCGTCTTCGATCAAAACCAAACCAAACCAAACCGACTGGTTTGGTTCGGTTTCGTGGTTTGATGGTTCCGATTTACATCCCTAGTGAATATTAACATTGGTTTTTTTTTGTTCAATGTAGTTTGAGTTTATATATGTATATATGCTCTATTTCATTAATGTCCATCGAAACTACTTCCATATTTAGCAGTTTTTATCCACATATTTGCTGCATTATATACATCTATAGAACATGTGCTTTTCCGTCACCTTTTGACTATAATGAGGAGTTTATTTTTTTGAAGTTTAATTCCTAGCCTTTTGTTATGCTTGAACTTTAACTTACCAAATGCTATTGTTCTCCATAGTAATATACACCATGTTCCATTGATGGACATCCTTGTTTAATTTGTGATTAGGTCAATCGACTGTGTGAATTCTCGACATCGGTGTGAGATATTTGATTCGAAGATATGGGCATGGAAAGAATTGACGGATATATTAATACCATATTGTGAGTTCTTGATGAGTTGTTACCCTGCAATTTGTGCGAGTGGCTCGATCCACATGCTCACCAACAAAGATCAAGTCTTTGCTTTCGAGGTTGATTCCGCGTCTTACCAAATTTTCCCATTGCCGATACCAACATTTGACTGTGGCAATTACACGTGTAAGCGGCTCGTTAAGTATAAAGGACGATTGTGATTCACTTGTAGGGCACCAGACGAGAGTTTTGAGCTTTGGGTAATGAAGAAGTCTATCAGAAAAGAACCCTTTTGGAAGAAGAAACATGTTTTGAAAACTCAAGTTGTTGAAGAGAAAGAAAAGTACCATACTATTGGAGCTTTTTATAACTCAGGTGTGGCATTCGTGGAAGGGTACCACAGTGCCATCTTTTACAACATTAGGAACCGAAAGATGAATGTAGTGAATTTGAAGCATCAACCCACTGACGTTTTTAGTTTTAGGGCTGATTTTGAGCCAACTTATCTTGACGGTCGATGTTGAATTAGTTTTAATTTATTGTCTATTTTTTTTGTTCAATTGAATATCAGTATTAAATTTGATCCAATTTATTTATCCTCGTAATGGACGTAAACTTATACTTGTATCACATTAGCATTGACATATCATGTTATATATATACTCGTATCACTTGTATCACATCAGTCTTAATTATTGTCATGTTTGACCTGATATACGGATTAACGAAAAATAATTGATTTGATTATTAATATTGATATAATGTGTAGTTTCATTTAAAACACAAATGCATGTGGCTCGGTCATAATTAAGGTATAAAAAAAAGTAAGGATAAAATGGTACTTCCTCCGGGTAAAGAGTTCCCATTTGAAAGTTAATTTTTTTAAGAAAAAAATAACTCTATTAGTAGTTCATTAGTAATAAAATAATTTTTTGAAAGTGGACTATTTAAGTGAATCGTCCGAAATGAAAAGTGGACCCTTTGATTGGAACGAAGGGAGTAAAAGGGGGTAGGAGCAATTCCATTCATAGTTCGAGGGTCTATCCTAATACGTAGTAATTCGACTTCTCCGTGTTATTCCCAATTTCGACAACACCTATACCGCGTAAGGCATCAAAGTTTCAAAGGATCAAAAGCGCCCCTTAACTCCAATCAACTCATAACTCTGTTCAATCAAAATCCCTCGAGAGAGAGAGAGAGAGAGAGAGGTTTATCAGAAATCGGTAATCGGCAATCGGTTGATTTGTGGCAATGAGTTTCTTGTTTGGAAAGAGGAAAACACCCGCAGGTTCTTCCCTCGATTCATATGTTTTTTATTATTCCTTGCATATGTTTTTCATTTTTAATTTTTTATTGCCGTATTTTACCTTGTTGATGTAATTTACACGAGATGCGTTTTATAGATTTATAATTTGGAAGATAGAGCTTGTATTATGACGATCTAATTGGAATATTACTAAAAATATATGAATTTTCTTTGATACTCTCTGTAGCGATAATCCTAATCCATGCCTAATCCTCTTACGTAAAGTTTGGTTTTTTGGTTTTTTTTTTCAGCCTCTTCGAGTTCTTAAGGCTAAACCCTCCCACTTTATGTTCCTACCAAGACCAATAAATTAAATTGCTATTCCCTTGTGCGATGGCTTCGTCTCAAGGCATTTGGGTCATAGACCACTAAGTCTCTTCATGCTTAATTATCAAGGTGCTTGCCTCCTTGGGTCTATTGTGCAATAATTGGTTTCATAACTTTTGAGTTTATTCCTTTTTTGGTTCAAGTATCTTTAATGGAGTCTTCTCGTCAGCTTTCTTCTGACATGATTTTCGAAGTTTTGTCTCGAACATCTTTACAAACGTTAAATTTGTCAAGATTGGTATGTAAAGAATGGAATAATCTTACCTATGATTCAAATTTTGTTGACCTTCATGCCCGAAACACAAATATTGTATCGGGTTACTTGGTACAAAGCATGGTTGATGACAACAAATACAAATCCACGTTTGTATATATTGATGGTCAATCTAGCCATTTATCCATAGAATTCTTACCCGTGACAGTAAAATCGAGCGTCTTCCGATCAAGGTATATTTGTTTACGTGAGCCGTCAAGATCATAGACATGATTGGTACTATATTTGCAAGCCAACTACAAAGCAAGTGATGGCGTTGCGAATCTAAGATTCGATACTTGACTACAAAATCATCATATTTTCACGGCCTTCACACCGGCGGTATGTGAATATTAGTGGTGTAAGTGGTTCAGTGGTTCGGTTTGGTTTGGTTTATATCAAAACCACAAACCGAATCGCCTCTAGTTGTTCCAAAAATATCAAACCGAATCGAACCACTCGGTTTGGTTTGGTTTGGTTTTGTAGTTTATAAAAATTATTTTTAATGAAATTAACTAACATTAAAAATAACAATAAAAATAAGATTTTAATTTGGAACTAACATCAAAATTAAGAAATAACCTACTAACAACAAATTATCATAACTAAAATAATACAAATTCTAAAATAAACACAAACAATGTATGAAATAATAGTTCTCCAACAATCACGATTTTGTTTGGGTTTAGTATGTGTCTATATATAAATCAAAGGTTCAAAATAGTTAATAAATGTAATATAATATATATTATATAATAAATAAATAAAAATATATAGGTTGGTTTGGCTCGATACCAAAAACCGTTAACCGAACCGTGTGGTTTTCCAATTTTTGAAACCGAAATCGAACCGTCTTCGATCAAAACCAAACCAAACCAAACCGGCGGTTTGGTTCGGTTCGTGGTTTGATGGTTCGATTTACATCCCTAGTGAATATTAACATTGGTTTTTTTTTGTTCAATGTAGTTTGAGTTTATATATGTATATATGCTCTATTTCATTAATGTCCATCGAAACTACTTCCATATTTAGCAGTTTTTATCCACATATTTGCTGCATTATATACATCTATAGAACATGTGCTTTTCCGTCACCTTTTGACTATAATGAGGAGTTTATTTTTTTGAAGTTTAATTCCTAGCCTTTTGTTATGCTTGAACTTTAACTTACCAAATGCTATTGTTCTCCATAGCAATATACACCATGTTCCATTGATTGACATCCTTGTTTAATTTGTGATTAGGTCAATCGACTGTGTGAATTCTCGACATCGGTGTGAGATATTTGATTCGAAGATATGGGCATGGAAAGAATTGACGGATATATTAATACCATATTGTGAGTTCTTGATGAGATGTTACCCTGCAATTTGTGCGAGTGGCTCGATCCACATGCTCACCAACAAAGATCAAGTCTTTGCTTTCGAGGTTGATTCCGCGTCTTACCAAATTTTCCCATTGCCGATACCAACATTTGACGTGGCAATTACACGTGTAAGCGGCTCGTTAAGTATAAAGGCGATTGTGATTCACTTGTAGGGCACCGCGAGAGTTTTGAGCTTTGGGTAATGAAGAAGTCTATCGAGAAAAGAACCCTTTTGGAAGAAGAAACATGTTTTGAAAACTCAAGTTGTTGAAGAGAAAGAAAAGTACCATACTATTGGAGCTTTTTATAACTTCGGGTGTGGCATTCGTGGAAGGGTACCACAGTGCCATCTTTTACAACATTAGGAACCGAAAGATGAATGTAGTGAATTTGAAGCATCAACCCACTGACGTTTTTAGTTTTAGGGCTGATTTTGAGCCAACTTATCTTTACGGTCGATGTTGAATTAGTTTTAATTTATTGTCTATTTTTTTTGTTCAATTGAATATCAGTATTAAATTTGATCCAATTTATTTATCCTCGTAATGGACGTAAACTTATACTTGTATCACATTAGCATTGACATATCATGTTATATATATACTCGTATCACTTGTATCACATCAGTCTTAATTATTGTCATGTTTGACCTGATATACGGATTAACGAAAAATAATTGATTTGATTATTAATATTGATATAATGTGTAGTTTCATTTAAAACACAAATGCATGTGGCTCGGTCATAATTAAGGTATAAAAAAAAGTAAGGATAAAATGGTACTTCCTCCGGGTAAAGAGTTCCCATTTGAAAGTTAATTTTTTAAGAAAAAAATAACTCTATTAGTAGTTTATTAGTAATAATTTTTTTTTGAAAGTGGACTATTTAAGTGAATCGTCCGAAATGAAAAGTGGACCCTTTGATTGGAACGAAGGGAGTAAAAAGGGGTAGGAGCAATTCCAATCATAGTTCGAGGGTCTATCCTAATACAGTAGTAATTCTGACTTCTCCGTGTTATTCCCAATTGACAACACCTATACCGCGTAAGGCATCAAAGTTTCAAAGGATCAAAAAGCGCCCCCCTTAACTCCAATCAACTCATAACTCTGTTCAATCAAAATCCCTCTGCGAGAGAGAGAGAGAGAGAGAGAGAGAGAGAGAGAGAGTTTATCAGAAATCGGCAATCGGCAATCGGTTGATTTGTGGCAATGAGTTTCTTGTTTGGAAAGAGGAAAACACCCGCAGGTTCTTCCCTCGATTCATATGTTTTTTATTATTCCTTGCATATGTTTTTCATTTTTAATTTTTTTATTGCCGTATTTTACCTTGTTGATGTAATTTACACGAGATGCGTTTTATAGATTTATAATTTGGAAGATAGAGCTTGTATTATGACGATCTAATTGGAATATTACTAAAAAATATATGAATTTTCTTTGATACTCTCTCGTAGCGATAATCTAATCCATGCCTAATCCTCTTACGTAAAGTTTGGTTTTTGGTTTTTTTTTTCAGCCTCTTCGAGTTCTTAAGGCTAAACCCTCCCACTTTATGTTCCTACCAAGACCAATAAATTAAATTGCTATTCCCTTGTGCGATGGCTTCGTCTCAAGGCATTTGGGTCATCGACCACTAAGTCTCTTCATGCTTAATTATCAAGGTGCTTGCCTCCTTGGGTCTATTGTACGCAATAATTGGTTTCATAACTTTTTGAGTTTATTCCTTTTTTTGGTTCAAGTATCTTTAATGGAGTCTTCTCGTCAGCTTTCTTCTGACATGATTTTCGAAGTTTTGTCTCGAACATCTTTACAAACGTTAAATTTGTCAAGATTGGTATGTAAAGAATGGAATAATCTTACCTATGATTCAAATTTTGTTGACCTTCATGCCCGAAACACAAATATTGTATCGGGTTACTTGGTACAAAGCATGGTTGATGACTACAAATACAAATCCACGTTTGTATATATTGATGGTCAATCTAGCCATTTATCCATAGAATTCTTACCCCGTGACAGTAAAATCGAGGCGTCTTCCGATCAAGGTATATTTGTTTACGTGAGCCGTCAAGATCATAGACATGATTGGTACTATATTTGCAAGCCAACTACAAAGCAAGTGATGTGGCGACCCGACCCGGGCCCGAGGTGGAACCGAGGGTCGGACCGCCCAAATAGGGGAAACAAGTAGACAATAAACATGCAAGGACTTATTTTAAGAAAACGACGTGACGCAACATTAGAGACGTGACACGCCTCGGCATACAAAAGGCCGGTATTTTTAAAACCTTTCAACCCTGATAAACAGTTAAGCAATTTAAACCAAGTCATCGGCGACACTACATGCCGGAACCCAAGCTAACAGTTAATGGACAAGGATTAAATAAGAGCTAATAGGATGCTCAGCGGAAGACTTAAACGTAGTGGAACATTAACAAGATAATCAAAGCACGGCTTACACAATACCGGCACAAAAAGGGATTACACGTACTACAAGTATTAAACTACTAGTAACTAAAGATTTACAGGATCAAGTTCTATACAAATACCCAAGCATAGTCTAATTGACTTGCTTTAACCCGTCGTCCTTACAAAAATATAAACAAGAGGAAGAGGACATCAAAACCACCTCTTCAAGAATCAACGGTCACCAAAAAGGGCACAAGGCACGAACACAGCTAGTCTCAACGGGCAGGACCTGCTTTGCTATGATCTAAAGCAGTAAAGGGGAAAGGGTAAGTCATAAAGACTTGTAAGCTATCAATTATGCATGTCATGGCAATATGCAACATACAAGGTAAGATATCATCACATAAGCATAGAGATCATATATCCAGGATGCACGTTGTTTCACATAGGTGCTTATAATTAGATCACATAGGATAAGGATATATGGAGAGCCGGGCCGCTACGTAGTTCCTGCATACAAGTGTTATCTGGAATGTGATCAGGTGTCGGATGTGTGTAAGTACATCGACCTTCCGAGGAGATGCCCGGGATAGACTCGCCAATGGTGCTCTAATGATTACAACAAGGGGGCTACTTCCCCACTGTGGCCACAGTGGAGGCGTGTGTGAACAAAGACAGGTATGCCAGCTGGACTCATGCAAATGCCAAGTAGTGTTTACTTAACAAATTATCAAGTAGTGAACGAGGTCGACAAGAGCGATCTCGTTCATGACAAGTAAATATTCTTATCAATAATCAGGTAGGGTTGAGTTCGACAAGAGCGAACTCAACATGTCAAATAGGCATTCTATTATATGACATTCAATATCAAGCATGGTAATCAATCCAAGTTCAAGAGTCAAGAATTATTATTCTTATGGAACGTGTTTATAACGTCGTAGGGATTGATCGGTGAGCCGGTATTGTTCAATGGCTCGCTAAACTTGACTCCGAGGAGTCGTCTCTAACAATTCAACCAATAGAGTTTAAATGCTAAATGCATTCTAAACCCTTTTCTAAGTTCTCGTATATGTTAAACTAGGCCATTAATCCATTTAACAACCGTAGTCACGAATTATCATTGATTCGAATTCAAGGGGGACCTTAGAATCATTATATCAAAGGTTATTAAAATGCAATTGTCCAAGAACATTAGTTATTCATAGGAGGGCATAGAACACATTTTATTCTAAGCATAGGACTCAATTCAATAGGATGATCAATACATGGCATATGAAACCCTAGAAATCAATATCTCCAAGAGTTGTCAAAATCTATTAATCCAAGAACATTAGTTGTTCCTAAGGAAGCATAGAACATACTTAATTCTAGGCATAGGTCTCAATCAACAAGATGAACATATTAATCAAATTCTCAAAAGATCAAAACATCCTCAATCATGGCTTGGACATGGTAGGAGTAAGGAAATCATAGAAGAAGGGGAACATGACAATCCTATCATGCAACCTAAGGGGGAATCAATAGCTTACCTTCACCAAGGAAAAGGATGGGTTGAGCACAAACTATCCGGATGGAAACGTGCTCCTCGTCGATAGCTTCACTCCGGTGGTCTCGGTTTGGTAATCGGAGGTCGGGAGCTCAATCAACGGAAGAAACACCCACTAGTCTCACCTTTCTCTACACACACAAGGCTTGGTAGGAGAGAGGAGAAGATGATCTGAATTTTAGAGGTTTAAGGTTTGATAAAAAATGGAGGCTTTTATACCTTGCATGAAATGGGTGGAAATCCACTTGTCAAGAGGAGAAGGGTGGACAAATCCACATGTCAAGAGGAGGGAGATTGAGGTTAACACTAATCTCACTTGATTAGGGTCTAATAGGTAGGATTAGGGTCAATTAGGAAGGGGGTTTAAGTGGCTAATTGGGTCACAAAAGATTGAAGATAGAAAATCCCGTAGGATGAACCAGGAAGTGAGGCGGGCGCCTCACATGGATCCAGGCGGGCGCCTGGGATCCAGAGACCAAAACCAAATTGCAATCACTCTCAGCACTTGAGGCGGGCGCCTCGCTCGATGCCAGGCGGGCGCCTGGGCTTCTGGACCTGCACTAAGCTCTCAAAACTTGTCCTAAACAAGTCCTAATGGTCCCAAACTCATGGGCAACCTTTCTAGGGTCTAACCCAACTCAAAACAAGTCAGAAACTCACCCGAACAACAACCGGGGCAAGGTGGAACAAGGCTCGAATCAAGCGACGATTGGTTAACGGATCAAACATGAATCAAACACCAATCAAACTAGGATAACTTGGGCATGGAAAAGGTTTGTTTAAACATGGTTATGACTTGAATACAAGTCCGGGAATTCAACGAACATGTCGCACGTCGAAACACAAGCAATACGGGAAACGAGGGAAATCGCTAAGGCCAAAACAAAGCAAGAAGGTTTCTAAACTTCCAATCAAGCTTACAATGATCAAGGTGAATGTTCTAAGTCATCTATGGAAGACAATAGAACCCTTAACAAGTCTTGGTTGAGTGCAAATCATGCTAAGGCAACACTCAAGACATAACGGCAAGGTATGCTAAGCATAGAAGGTATTCAAGCGACAAGGGACGTAATAATGATAATACGAGCATGACATGGACAAATAGAAGTATCCAACATGTTAAGGCATAATACAAACATGTTATTAAGGTATAATACAAGTAATGCAAGTAATGTGTTTGGGTTCTCACAAGTGATGGCGTTGCCGAATCCTAAGATTCGATACTTGACTACAAAATCATCATATTTTCACGGCCTTCACACCGTCGGTATGTGAATATTAGTGGTGTAAGTGGTTCAGTTTGGTTTGGTTTATATCAAAACCACAAACCGAATCGCCTCCTAGTTGTTCCAAAAATATCAAACCGAACCGAACCGAACCACTCGGTTTGGTTTGGTTTGGTTTTGTAGTTTATAAAAATTATTTTTAATGAAATTAACTAACATTAAAAATAACAATAAAAATAAGATTTTAATTTGGAACTAACATCAAAATTAAGAAATAACCTACTAACAACAAATTATCATAACTAAAATAATACAAATTCTAAAATAAACACAAACAATGTATGAAATAATAGTTCTCCAACAATCACGATTTTGTTTGGGTTTAGTATGTGTCTATATATAAATCAAAGGTTCAAAATAGTTAATAAATGTAATATAATATATATAATATAATAAATAAATAAAAATATATAGGTTGGTTTGGCTCGATACCAAAAACCGTTAACCGAACCGTGTGGTTTTCCAATTTTTGAAACCGAAATCGAATCGAACCGTCTTCGATCAAAACCAAACCAAACCAAACCGCGGTTTGGTTCGGTTCGTGGTTTGATGGTTCCGATTTACATCCCTAGTGAATATTAACATTGGTTTTTTTTGTTCAATGTAGTTTGAGTTTATATATGTATATATGCTCTATTTCATTAATGTCCATCGAAACTACTTCCATATTTAGCGCTTTTATCCACATATTTGCTGCATTATATACATCTATAGAACATGTGCTTTTCCGTCACCTTTTGACTATAATGAGGAGTTTATTTTTTTGAAGTTTAATTCCTAGCCTTTTGTTATGCTTGAACTTTAACTTACCAAATGCTATTGTTCTCCATAGTAATATACACCATGTTCCATTGATGGACATCCTTGTTTAATTTGTGATTAGGTCAATCGACTGTGTGAATTCTCGACATCGGTGTGAGATATTTGATTCGAAGATATGGGCATGGAAAGAATTGACGGATATATTAATACCATATTGTGAGTTCTTGATGAGTTGTTACCCTGCAATTTGTGCGAGTGGCTCGATCCACATGCTCACCAACAAAGATCAAGTCTTTGCTTTCGAGGTTGATTCCGTCTTACCAAATTTTCCCATTGCCGATACCAACATTTGTGTGGCAATTACACGTGTAAGCGGCTCGTTAAGTATAAAGGACGATTGTGATTCACTTGTAGGGCACCGCACGAGAGTTTTGAGCTTTGGGTAATGAAGAAGTCTATCAGAAAAGAACCCTTTTTGAAGAAGAAACATGATTTGAAAACTCAAGTTGTTGAAGAGAAAGAAAAGTACCATACTATTGGAGCTTTTTATAACTCAGGTGTGGCATTCGTGGAAGGGTACAACAGTGCCATCTTTTACAACATTAGGAACCGAAAGATGAATGTAGTGAATTTGAAGCATCAACCCACTGACGTTTTTAGTTTTAGGGCTGATTTTGAGCCAACTTATCTTGACGGTCGATGTTGAATTAGTTTTAATTTATTGTCTATTTTTTTGTTCAATTGAATATCAAGATATTAAATTTGATCCAATTTATTTATCCTCGTAATGGACGTAAACTTATACTTGTATCACATTAGCATTGACATATCATGTTATATATATACTCGTATCACTTGTATCACATCAGTCTTAATTATTGTCATGTTTGACCTGATATACGGATTAACGAAAAATAATTGATTTGATTATTAATATTGATATAATGTGTAGTTTCATTTAAAACACAAATGCATGTGGCTCGGTCATAATTAAGGTATAAAAAAAAGTAAGGATAAAATGGTATTCCCTCCGGGTAAAGAGTTCCCATTTGAAAGTTAATTTTTTTAAGGAAAAAATAACCCTATTAGTAGTTCATTAGTAATAAAATAATTTTTTGAAAGTGGACTATTTAAGTGAATCGTCCGAAATGAAAAGTGGACCCTTTGATTGGAACGAAGGGAGTAAAAGGGGGTAGGAGCAATTCCATTCATAGTTCGAGGTCTATCCTAATACGGTAGTAATTCGACTTCTCCGTGTTATTCCCAATTTCGACAACACCTATACCGCGTAAGGCATCAAAGTTTCAAAGGATCAAAAAGCGCCCCCCTTAACTCCAATCAACTCATAACTCTGTTCAATCAAAATCCCTCAGAGAGAGAGAGAGAGAGGTTTATCAGAAATCGGTAATCGGCAATCGGTTGATTTGTGGCAATGAGTTTCTTGTTGGAAAGAGGAAAACACCCGCAGGTTCTTCCCTCGATTCATATGTTTTTTATTATTCCATGCATATGTTTTTCATTTTTAATTTTTTTATTGCCGTATTTTACCTTGTTGATGTAATTTACACGAGATGCGTTTTATAGATTTATAATTTGGAAGATAGAGCTTGTATTATGACGATCTAATTGGAATATTACTAAAAAATATATGAATTTTCTTTGATACTCTCTGTAGCAGTAATCCTAATCCATGCCTAATCCTTTTACGTAAAGTTTGGTTTTTTGGTTTTTTTTTCAGCCTCTTCGAGTTCTTAAGGCTAAACCCTCCCACTTTATGTTCCTACCAAGACCAATAAATTAAATTGCTATTCCCTTGTGCGATGGCTTCGTCTCAAGGCATTTGGGTCATCGACCACTAAGTCTCTTCATGCTTAATTATCAAGGTGCTTGCCTCCTTGGGTCTATTGTACGCAATAATTGGTTTCATAACTTTTTGAGTTTATTCCTTTTTTTGGTTCAAGTATCTTTAATGGAGTCTTCTCGTCAGCTTTCTTCTGACATGATTTTCGAAGTTTTGTCTCGAACATCTTTACAAACGTTAAATTTGTCAAGATTGGTATGTAAAGAATGGAATAATCTTACCTATGATTCAAATTTTGTTGACCTTCATGCCCGAAACACAAATATTGTATCGGGTTACTTGGTACAAAGCATGGTTGATGACAACAAATACAAATCCACGTTTGTATATATTGATGGTCAATCTAGCCATTTATCCATAGAATTCTTACCCCGTGACAGTAAAATCGAGGCGTCTTCCGATCAAGGTATATTTGTTTACGTGAGCCGTCAAGATCATAGACATGATTGGTACTATATTTGCAAGCCAACTACAAAGCAAGTGATGGCGTTGCCGAATCCTAAGATTCGATACTTGACTACAAAATCATCATATTTTCACGGCCTTCACACCGGCGGTATGTGAATATTAGTGGTGTAAGTGGTTCAGTTTGGTTTGGTTTATATCAAAACCACAAACCGAATCGCCTCCTAGTTGTTCCAAAAATATCAAACCGAACCGAACCAAATCGAACTGAACCACTCGGTTTGGTTTGGTTTTGTAGTTTATATAAATTATTTTTAATGAAATTAACTAACATTAAAAATAACAATAAAAATAAGATTTTAATTTGGAACTAACATCAAAATTAAGAAATAACCTACTAACGACAAATTATCATAACTAAAATAATACAAATTCTAAAATAAACACAAACAATGTATGAAATAATAGTTCTCCAACAATCACGATTTTGTTTGGGTTTAGTATGTGTCTATATATAAATCAAAGATTCAAAATAGTTAATAAATGTAATATAATATATATTATATAATAAATAAATAAAAATATATAGGTTGGTTTGGCTCGATACCAAAAACCGTTAACCGAACCGTGTGGTTTTCCAATTTTTGAAACCGAAATCGAACCGTCTTCGATCCAAACCAAACCAAACCAAACCGACTGGTTTGGTTCGGTTTCGTGGTTTGATGGTTCCGATTTACATCCCTAGTGAATATTAACATTGGTTTTTTTTTGTTCAATGTAGTTTGAGTTTATATATGTATATATGCTCTATTTCATTAATGTCCATCGAAACTACTTCCATATTTAGCAGTTTTTATCCACATATTTGCTGCATTATATACATCTGTAGAACATGTGCTTTTCCGTCACCTTTTGACTATAATGAGGAGTTTATTTTTTTGAAGTTTAATTCCTAGCCTTTTGTTATGCTTGAACTTTAACTTACCAAATGCTATTGTTCTCCATAGTAATATACACCATGTTCCATTGATGGACATCCTTGTTTAATTTGTGATTAGGTCAATTGACTGTGTGAATTCTCGACATCGGTGTGAGATATTTTGTAACACCCCGTATTCTCGCATGTGCATTGTATGCTTGTCTTCATGTTTTCTTGATTGATTGTGAGCATGTTTACTTAGTTTATAAATGTCTTAGAAACATTCATAATTCATTCTTGAAGTTCTTAACATGTTTAGAATCATGTACGCTTGTTTGTAGAATCTCCGATTCGATCGTTTTGATTTTGACCTTAGCGATTCCCCTCGTTGCTCGTTTTTGCTTCTATTTCGACGTGCGTAGAGTTCGTTGAGTTCTTGGCTTTGTATTCAGGTCTTAACCATGTTGAAACAAACCTTTTTCATGTCCAAGTTATCCTAGTTTGATTGGTGTTTGATTGGAGTTTGATTCGTTAACCATTCGTCGCGTGATTTGAGCCTTGTTCTACCTTGTTCCGGGTGTTGTTCGGGTGCGTTTCCGACTTGTTTTGAGTTGGGTTAGACCCTAGAATGGTTGCCCATAAGTTTGGGACCATTTAGGACAAGTTTAGACCTAGTTTTGAGGGTTCAGAAGCCCAGGCGCCCGCCTGGGAAGAGTTGAGGCGCCCGCCTCAAGTTCAGAGAGAAATTGCAAATTTGGAGAAGCCTCAGAGGTTGAGGCGCCCGCCTGGGAAAGGCTGAGGCGCCCGCCTCAACATCAGTGCACTTACGGGATTTTTTTCCCCTGTTTTGGAATTGGACGATTTCTATACCCAAACCCCCTATCTAAACCTATCCTAAACCTCCCTAACCCTCCTCACTTAAGTCCTAACATCCCTAACTTGTATTTAAGGTTGATTAAGAGTGCTTTGGATGATCATTAGCCACAAAATCAGATTAGAAAAGAGACCACATGAGGGTGACACTTGTCCCACTCAAGTTTTAGACTAATATAAGCCTTGCAATCAGATTTTGACCTTCATTTCTCTCCCTCACTTTTTAAAAACGAATTTCACTCTCTCTCAAGCTTCTTCCATGGCTTCTTGAAGCTCTCATCTCCATCTTCCCTCATCCATCCTCCATTTGCTCAAGACTCCTTCATCAAAAGTGTAGAGCTCGAAGAGAGGATCGTTTTCAACCGATTGGTTTCTTTCTTTGCTTTCTTTGGTGTAGTATAACAAGTAAGTTACTTTCTTCTTCTTCTTCTTTTAGTTCTCATTGACCCTAAGGAAACAAAGTTTATGATGTATGAGGTCAATGAGGACACATATATGCTTCCTATGCTCTCTTCTTGTGTTTTGAAAGTATGAACTTGCTAGGAGCATGTATAGGGGGATTTTATGCTTAGTAAAGTTTATAAAACTCTTTCATCTTGTCTATTTAAAGTTTGGAGCATGTTAGATACATGTATTATATTTGTTAATGGAAGTGTTGTTATATGGGAATGCCCTACATGGAGCCTACATTATATGTTGTTATGTTGTATGTGTTCTATCCTATGAAATGAACTCTATGTTGTGTACGAATCACATGGCAATGCTTTGGTGAATTTACAACCTTGTTGAACTTAGGAATGACCTAGGTTGGGTTATGAAGCACATAGCTTCAATTTCTCCAAAATTGGGAAATTAGAGAAAAGACTCAACGGAGTCGACTCTAGGGAAGAATTGAACATGTTGAACGCTAATGTCAATCCCTACGAAGTTTGGACACCGTTTGAATTGGTTTACTCAATTATGAGCTTGGTTTAGTTGTTTACAACAAGTTGTTATGAAAGATTGGTTTTGAGCAATTAATTGCCTTGACATGTTTTTATGGTAGAGATTAATACCCTACTTGGTTGGTCGAGTTCGCTCTTGTCGAATTCGATCCTTAATTGGTTAAGGTCAAGTAAATATCTACTTGTGCATCACATTGAGTCCAGCTGGCATTATTTGGTTTGTTTATTGAGTCAAGGTGGGACGATGCATCGCCTTCACGAATTATGGGATTCGTGCTCGCTATGGATCGCCGCACCTGGGACTTCACACACACACCTCCACTGTGGGCCGCAGTGGGGAAGTAGCCCCTTTGCCGTATCAATACGTGCCGCATTGGCTTGCTAATGAAATCGAGTAGGTTCTCGGTATGAGTCGATGAATTCACAAAACATCGATGGCACGAACCAGTAACAGAATGTATTGCAGGAGCTACGAAGCGGTCGTGACTATCATATCCTACTTGTATGATTTATTTTCCCGCACTTATGTGAATAATGTGCTAAGTGCTATATGATGATCATGTACCATGATTGTGTTAAATGCCATGATATAACATGCATTTTGGTAACTTACTAAGTCTTTTGACTTACCCTATTTGTTTGCTTTGTTTCCTTAGATCCAAGGCAAGGAGACGGATTTCGCTAGACTCGCCATAACCGCATTAGTTGATTGCGAGCTAGAAGGTTGTTCTTTTGGGACGTGTATTAGACTTTTATTTTGGAAAGGACGTTGGGAAGCAAGTCATCTAGACTTGACTTTGGGAATTTTGTTGTTGTAGTAACTTAACAACTTGTTTACTAGATGTTTATAATCTTTTGTATGCCGACTCATATGTCGCGCTTGTTTATATGTTTATGGTTCGCTACATTTTCTTCCGCTAAAGCTCGTTTAATTATTATTGTTGTTGTTGTCTCCGGCATGTTGTGGCCGTTGAGGTTTTATAAGCATGTGTTAATATTGTAGGAGTAGTTGTTGGGTTCCGGCTGTAACATCGCCGATGACTTGTTTATTTTAAAAGTTGTTTTTCCGGCCAAGTGTAGCCGAGTTGTCATTCGCATGAAATGTTGCGCCACATGAATTTTATAATCCTACTTGTGCATGCTTGTGTAACTTGTCTATTTGGACGGCACGATTCGGGATCTCGCATTGGGGTCCGGTCTGGGCCACAGCTTGTATCGAGCTATAGGTTAGGCTTCCGGCCAGATAGGTTCCATGGCCTAGTTGGGTTGGTTAATTGTGTGTTGATTTTAACGTCGAGTGAATTCTTGTAGGAGCTCGATGGATAATCCCAGGAGAGGTAGACCCAGAAGAGTTCCGGTTGAGCCCGAGGTAGAGGTACCGCCGCCAGAGAATCCGGTAGTTCGGATATGGCTGAACTACATCACGATTATGGCTTTTTGGCAGGGGCAGCCGGGAGGTCGAGGCGGGAGGAGCGCATTTCACCACCACCTCCACCACCGAGACCAAGGATTGACACTACCTCTTAGAGATTTCTTAAGTTAAAGCCTAGTTCGCTTTCTTGGGGAACCGAAACCGAGGGAGGTTGAGTTATGGATGGAGGAAATGATCAAGATATTGTCCATGTTGGGGTGTCTTCGAAGAAAGGGTTATGCTAGCGACATTCCGTTTAAGGGAGCGCCGAACATTGGTGGACTGTGTTGAAAGAAAGCTGGGAAATTCAGCAAATTCCCATTACTTGGGCCAATTTCCAAAAAGAGTTTAAGAACGAATATGTGCCGGACGTAGTTAGCAACCAAAGGGAGAAGGAGTTCTATGATCTTGAGCAAGGTAACATGACCGTGGCGGAGTATTCCGCGAAATTCACAGAATTGAGCCGCTATTGTACATATCTGATTCCTACGGAGGCTCGGAGAACACATAAGTTTGTAAAGGGGTTAAGAACTGAGTTTAGAAAACAGATTCTAGCGCTTAAGCTCACCGATTACCGGAGTGCAGTTGATCGAGCGTATGAGGTGGAGCAAGACATTGATGAACACCGGGTCAAGAACAATTCTAGTAGTGCACTACGGACTACGGTAATAATCAAGGAAATAGTTCTGGTAATAGAAGGGGATATCAAGGGAACCGTGATAGGAGAAGTGGAGGCCAAGGTAGGCCACAGTCTGGAAAGCAAGGTAGCAATACTTCTTCTACTCAGGCGCAACAAGGATCGCGCAATGAGACTATGATTTGTACGTTCTGTCAGAAGTCTGGGCACACAGCTGATCGGTGTTGGGGAAAAACTGGGAAGTGTTTCATTTGTGGAGACGGGACTCATTTGAGGAAAGATTGTCCCAAATATAAGGCCAATCAGTCGAGTGGCGCCGGTCAACAATCTGGGGCGAGAGAGATGGGGACTAAGCCAAAGGTGCAAGGCCGTGTGTTTGCGCTTGATCGGTAGCGAGGTTCGAGGGGTCTACGTGATAGAGGGTACTCTTTCTATATTCGATCATAAGGCTCGAGTTCTCATAGATCCAGGGTCTTCACATTCTTATGTTGCTTCGCACTTTATTGAGAATCTTTGCGTATTGCCTCAACCTTTGCCATATTTACTTGAAGTGTCTACCCCGCTCGGGGAATATATGCTCGCATCTGAAGTGTTTAAATCTTGTGATGTTTTGGTGGGTGACCACACTTTGCATGCGGACTTGGTAGTTCTACCTATACGTGATTTTGATGTGATTCTTGGCATGGGTGGTTATGTGCTTATCATGCTATAGTTGATCGCCATAGAAAGCGGGTCACTTTTTATATGCCGGTGTGCTGAGTTTACTTTTGTGGGTGATCATGCATCGAATGATTTGCATTTTATTTCTGCGCTAAGGGCTAGAAAATTATTGTCTCAGGTGTACGGGTTATCTTGCATGCGTTGTTGATAAGAAGAAGTCTTCGCGAATTTAGAAGAGGTTAGGTAGTGTGTGAGTTTCCCGATGTGTTTTCTACCGACCATGCTATGCCACACGATGAGAACTAGAATTCAGTCAGATTGAGCTTATTCCGGGACTTCGCCGATTTCTAAGGCACCGATAGGATGGCCCATGAGCTTAGGGAGTTGAAAACTTCGGTTGCAAGAACTCCTAGAGATTGGCTTTGTTAAACCGAGTGTGTCGCCTGGGCGCACTCTGCCTTGTTTGTGAGGAAGAAAGATGGGAGTTTGCGGTTATGTATCGATTACGAGAATTGAATAAGGTGACCATTAAGAATAAGTATCCTCTACCCCACATTGATGATCTTTTTTGACCAATTGCAAGGGTCTATTGTCTATTCTAAGCTTGACTTGAGATGGGGTTACTACCAATTGAAGGTTAGAGAGGAAGACATTCAAGAGCTTGCTTTTCGCACTAGATATGGGCATTTTGAATTCGTGGTGATGCCGTTTGGGTTGACGAATGCACCGGCATGGTTTATGGACTTAATGAACCGTGTCTTTCATAGTTATCTTGATTGTTTTGTTGTAGTCTTCATTGATGACATCTTAGTATTCGAAATCTCGGGAGGAGCCACGAGAAACACTTGAGGATTGTCTTATCTATTCTTCGAGAGAAACTTGACTTTACGCAAAATTTAGTAAATGTGCCTTTGGCTTGAGGAAGTATCCTTTGGGGCATATAGTTTCTAGCGCCGGGATAGCCGTTGATCCTTCTAAGATTGAAGCGGTGATGAATTGGAAGAGGCCTAGTTCGATTCATCGAGGTTCGGAGTTTCTTGGGTCTAGCGAGGTTATTACCGAGAGGTTTATTGAGGGTTTTTCTCGGATTGTGACTCCTATGACGAGATTGACACAAAAGAATGTGCCATTTGTTTGGAGCGAAATGTGAAGCTAGTTTTCAAGAGCTTAAGAAGCGGTTGACTACGGCACCTATTTTGGCTTTGCCTAGTGGAGGAGATAATTTCGTGATTTATAGCGATGCTTCTAAGGAAGGTTTGGGTTGTTTTTGATGCGTATGGTGTAGTTATCGCCTATGGCCGAGGAAGTTGTCTATTCATGAAACGAATTATCCGACACACGACTTGGAGTTGGTCATTATTATTTTGCATAAATGGAAACACTACTTGTATGGATCTAAGTTTGAGATTTTCACCGACCAAAAGTTTGAAGTATTTTCTCTAAAAAAGAATTGAATATGAGGCAAAGAAGATGGATGGAAAAATTAAAGGATCATGATTGCACTATATTGTATCATCCGAAGGAAATGTAGTAGCGGATGCCTTGAGTAGAAAAGTTCACATGTCTTGCATGATGGTGAAAGAATGGAAGATGTTGGAAGATTTGCGAGATTGGGTCCTGTTTACGATAGAGGTGTGATTTTCGCAAATGTTTCTGCTACGCCTTTATTGGGGAAAATTAGAGAAGCGCAAGGAATGATCCGGAGTTGAAGAAAATTATTGATGGGTTGGTGAAAATGTATCGCTGATTTGTGATTAATAGTGAGGGTGCTTTGACATTTCGAGGTAGGATTTGTGTTCCTTCTAATCTTGAATTGAAGAGGTTGGTTCTGAGGCTCATAAACGAAATATACTATTCATTCACCGGGGAGCACGAAGATGTACTTAGACTTGAAAAGACAATTTTGGTGGGAGAGGCATGAAGGAAATGCGGAGTATGTGTCAAAGTGTTTGACTTGTCGCCAGTTAAATTTGAGCATCGAGGCCTGCAGGATTTCTCTGACCACTTGAGATTCCGAATGGAAATGGGAGTTCATTACCATGGATTTGTGGATGGGGTTACAAGCGCGAGAGGATTTAATGCGTTTGGGTTATAGTCGACAGATTGACTAAGTACGCACACTTTATCCGATAGCTATCACTTATTTGACTCGATTCGCAGCTTTGTACATTCAGATTGTGAGACTTGGCGTACAGTATTGTGTCCGATAGAGATCCGAGGTTTACATCTAGATTTTGGAAGTCGTTGGAAGCTTTGGGGACCGATTAGACTTGATAAATTTTTCATCCACAAACTGACATGAGCTGATCTCGATTTTTGGTTATATGTCAGAGCTTGTGCCGCGATTTCAAGGGAAGGCGGGATTCTCACTTACCTTTAGCCGAAGTTGCGTATAATAATGACTATCGGTGAGTATCAAGATGGCGCCAGTATGAAGCATTGTAGGGCGTAAGTAGATCGCCAATTTGTTGGGATGAAGTCGAGAGGCGAAACTTTGGGGTTCGAATTAGTAACACGGTTGAGCGTGAAGTTGATTAGATCGATCGCGCACCGCTCAAAGTCGACAAAAGAGTTATGCGGAATAATCGAAGATCTTGAGTTCTAAGTGGGAGACTACGTGTTCTTGAAGGTGACACCGAGGAGAGGTGAAGAGATTCAGAAGAAAGGGAAGCTTACCGAGGTACATTGGTCCATTCGAGATTCTTGAGAGTTGGTCCTTGCCGTATCGTGTTGCATTGCCACCTTCACTTTCGGAGACTCATAATGTCTTCCATGTTTCCATGTACAAAGTATTTGAAAGATGAGTCCCATGTACTCGAGTATGAGGAGATAACGTTTGAGCCGGACATGTCTTACGTTGAAAAGCCCGTGAAGATTTTGGATACCAAAGAGCAAGTGCTACGAACCAAAAGAATTTCTTAGTTAAAGTTCTTGGAGAAACCACAACATGAAGAAGCGACTTGGGAAACGGAAGGGAGATGCGCGCAAGCATCCACATTTGTTTGATGAACTTGGTAAGAATTTAGACTAAATTCCTAAAGGAGGGAGAGTGTAACACCCCGTATTCTCGCATGTGCATTGTATGCTTGTCTTCATGTTTCTTGATTGATTGTGAGCATGTTTACTTAGTTTATAAATGTCTTAGAAACATTCATAATTCATTCTTGAAGTTCTTAACATGTTTAGAATCATGTATCTTGTTTGTAGAATCGCCGATTCGATCGCTTTTGATTTTGACCTTAGCGATTCCCCTCGTTGCTCTTTTTGCTTCTATTTCGACGTGCGTAGAGTTCGTTGAGTTCTTGGCTTTGTATTCAGGTCTTAACCATGTTGAAACAAACCTTTTCATGTCCAAGTTATCCTAGTTTGATTGGTGTTTGATTGGAGTTTGATTCGTAACCATTCGTCGCGTGATTTGAGCCTTGTTCTACCTTGTTCGGTGTTGAGGGTGCCCGACTTGTTTTGAGTTGGGTTAGACCCTAGAATGGTTGCCCATAAATTTGGGACCATTTAGGACAAGTTTAGACCTAGTTTTGAGAGTGTGGCCTGCGCCCGGGAAGAGTTGAGGCGCCCGCCTCAAGTTCGAAGAAATTGCAAATTTGGAGAAGCCTCGAGGTTGAGGCGCCCGCCTGGGAGGCCGAGGCCCGCCAACATCAGTGCACTTACGATTTTTTTCTGTTTTGGAATTGGACGATTTCTATACCCAAACCCCTATCTAAACCTATCCTAAACCTCCCTAACCCTCCTCACTTAAGTCCTAACATCCCTAACTTGTATTTAAGGTTGATTAAGAGTGCTTTGGATGATCATTAGCACAAAATCAGATTAGAAAGAGACCACATGAGGGTGACACTTGTCCCACTCAAGTTTTAGACTAATATAAGTCTTGCAATCGATTTTGACCTTCATTCTCTCCCTCACTTTTTAAAAACGAATTTCACTCTCTCAAGCTTCCATTTTCCTGAAGCTCTCATCTCCATCTTCCCTCATCCATCCTCCATTTGCTCAAGACTCCTTCATCAAAAAGAGCTCGAAGAGAGGATCGTTTTCAACCGATTGGTTTCTTTCTTTGCTTTCTTTGGTGTAGTATAACAAGTTATTTCTTCTTCTTCTTTAGTTCTCATTGACCCTAAGGAAACAAAGTTTATGATGTATGAGGTCAATGAGGACACATATATGCTTCCTATGCTCTCTTGTGTTTTGAAAGTATGAACTTGCTAGGAGCATGTATGTGGGATTTTATGCTTAAAAAGTTTATAAAACTCTTTCATCTTGTCTATTTAAAGTTTGGAGCATGTTAGATACATGTATTATATTTGTTAATGGAAGTGTTGTTATATGGGAATGCCCTTACTACATTATATGTTGTTATGTTGTATGTGTTCTATCCTATGAAATGAACTCTATGTTGTGTACGAATCACATGGCAATGCTTTGGTGAATTTACAACCTTGTTGAACTTAGGAATGACCTAGGGGGTTATGAAGCACATAGCTTCAATTTCTCCAAAATTGGGAAATTAGAGAAAAGACTCAAGCTGAGTCGACTCTAGGGAAGAATTGAACATGTTGAACGCTAATGTCAATCCCTCTAAAGTTTGGACACCGTTTGAATTGGTTTACTCAATTATGAGCTTGGTTTAGTTGTTTACAACAAGTTGTTATGAAAGATTGGTTTTGAGCAATTAATTGTCTTGACATGTTTTTATGGTAGAGATTAATACTACTTGGTTGGTCGAGTTCGCTCTGTCGAATTCGATCCTTAATTAGTTAAGGTCAAGTAAATATCTACTTGTGCATCACATTGAGTCCAGCTGGCATTATTTGGTTTGTTTATTGAGTCAAGGTGGGACGATGCACGCCTTCATCATTATGGGATTCGTGCTCGCTATGGATCGCCGCACTGACTTCACACACACCTCCAGCAGGCCGCAGTGGGGAAGTAGCCCTTGCCGTATCAATACGTGCGCATTGGCTTGCTAATGAAATCGAGTAGGTTCTCGGTATGAGTCGATGAATTCACAAAACATCGATGGCACGAACCAAGAATGAATGTATTGCGAGAGCTACTGGCTTCGTGACTATCATATCCTACTTGTATGATTTATTTTCCCGCACTTATGTGAATAATGTGCTAAGTGCTATATGATGATCATGTACCATGATTGTGTTAAATGCCATGATATAACATGCATTTTGGTAACTTACTAAGTCTTTCGACTTACCCTATTTGTTTGCTTTGTTTCCTTAGATCCAAGGCAAGGAGACGGATTTCGCTAGACTCGCCATAACCGCATTAGTTGATTGCGAGCTAGAAGGTTGTTCTTTTGGGGACGTATTAGACTTTTATTTTGGAAAGCGTTGGGAAGCAAGTCATCTAGACTTGACTTTGGGAATTTTGTTGTTGTAGTAACTTAACAACTTGTTTACTAGATGTTTATAATCTTTTGTATGCCGACTCATATGTCGCTTGTTTATATGTTTATGGTTCGCTACATTTTCTTCCGCTAAAGCTCGTTTAATTATTATTGTTGTTGTTGTCTCGCATGTTGTGTCGTTGAAGTTTTATAAGCATGTGTTAATATTGTAGGAGTAGTTGTTGGGTTCCAGCTGTAACATCGCCGATGACTTGTTTATTTTAAAAGTTGTTTTTCCGGCCAAGTGTAGCCGAGTTGTCATTCGCATGAAATGTTGCGCCACATGAATTTTATAATCCTACTTGTGCATGCTTGTGTAACTTGTCTATTTGGACGGCACGATTCGGGATCTCGCATTGGGGTCCGGGTCGGGTCGTCACATATTTGATTCGAAGATATGGGCATGGAAAGAATTGACGGATATATTAATACCATATTGTGAGTTCTTGATGAGTTGTTACCCTGCAATTTGTGCGAGTGGCTCGATCCACATGCTCACCAACAAAGATCAAGTCTTTGCTTTCGAGGTTGATTCCGTGTCTTACCAAATTTTCCCATTGCCGATACCAACATTTGACTGTGGCAATTACACGTAAAACGGCTTAAGTATAAAGGACGATTGTGATTCACTTGTAGGGCACCAGACGAGAGTTTTGAGCTTTGGGTAATGAAGAAGTCTATCAGAAAAGAACCCTTTTTGAAGAAGAAACATGATTTGAAAACTCAAGTTGTTGAAGAAAGAAAAGTACCATACTATTGGAGCTTTTTATAACTCTCAGTGTGGCATTCGTGGAAGGGTACAACGGGCCATCTTTACAACATTAGGAACCGAAGATGAATGTAGTGAATTTGAAGCATCAACCCACCGACGCTTTTAGTTTTAGGGCTGATTTTGAGCCAACTTATCTTGACGGTCGATGTTGAATTAGTTTTAATTTATTGTCTATTTTTTTGTTCAATTGAATATCAAGATTAAATTTGATCCAATTTATTTATCCTCGTAATGGACGAACTTATACTTGTATCACATTAGCATTGACATATCATGTTATATATATACTGTATCACTTGTATCACATCGCCTTAATTATTGTCATGTTTGACCCGATATACGGATTAACGAAAAATAATTGATTTGATTATTAATATTGATATAATGTGTAGTTTCATTTAAAACACAAATGCATGTGGCTCGGTCATAATTAATGTATAAAAAAAGTAAGGATAAAATGGTATTCTCCTGTAAAGAGTTCCCATTTGAAAGTTAATTTTTTAAGGAAAAATAACCCTATTAGTAGTTCAGTAATAAAATAATTTTTTGAAAGTGGACTATTTAAGTGAATCGTCCGAAATGAAAAGTGGACCCTTTGATTGGAACGAAGGGAGTAAAAGGGGGTAGGAGCAATTCCATTCATAGTTCGAGGGTCTATCCTATACAGAGTAATTCGACTTCTCCGTGTTATTATTCAATTTCGACAACACCTATACCGCTGTAAGGCATCAAAGTTTCAAAGGATCAAAAGCGCCCCTTAACTCCAATCAACTCATAACTCGTTCAATCAAAATCCCTCGAGAGAGAGAGAGGTTTATCGTAAATCGGTAATCAATCGGTTGATTTGTGGCAATGAGTTTCTTGTTGGAAAGAGGAAAACACCCGCAGTTCTTCCCTCGATTCATATGTTTTTATTATTCCATGCATATGTTTTTCATTTTTAATTTTTTATTGCCGTATTTTACCTTGTTGATGTAATTTACACGAGATGCGTTTATAGATTTATAATTTGGAAGATAGAGCTTGTATTATGACGATCTAATTGGAATATTACTAAAAATATATGAATTTTCTTTGATACTCTCTGTAGCATCCTAATCCATGCCTAATCCTTTTACGTAAAGTTTGGTTTTTTGGTTTTTTTCACCTCTTCGAGTTCTTAAGGCAAGGCTAAACCTCCCACTTTATGTTCCTACCAAGACCAATAAATTAAATTGCTATTCCCTGCGATGGCTTCGCCTCAAGGCATTTGGGTCATCGACCACTAAGTCTCTTCATGCTTAATTATCAAGGTGCTTGCCTTGGGTCTATTGTACGCAATAATTGGTTTCATAACTTTTTGAGTTTATTCCTTTTTTGGTTCAAGTATCTTTAATGGAGTCTTCGTCGGCTTTCTTCCGACATGATTTTCAAGTTTTGTCTCGAACATCTTTACAAACGTTAAATTTGTCAAGATTGGTATGTAAAGAATGGAATAATCTTACCTATGATTCAAATTTTGTTGACCTTCATGCCCAAACACAAATATTGTATCGGGTTAC
>CM028382.1:65973036-66000242 GCA_013146195.2 Codonopsis lanceolata | reverse complement strand
ATACATATTTCTGCATTATATACATCACGTAGAACATGTGCTTTTCAGTCACCTTTTGACTATAATGAGGAGTTTATTTTTTGAAGTTTAATTCCTAGCCTTTTGTTATGCTTGAACTTTAACTTACCAAATGCTATTGTTCTCCATAGTAATATACACCATGTTCCATTGATGGACATCCTTGTTTAATTTGTGATTAGGTCAATTGATCAGTGTGAATTTACCTGTGAGATATTTTGTAACACCCCCGTATTCTCGCATGTGCATTGTATGCTTGTCTTCATGTTTTCTTGATTGATTGTGAGCATGTTTACTTAGTTTATAAATGTCTTAGAAACATTCATAATTCATTCTTGAAGTTCTTAACATGTTTAGAATCATGTAATGCTTGTTTGTAGAATCTCGATTCGATCGCTTTTGATTTTGACCTTAGCGATTCCCCTCTGCTCGCTTTTTCTATTTCGACGTGCGTAGAGTTCGTTGAGTTCTTGGCTTTGTATTCAGGTCTTAACCATGTTGAAACAAACCTTTTTCATGTCCAAGTTATCCTAGTTTGATTGGTGTTTGATTGGAGTTTGATTCGTTAACCATTCGTCGCGTGATTTGGGCCTTGTTCTACCTTGTTCCGGTGTTGTTCTGTGCTTCCGACTTGTTTTGAGTTGGGTTAGACCTAGAATGGTTGCCCATAAGTTTGGGACCATTTAGGACAAGTTTAGACCTAGTTTTGAGGGAAGCTCAAGCGCCAGAGCCGCGCCCCAAGTTCGAGAGAAATTGCAAATTTGGAGAAGCCTCAGAGGTTGAGGCGCCTGAAAGGCCGAGGCGCCCGCCTCAACATCGGCACTTACGGGATTTTTTTCCCTGCTTTTGGAATTGGACGATTTCTATACCCAAACCCCTATCTAAACCTATCCTAAACCTCCCTAACCCTCCTCACTTAAGTCCTAACATCCCTAACTTGTATTTAAGGTTGATTAAGAGTGCTTTGGATGATCATTAGCCACAAAATCAGATTAGAAAAGAGACCACATGAGGGTGACACTTGTCCCACTCAAGTTTTAGACTAATATAAGCCTTGCAATCAGATTTTGACCTTCATTTCTCTCCCTCACTTTTTAAAACGAATTTCACTCTCTCTCAAGCTTCTTCCATGGCTTCTTGAAGCTCTCATCTCCATCTTCCCTCATCCATCCTCCATTTGCTCAAGACTCCTTCATCAAAAGTGTAGAGCTCGAAGAGAGGATCGTTTCAACCGATTGGTTTCTTTCTTTGCTTTCTTTGGTGTAGTATAACAAGTAAGTTACTTTCTTCTTCTTCTTCTATTGACCCTAAGGAAACAAAGTTTATGATGTATGAGGTCAATGAGGACACATATATGCTTCCTATGCTCTCTTCTTGTGTTTTGAAAGTATGAACTTGCTAGAGCATGTATAGGGGATTTTATGCTTAGTAAAGTTTATAAAACTCTTTCATCTTGTCTATTTAAAGTTTGGAGCATGTTAGATACATGTATTATATTTGTTAATGGAAGTGTTGTTATATGGGAATGCCCTACATGGAGCCTACATTATATGTTGTTATGTTGTATGTTCTATCCTATGAAATGAACTCTATGTTGTGTACGAATCACATGGCAATGCTTTGGTGAATTTACAACCTTGTTGAACTTAGGAATGACCTAGGTTGGGTTATGAAGCACATAGCTTCAATTTCTCCAAAATTGGGAAATTAGAGAAAAGACTCAACGGAGTCGACTCTAGGGAAGAATTGAACATGTTGAACGCTAATGTCAATCCCTACGAAGTTTGGACACCGTTTGAATTGGTTTACTCAATTATGAGCTTGGTTTAGTTGTTTACAACAAGTTGTTATGAAAGATTGGTTTTGAGCAATTAATTGCCTTGACATGTTTTTATGGTAGAGATTAATACCCTACCTGGTTGGTCGAGTTCGCTCTTGTCGAATTCGATCCTTAATTGGTTAAGGTCAAGTAAATATCTACTTGTGCATCACATTGAGTCCAGCTGGCATTATTTGGTTTGTTTATTGAGTCAAGGTGGGACGATGCATCGCCTTCACGATTATGGGATTCGTGCTCGCTATGGATCGCCGCACAGGACTTCACACACACTCCACTTGTGGGAGCAGTGGGGAAGTAGCCCTTTCGCCGTATATCAATACGTGCCGCATTGGCTTGCTAATGAAATCAAGTAGGTTCTCGGTATGAGTCGATGAATTCACAAAACATCGATGGCACGAACCAGTAACAGAATGTATTGCAGGAGCTACGAAGCGGTCGTGACTATCATATCCTACTTGTATGATTTATTTTCCCGCACTTATGTGAATAATGTGCTAAGTGCTATATGATGATCATGTACCATGATTGTAAACATGCATTTTGGTAACTTACTAAGTCTTTCGACTTACCCTATTTGTTTGCTTTGTTTCCTTAGATCCAAGGCAAGGAGACGGATTTCGCTAGACTCGCCATAACCGCATTAGTTGATTGCGAGCTAGAAGGTTGTTCTTTTGGGACGTGTATTAGACTTTTATTTTGGAAAGGACGTTGGGAAGCAAGTCATCTAGACTTGACTTTGGGAATTTTGTTGTTGTAGTAACTTAACAACTTGTTTACTAGATGTTTATAATCTTTTGTATGCCGACTCATATGTCGCGCTTGTTTATATGTTTATGGTTCGCTACATTTTCTTCCGCTAAAGCTCGTTTAATTATTATTGTTGTTGTTGTCTCCGGCATGTTGTGGCCGTTGAGGTTTTATAAGCATGTGTTAATATTGTAGGAGTAGTTGTTGGGTTCCGGCTGTAACATCGCCGATGACTTGTTTATTTTAAAAGTTGTTTTTCCGGCCAAGTGTAGCCGAGTTGTCATTCGCATGAAATGTTGCGCCACATGAATTTTATAATCCTACTTGTGCATGCTTGTGTAACTTGTCTATTTGGACGGCACGATTCGGGATCTCGCATTGGGGTCCGGGTCGGGTCGTCACAGTTGGTATCAGAGCTATAGGTTAGCTGTCGGCCAGGATAGGTTCCATGGCCTAGTTGGGTTGGTTAATTGTGTGTTGATTTTAACGTCGAGTGAATTCTTGTAGGAGCCCGATGGATAATCCCAGGAGAGGTAGACCCAGAAGAGTTCCGGTTGAGCCCGAGGTAGAGGTACCGCCGCCAGAGAATCCGGTAGTTCCGGATATGGCTGAACTACATCACAGATTATTGGCTTTTTTGGCAGGGGCAGGCCAGGGAGGTCAGGCAGGAGGAGCAGTACCACCACCACCTCCACCACCGAGACCAAGGATTGACACTACTCTCTTAGAGAGATTTCTTAAGTTAAAGCCTAGTTCGTTTCTTGGGGAACCGAAACCGAGGGAGGTTGAGTTATGGATGGAGGAAATGATCAAGATATTGTCCATGTTGGGGTGTACTGACGAAGAAAGGGTTATGCTAGCGACATTCCAGTTTAAGGGAGCCGCCGAACATTGGTGGACTGTGTTGAAAGAAAGCTGGGAAATTCAGCAAATTCCCATTACTTGGGCCAATTTCCAAAAAGAGTTTAAGAACGAATATGTGCCGGACGTAGTTCGCAACCAAAGGGAGAAGGAGTTCTATGATCTTGAGCAAGGTAACATGACCGTGGCGGAGTATTCCGCGAAATTCACAGAATTGAGCCGCTATTGTACATATCTGATTCCTACGGAGGCTCGGAGAACACATAAGTTTGTAAAGGGGTTAAGAACTGAGTTTAGAAAACAGATTCTAGCGCTTAAGCTCACCGATTACCGGAGTGCAGTTGATCGAGCGTATGAGGTGGAGCAAGACATTGATGAACACCGGGTCAAGAACAATTCTAGTAGTGCACGACAGACTACTCAGGGTAATAATCAAGGAAATAGTTCTGGTAATAGAAGGGGATATCAAGGGAACCGTGATAGGAGAAGTGGAGGCCAAGGTAGGCCACAGTCTGGAAAGCAAGGTAGCAATACTTCTTCTACTCAGGCGCAACAAGGATCGCACAATGAGACTATGATTTATGCGTTACATCGCCAAGTCCGGCACACAGGTGATCGGTGTTGGGGAAAAAGCTGGAAGTGTTTCATTTGTGGAGACGGGACTCATTTGAGGAAAGATTGTCCCAAATATAAGGCCAATCAGTCGAGTGGCGCCGGTCAACAATCTGGGGCCAAGAGAGATGGGGACGGTAAACCAAAGGTGCAAGGCCGTGTGTTTGCGCTTGATCAGCGCGAGGTTCAGGGGTCTACGGCCGTGATAGGAGGTACTCTTTCTATATTCGATCATAAGGCTCGAGTTCTCATAGATCCAGGGTCTTCACATTCTTATGTTGCTTCGCACTTTATTGAGAATCTTTGCGTATTGCCTCAACCTTTGCCATATTTACTTGAAGTGTCTACCCCGCTCGGGGAATATATGCTCGCATCTGAAGTGTTTAAATCTTGTGATGTTTTGGTGGGTGACCACACTTTGCATGCGGACTTGGTAGTTCTACCTATACATGATTTTGATGTGATTCTTGGCATGGACTGGTTATGTGCTTATCATGCTATAGTTGACTGCCATAGAAAGCGGGTCACTTTTTATATGCCGGGTGTGCCTGAGTTTACTTTTGTGGGTGATCATGCATCGAATGATTTGCATTTTATTTCTGCGCTAAGGGCTAGAAAATTATTGTCTCAAGGGTGTACGGGTTATCTTGCATGCGTTGTTGATAAGAAGAAGTCTTCGCCGAATTTAGAAGAGGTTCCGGTAGTGTGTGAGTTTCCCGATGTGTTTTCTACCGACCATGCTATGCCACCTGATAGAGAACTAGAATTCTGTATTGAGCTTATTCCGGGGACTTCGCCGATTTCTAAGGCACCGTATAGGATGGCGCCCGCGGAGCTTAGGGAGTTGAAAACTCAGTTGCAAGAACTCCTAGAGATTGGCTTTGTTAAACCGAGTGTGTCGCAGGGCGCACGGTCTTGTTTGTGAGGAAGAAAGATGGGAGTTTGCGGTTATGTATCGATTACCGAGAATTGAATAAGGTGCCCATTAAGATTAATAATCCTTTACCCCACATTGATGATCTTTTTGACCAATTGCAAGGGTCTATTGTCTATTCTAAGCTTGACTTGAGATGGGGTTACTACCAATTGAAGGTTAGAGAGGAAGACATTCCGAAGACGGCTTTTCGCACTAGATATGGGCATTTTGAATTCGTGGTGATGCCGTTTGGGTTGACGAATGCACCAGCAGTGTTTATGGACTTAATGAACCGTGTCTTTCATAGTTATCTTGATTGTTTTGTTGTAGTCTTCATTGATGACATCTTAGTGTATTCGAAATCTCGGGAGGAGCACGAGAAACACTTGAGGATTGTCTTATCTATTCTTCGAGAGAAACAGCTTTACGCAAAATTTAGTAAATGTGCCTTTTGGCTTGAGGAAGTATCCTTTTTGGGGCATATAGTTTCTAGCGCCGGGATAGCCGTTGATCCTTCTAAGATTGAAGCGGTGATGAATTGGAAGAGGCCTAGTTCAGTTACCGAGGTTCGGAGTTTCTTGGGTCTAGCGGGTTATTACCAGAGGTTTATTGAGGGTTTTTCTCGGATTGTGACTCCTATGACGAGATTGACACAAAAGAATGTGCCATTTGTTTGGAGCGAGAAATGTGAAGCTAGTTTTCAAGAGCTTAAGAAGCGGTTGACTACGGCACCTATTTTGGCTTTGCCTAGTGGAGGAGATAATTTTGTTCAAGGGAAGGATTTCCTTTTCACCAAAACTGGAAACCCAGGTTGCAGTTGCTGCAGCATCAATATCCACAAATATTAAAGATGCTTGATATTGGCCCTCTTGGACAGAAGCAATGCATATGGTTTGCTAAAGTTGAACCGTGGGAGTCACATGTGGCTGATTCTGATTGCGTGTGTGAGTATGAAAAATAAAGTTAGATGAAGAAATGCACTCTACCGTAGATGAAGAATGATATCTTCGACTTTCCACGTAACGTTTATGGAATCATTACTCTACCTTTTTCCAGATATTATAGACCATTTGCCTTCAAACTTAAAATCTCCATCTACCATGGAAAAATGGAGTTCAGGACCATTAGCCTGAACTATTGAGAAATTTTTGCCGTTAGAAACTAAATTAGGATGGCATGAACCTGAAGAATTCAAATATTCATCAATAAGATCAAAGTTTAGTACTGGGAATTATACAAATTTGGAAGGAAATCAAAGGATCAAAGAAAGCTATGCAAGGTAAATATCCATATAAGATGAGTAGGGATTTTAAAAAAGGTAAATAATCAAGACTTTACTTAGTACTGATTTACTATTGACTAAAAGATCAACTACCAATAGATTCTGTTAGTAAGGAAATGAAAGTTATAGTTAGATATTGGACCCATAACAGCATCACTTAAACCTAAGAGAGCTCTAACAAGTAAAAGTGCTTAAAAGTAGTGTTTACTGGATACATCCAGTGTAATTACCAGTGGATTGGGAGTTCTTTTTCATTAAAAGGGAGCATAATATATAGAAGTGGATTGGGAGTTGATCTGTTGCAATTAAACAAAAAGTTAAATTGGTTATAATTCTTTTTAAATATATATTAGTTGTCGAAAATGATTTATGTTATCATTAAAAAAGATAAATCACAATCATGATTTTAGGGATATAATGGTATCACATCTGTACATCAATAAATGAGTGTGCATGTGCTACTATGACTTTGTTCCTTGGAGTTTCTGCGTCTGTGAGTTTGTGACTAACATGGTAAGCAGTGTGTAAATTGAAATTTGCATGTTTGCATTTCATTTTGCTAAGTGGGAAACAATTGACATTTATTATCTGAACTAGCATCAACAGATGATTGCATTTCTTTTGCAGATTGATCTCAGGAAAGTTAAAGTTCCACTGCCTAATCTAATGGTAAGTAAAGCTTCTTTATTTTATTATTACTATTTTCAATTTTGTTATCTCTTTAACTTAAAATTGTATCTGGAAATTGGGTTGGGAATGAATATCTGAGAGGAGTTGTTGGCTATATTGGATGGATTGATTTTGACTCACCAGTTAAATATAAACCAACATATTGTATGGAATATTTGAACTTTTAGCTCAATAGGAGAGGACAACTGAGAGTTCAATGATTGCATTAATGAAGATATAATTTTCTTGTTGTACATGAACTTATAAGAAATTTTCTTATATTTCCTTGGAAATTGAAAATTATGTGATTATTTTTCAATTGATTGTTTTATTTCATTTATTTTTTCAGGTTGCTTTTGGGAATATCACAAGATGTCGTTCGATGCACATTGGTCAAAAATTATCATCAAGCTAGTATTTACTTTTGTTTGTTATGATCTACTGGTTTGTAGTTTAAACTAGTTGAGACGATATTTTTATATTTAAAGACGTTGTTTGTAGGTTGGTTAATTAATCTTGGGATCTAGTAGATTGATTCTTTTGGTAAATAATCAACTTTATTAACAGATTGATGTAACAATTATCTTTTATTATTAATGATATCTTTTTTTACTAAAACTTTTGTTTGTTGTATTGATGAAAGTGCTAAATTTATAATTAGTTAATAGAATGCATATATAGATATAAGAAATTATTTTTTAGGACAGTGGAAGTTGACCTTAATAAGTTTTCCACCAATTTTTCTAATATAACCCATCACTATTTTTTGTAATTTCTCACCAAAAGTTTTGGCGCTAAAACATTTAGGACGCCAACAATCGGTCCTTTTTGTTTTCCCACCAAAATTTTACAACCAAAAGTGTTGGCGCCAAAACATTTAAGACGGCAACAATCTGTCCTTTTTTGTTTTTCCGCCAATTATTTAGAACGTTTTGAAACGTAATAGGGTCGGCAAAAACTCTGTCCTTAAAAGCCTTTAGGGACGGTTCGTCGTGTCCTTACAACATTTAGCACCCATATTATTTAAGCCCCCATTTTGCCGTCCCTATGGCCGTCCTAAATACTATTAGGGACGGCAAATTGACTTTTAGGGACTGCAAATGAGCGACCCAAATACTCTCTTTTCTTGTAGTGTACGTGATTTTGATGTGATTCTTGGCATGAACTGGTTATGTGCTTATCATGCTATAGTTGACTGCCATAGAAAGCGGGTCACTTTTTATATGCCGGGTGTGCCTGAGTTTACTTTTGTGGGTGATCATGCATCGAATGATTTGCATTTTATTTCTGCGCTAAGGGCTAGAAAATTATTGTCTCAAGGGTGTACGGGTTATCTTGCATGCGTTGTTGATAAGAAGAAGTCTTCGCCGAATTTAGAAGAGGTTCCGGTAGTGTGTGAGTTTCCCGATGTGTTTTCTACCGACCATGCTATGCCACGATGAGAACTAGAATTACGTATTGAGCTTATTCCGGGACTTCGCCGATTTCTAAGGCACCGTATAGGATGGCGCCCGCGGAGCTTAGGGAGTTGAAAACTCAGTTGCAAGAACTCCTAGAGATTGGCTTTGTTAAACCGAGTGTGTCGCCTTGGGGCGCACCGGTCTTGTTTGTGAGGAAGAAAGATGGGAGTTTGCGGTTATGTATCGATTACCGAGAATTGAACAAGGTGACCATTAAGAATAAGTATCCTCTACCCCACATTGATGATCTTTTTGACCAATTGCAAGGGTCTATTGTCTATTCTAAGCTTGACTTGAGATGGGGTTACTACCAATTGAAGGTTAGAGAGGAAGACATTCCGAAGACGGCTTTTCGCACTAGATATGGGCATTTTGAATTCGTGGTGATGCCGTTTGGGTTGACGAATGCACCAGCAGTGTTTATGGACTTAATGAACCGTGTCTTTCATAGTTATCTTGATTGTTTTGTTGTAGTCTTCATTGATGACATCTTAGTGTATTCGAAATCTCTGGGAGGAGAAACACGAGAAACTTGAGGATTGTCTTATCTATTCTTCGAGAGAAACAGCTTTACGCAAAATTTAGTAAATGTGCCTTTTGGCTTGAGGAAGTATCCTTTTTGGGGCATATAGTTTCTAGCGCCGGGATAGCCGTTGATCCTTCTAAGATTGAAGCGGTGATGAATTGGAAGAGGCCTAGTTCAGTTACCGAGGTTCGGAGTTTCTTGGGTCTAGCGGGTTATTACCAGAGGTTTATTGAGGGTTTTTCTCGGATTGTGACTCCTATGACGAGATTGACACAAAAGAATGTGCCATTTGTTTGGAGCGAGAAATGTGAAGCTAGTTTTCAAGAGCTTAAGAAGCGGTTGACTACGGCACCTATTTTGGCTTTGCCTAGTGGAGGAGATAATTTCGTGATTTATAGCGATGGTTCTAAGGAAGGTTTGAGTTGTGTTTTGATGCAGAATGGTAGAGTTATCGCCTATGCGTCGAGGAAGTTGTCTATTCATGAACAGAATTATCCGACACACGACTTGGAGTTGGCTGCGATTATTTTCGCGTTGCATAAATGGAAACACTACTTGTATGGATCTAAGTTTGAGATTTTCACCGACCACAAAAGTTTGAAGTATTTTTTCTCTAAAAAAGAATTGAATATGAGGCAAAGAAGATGGATGGAAAAATTAAAGGATCATGATTGCACTATATTGTATCATCCGGGGAAGGCAAATGTAGTAGCGGATGCCTTGAGTAGAAAAGTTCACATGTCTTGCATGATGGTGAAAGAATGGAAGATGTTGGAAGATTTGCGAGATTGGGGTCCTAGTGTTTTACGATAGAGGTGTGATTTTCGCAAATGTTCGTGCTACGCCAGTTTTATTGGGGAAAATTAGAGAAGCGCAAGGGAATGATCCGGAGTTGAAGAAAATTATTGATGGGTTGGCTGAAAATGTATCGCCTGATTTTGTGATTAATAGTGAGGGTGCTTTGACATTTTGAGGTAGGATTTGTGTTCCTTCTAATACTGAATTGAAGAGGTTGGTTCTTGATGAGGCTCATAAAACGAAATATACCATTCACCGGGGAGCACGAAGATGTACTTAGACTTGAAAAGACAATTTTGGTGGAGAGGCATGAAGAGGGAAATTGCGGAGTATGTGTCAAAGTGTTTGACTTGTCAGCAGGTTAAGGCTGAGCATCAGAGGCCTGCGGGATTTCTACAGCCACTTGAGATTCCTGAATGGAAATGGGAGTTCATTACCATGGATTTTGTGACAGGTTATCACGCACGCGAGAGGATTTAATGCGCTTGGGTTATAGTCGACAGATTGACTAAGTCTGCACACTTTATTCCGATAGCTATCACTTATTCGTTGACTCAGTTAGCAGCTTTGTACATTCAGGAGATTGTGAGACTTCATGGCGTACTTGTTAGTATTGTGTCCGATAGAGATCCGAGGTTTACATCTAGATTTTGGAAGTCGTTGCAGGAAGCTTTGGGGACCAGATTAGACTTCAGTACAGCTTTTCATCCACAAACGGATGGTCTGTCCGAGCGATTGATTCAGATTTTGGAAGATATGCTGCGAGCTTGTGCCGTGGATTTCAAGGGAAGCTGGGATTCTCACTTACCTTTAGCCGAGTTTGCGTATAATAACAGCAATCAGTCGAGTATCAAGATGGCGCCGTATGAAGCATTGTATGGGCGTAAGTGTAGATCGCCAATTTGTTGGGATGAAGTTGGAGAGGCGAAACTTTGGGGTTCCGAATTAGTGCAACAGTCGGTTGAGAGCGTGAAGTTGATTAGAGATCGATTGCGCACCGCTCAAAGTCGACAAAAGAGTTACGCAGATAATCGAAGACGGGATCTTGAGTTCCAAGTGGGAGACTACGTGTTCTTGAAGGTGACACCGAGGAGAGGTACGAAGAGATTCGGCAAGAAAGGGAAGCTTACACCGAGGTACATTGGTCCATTCGAGATTCTTGAGAGAGTTGGGTCCTTAGCGTATCGTGTTGCATTGCCACCTTCACTTTCGGAGACTCATAATGTCTTCCATGTTTCCATGTTACGAAAGTATTTGAAAGATGAGTCCCATGTACTCGAGTATGAGGAGATAACGTTTAAGCCGGACATGTCTTACGTTGAAAAGCCCGTGAAGATTTTGGATACCAAAGAGCAAGTGCTACGAACCAAAAGAATTCCCTTAGTTAAAGTTCTTTGGAGAAACCACAACATTGAAGAAGCGACTTGGGAAACGGAAGCGGAGATGCGCGAGAAGCATCCACATTTGTTTGATGAACTTGGTAAGAATTTAGGGACTAAATTCCTAAAGGAGGGGAGAGTGTAACACCCCGTATTCTCGCATGTGTATTGTATGCTTGTCTTCATGTTTTCTTGATTGATTGTGTGACGACCCGGCCCGGGCCCGAGATGGGACCGAGGGTCGGACCGCCCAAATAAGGAGGGAAACAAGTAGGCAATTAAACAAGCAAGGACTTAATTTATAAAAACGACGTGACGCAACATTGGAGTCGTAGCACGCCTCGGCACCAAACGGCCGGATATTTTTAAAACTTTTAAACCTGATAAACAGTTAAACAAAATAACCAAGTTTTCGGCGACACTACATGCCGGAACCCATGCTAACAGTTCAAAGACAAGAATTAAAAAGGAGCTAATAGCATGCTCAGCGGAAGACTAATACGTGGAGGAATACTAACAAGTTAACCAAAGCTCGGCTTACACAATGCCGGCACAAAAGGGTTACAAGTACTACAAGTATTAAACTACTAGCAGTTAAGATTTACAAGCAAGTTCTACACAAATACCCAAGCATAGTCTAGTTGACTTGCTTAACCCGTCGTCCTTACAAAAATATAAAACAAGGGAAAGAGGGCATCTAAACCACCTCTTCAAATAACAACGGCGCACCAAAAAGGGCACAAAGCACGAACACCGCGAGTCATCGGCGAGGACTGTCTTGCTAGGATCTAAAGCAGTAAAAGGGGAAAGGGTAAGTCATAAAGACTTGTAAGCTATCAATCATGCATGTCATGGCAATATGCATCATTCAAGGCAAGATATCATTTTCAGGCAAGATTTCATATTCAGGACAAGGTATCATAGAGGTCATGTATTCAAGATACACATTGTTTCACATAGGTGCTTGTAATTAAATCACATAGGATCAGGATATATCGAGAGCCGGGCCGCTACGTAGTTCACCGCATACAAGCGTTATCGGAAAGTGCGGGTATCGAATGTGTGTAGTACATCGATCTTCCGAGGAGATGCAGGGATAGTCCAATGGTGCTCTTAATGATTACAACAAGGGAGCTACTTCCCCACTGTGGCCACAGTGGAGGCGTGTGTGAACAAAGACAGGTATGCCAGCTGGACTCATGCAAATGCCAAGTAATGTTTACTTAACAAAAATTCTCAAGTATAGAACGAGGTCGACAAGAGCGATCTCGTTCAAGACAAGTAAATTATTCTCATCAATAACCAAACAGGATTGAGTTCGTCAAGAGTAACTCACATGTCAATTAGTCATGCTATAATATGACATTCAAGATCAAGCAATGTAATCAGTTCAAGTTCAAGAGTCTAGAATTATTATTCTTTAGGAAGCGCGTTTAGAACGTCGAAGGGATGGGTCGGTGAGCCGGTATTGTTCAATGGCTCGCTAAGCTTGACTCCGTTGAGTCATCTATAACAATTCATCCAAGATGGATAAGACGCTAAATGCATCATGAACCTTTTCTAAGTTCTCGCATATGATCGGCTAGGTCATTAATCCATTAAACAACCGTAGTTAAGAATTTTCATCAATAATCAAGCAGGAAGGAGTTCGACAAGGGCGAACTCAATATGTCAAATAGACATTCTATTATATGACATCAAGGATCAAGCCAGGTAATCAATTCAAGTTCAACAGTCTAGGATCATCATTCTTAGAGGAACGTGTTTAGGACGTTGTAGGGATTGATCATTGAGCCGGTATTGTTCAATGGCTCGCTTAAGTTTGACTCCGCTGAGTCGTCTCTACCAATTCATCCAAGGGAGTTAAGATGCTAGATGCATCCAAAATCCTTTTCTAAGTTCTCGTAGATGATCGGCTAGGTCATTAATCCATTTAACAGCCGTACTTAAGAATTATCGATAATTCGAATTCAAGGGCCTTAGAATCATTCTTTCAAGGTTATTAAAGTGTAAGGGTCCAAGAACATTATTTTCTCGCAAGGGAACATAGATCACAATTTATACTAGGCCTAGGACCCAATCCAATAGGATGATCAATACAAGGCATAGGAACCCTATAATCATAATTCCCAAGAGTTATCAAGAGTCGTAAGTCCAAGAACATTTGTTATTCTTAAGAAGGCATAGAACATATTCAATTCGAGGCGTAGGACTCACTCAATAGGATGGACAGTTTGTAGCATGTGAAACCCGAGAAGTCATTATCTCCAGGAGTTATCAAAAGTTATTGGTCCAAGAACAATAGTTGTTCCTAAGGGGACATAGAACTCTTTTAATTCTAGGCATAGATCTCAATCAACAAGATAGACAATTCATGGTATATGGAACCCTAGAAATCATAGTTTCCAAGAGTTATCAAAATCTATAAATTTCAAGAACATTAATTGTTCCTAAGGAAGCATATAACATAGTTAATTCTAAGCATATGTCTCAATCAACAAGATGGTCATTAATCAAAATCCCAAGAGATCAAAACATCCACAATCATAGTTTGGACATGGAAGAAGCATGGAGATCGATAGAAAAGGGGGAAACATGGCAATTCTAGCATGTATCCTAAGGGAAATCGATAGCTTACATTCACCAAGGAAAAATGAAAGTTGGAGCACAAAGTAATCGGATGGAAACGATCTCCTCGACGGTAGCTTCACTCCGGTGGTCTCGGTTTGGCAAACGGAGGTCGGGAGCCCAATCTAGGGGAGTCACACACACCAATCTCACCTATTCTCTACACACACTAACCATGGCAAGAGAGAGAGAGGAGAAATCTGATTATGAGAGATTAAGGCAAAGTCAACAAGGGAGGCCTTTTATATCTTGCATGTATTTGGTGGAATTCCAAATGTCAAGGGGAGAGGAGTGGTGGAATCAAGGGAGAGGTGGAATCACATGTCCAAGGTGGTGGCTTGAGATTAGGACTAATCTAGCTTAGTTAGGGTTTAATAGGGTTGGATTAGGGACAATTAGGAAGGGGGTTTAAGGGTTAAAGGTCGGACAAAGCAGAGAAGAAGAAAAATTTCCCGTAGCTGAAAGAGGGTGAGGCGGGCGCCTCATGGGGGGCCATGCGGCCGCCTCAGCTAGGTTCCATTTTCATTTGCTCTCGATTTGGCGGGCGCCTCACTCGAGCCATGCGGCCGCCTGAACTTCTGGGGCATCAAAACTTGACCTAAACAAGTCCTAAATGGTCCCAAGCTCATGGGCAACCATTCTAGGGTCTAACACAACTCAAAACATGTCCGAAATACACCCGAACATCACCCGGAACAAGGTAGGACAAGGCTCGAGTCAAGCGACGATTGGTTGACGAATCAAACCCGGATCAAAGGTCAATAAAACTAGGGTAACTTGGGCATGGAATAGGCTTGTTTAATCATGGTTATGACTTGAATACAAGTCCGGGAACTCAAGGAACAATTCGCACGTCGAAATACGAGCAAAACGGGAGACGGGTGAAATCGCTAAGGCCAAAACAAGGCAAGAAGGTTTCTAAACTTCCCAACAAGCTTACTATGATCAAGGCGAGTGTTCTAAGTCACTATGGACGACGATAGAACCCTAACAAGTCTCGGTTGAGTGTAAATCAGGCTAAGGCAACACGCGAGGCGTAACGGGAAGGTATGCTAAGCATAGAAGGAGATCAAGCGATAAGGAATGCAATAATGATAATACGAGTCAGGCATGGACTAAAAGAGATATCTAATCATGTTAAAGCATGAAACAAGCACGTTATTAAGGCATAGAACAAGTAATACAAGTAATGGGTTTTGGGTTCTCACATCCTCCCCCACTTAAAGGAATTTAGTCCCTAAATTCTTACCGGAGTCGTCGAGTAGGAAAGGGGTATTTCTCTCGCATATCAAGCTCGGTCTCCCACGTGGCTTCCTCAATATCATGATTCTTCCACAAGACTTTCACTAACGGAATTCGTTTCGTTCTCAATATTTGCTCCTTAGTAACAAGAATCCTCACTGGTCTTTCATCACAAGAAAGATCGGGTTCGAATGAAATCTCATCGTAAACAAGGACATGCGATTCCTCTATCAAATACTCGCGTAGCATCGAGACATGGAATACATCGTGAACATTCGATAACGAAGGCGGCAATGCTAACCGATACGACAAAGCTCCAATCCTTTCTAGGATCTCGAATGGTCCAATGAATCTAGGTGAAAGTTTACATTTCTTCCCAATCGCTTAGTTCCGCGGCGAGGCGATACCTTCAAGAATACCGAGTCGCCAACCTGAATTTCTAAGTCGCGTTTCCGGTTGTTCGCGTAGCTCTTCTGTCTACTCTGGGCTGTAAGCAATCTATCTCTAATAAGCCTCATATGGCGTCATTTCAATACTAGACTGGTAACTGTTATAATAAGCAAATTCAGCTAATGGCAAATGAGAATCCATGGCAAGCACGTAACCCGAAGCCTTCTAACGAGGCATCGATAAAATCACAAGGTTCTTGAAACACTAGGCAATGCTAGGATAGGAGCCGTAGTCAACCTCCTCTCGTGACTTGGAGTACCGAGAATATCAATAATAAACACAACCACAAGCAATCGAGATATTCATGAAAAACCCTATTCATCGGGTCCATCAAAGCTGCAGTGCGTTGGACAACCCAAGCGGCATCACAACAACTCATAGTGGCGTAGTAGCGTCTGAAGGCTGTCTTAGGGACATCCTCGCTCTAACCCTCAACCGGTGATAGCCGCTCCTCATGTCAAGCTTGGAATAAACAAGCTGAACCCGAAGTGGATCAAAGAGATCATCATCATGCGTGGCAAGGGATACATATTCTTGATAGTATTACGGTTCAATGTCGATAGTCTATGCAAAGTAAGTAAACTACCACAATTCTTTCACAAACAATACCGGTGCACCCATGGGACACCCTCGGTTAAATGAACTCTCTATCTTGAGGTTCTTGCAACTACTCTTTCAATTCTCACAACTCATTTGGAGTTATTACGTAAGGTGTTCTAGATATAGCGAGGTCCACGGCAATAGTTCAACATAAAACTCTAATTCTCGGTCGGGAAGCAATGTGTAGTCCCAAAGTCGTGCTACAAGGACAAGGCAAGAAGAGGACAAGCATTTGCAAAACAGTGGTGTGAGTCGAATAGTTACTAACGAGCTCAATAAAGGTAGAGAAGTTGTATACAAAAATACGGGTCATGGAGAAACGAATCTGCGGAGGCGACAGGGAAAGAAATGCTTAAATATCATCTCCCATCGATTTCAAAGTCGGGCCATCTTGCCCCTTGACAGGTTCAAGGACATTATCGAGGTTTACTAGGTTCCAACAAGCGTGGACAATGAGGTGAAAATTCTTCTTTATCAACTAAACAGGTGACTCGAATGCACGTGCAATAGTTGCACCAAGCTAACAACTTTCCAACAAAGAGTTTTCCAGACTAACTAAATTATTCCGGTCACAACACGCATCTATAGGATCTAACGTCCTAACAATAAAATCAAGTTAGTCAATCATCATGGACCACATATTCGCCTTTCAAAGAAGGCATTCAATACCGAGCAATTCATTCGATCATGACACAGTTCAATTTATTCGTAGCATGATTTCAATATACACGTTGCACATATTTGCACAAGTAAAACAAGATGACACTTTCAATTTCATTCCGGTTGGTCATGGGTTCGATCAATTCCTATATCATATTATACCATTCTAGTTCTCGACGAATACCTCTTGATAATCAAGTCGGGGGCCCTCTGAGTGACTTCAAAGCTTCGTCGTTTAGGATGCGGGAGGAGTTACAAATCACATAAGAGCATCCTTTATGAAGGTCTCATGCACATATAATATAATTACACTTAGGCATGGAAATCAATATCATGTACATAGTATTTTAGTCTACCATGCAAGTATACCATGTATGGAACATTCATACCCTTAACGATTCACTAATGATGGGTAAATCCTTTTACAAAATGCTAATACTCTATTAATGCATTAGTCGAATAACGGTACAAGACAATAACTTAATAGTCCTTGGCTAGCAAATAGTTATTAGCTAGAAAACCTCAAATCACTTTGGGTCAAGGCGTAAGCGAGCTAACGATTAACCAATCATCGGTCGTGCGATCACCTATCGGGTACTCACCCGATCTCAACTTGAAACCACAACGATACCTTGAGCATTAGGGTATCCCTTCAATCTCAATAATCGAAGCAGGAAAGAGTCCTCTAATTCACGACACTATCTGATCCAAGTACTCACGATTAGGCACTACAGAAGATATATATATTTATGTAGGAATCAAGGAATACACTAGGTACTACGGGAGGCTTAGCCACGCCGCTCAAGAAGATGTAACATATCAAAGGCTCTACTGGACACCACGATGATTACGCTCGGAATCAACAACCTGAGCTTATAAGATCAATCACAACGGACAAGAAACAATAGCTCTACAAAGCGGCAACACACACTCTTGATATAAGCTGGCCTTGAAAGTAAAAGCGGGTGAAAGGTAATATTCCTCGGCACGAACACTGTACTCACGAGAATCTAGATTACAATGAACTTAGGATTCTAAGTCCTATTCATTAACAAGAATTTGCCAATAAGGCACGAAAGAGAACACTCAACGTCATGATTCACACAAGAATTAACCCAACTAGGCCATGGAACCTATCACGGCTTATAGCTAACGAGCTCGATACCAAGCTGTGACGACCGGCCGGGCCGAGATGGGACCGAGGTCGGACGCCCAAATAAGGAGGAAACAAGTAGGCAATTAAACAAGCAAGGACTTAATTTATAAAAACGACGTGGCCTTGACATTGGAGTCGTAGCACGCCTCGGCACCAAGCAGTAGGATATTTTTAAAACTTTTAAACCTGATAAACAGTTAAACAAAATAACCAAGTCTTCGGCGACACTACATGCCGGAACCCAAGCTAACAGTTCAAAGACAAGAATTAATAAGGAGCTAATAGCATGCTCAGCGGAAGACTAATACGTGGAGGAATACTAACAAGTTAACCAAAGCTCGGCTTACACAATGCCGGCACAAAGGTTACAAGTACTACAATTATAAACTACTAGCAGTTAAGATTTACAAGCAAGTTCTACACAAATACCCAAGCATAGTCTAGTTGACTTGCTTAACCCGTCGTCCTTACAAAAATATAAAACAAAGGAAAGAGGGCATCTAAACCACCTCTTCAAATAACATCGGCGCACCAAAAGGGCCTGACAAAGCACGAACACAGCGAGTCATCGGCGGACTGTCTTGCTAAGATCTAAAAGCGATAAAGGGGAAAGGGTAAGTCATAAAGACTTGTAAGCTATCAATCATGCATGTCATGGCAATATGCATCATTCAAGGCAAGATATCATTTTCAGGCAAGATTTCATATTCAGGACAAGATATCATAGAGGTCATGTATTCAAGATGCACATTGTTTCACATAGGTGCTTGTAATTAAATCACATAGGATCAGGATATATCGAGAGCCGGGCCGCTACGTAGTTCACGCATACAAGCGTTATCGGAAAGTGCGGGTATCGAATGTGTGTAGTACATCGATCTTCAGGAGATGCAGGGATAGTCAATGGTGCTCTTAATGATTACAACAAGGGAGCTACTTCCCAGTGGCCAGTGGGCGTGTGTGAACAAAGGCAGTATGCCAGTGGACTCATGCAAATGCCAAGTAATGTTTACTTAACAAAAATTCTCAAGTATAGAACGAGGTCGACAAGAGCGATCTCGTTCAAGACAAGTAAATTATTCTCATCAATAACCAAGCAGGATTGAGTTCGTCAAGAGTAACTCACATGTCAATTAGTCATGCTATAATATGACATTCAAGATCAAGCAAGGTAATCAGTTCAAGTTCAAGAGTCTAGAATTATTATTCTTAGGAACGCGTTTAGAACGTCGGAGGGATGGGTCGGTGAGCCGGTATTGTTCAATGGCTCGCTAAGCTTGACTCCGTTGAGTCATCTATAACAATTCATCCAAGATGGATAAGACGCTAAATGCATCATGAACCTTTTCTAAGTTCTCGTATATGATCGGCTAGGTCATTAATCTATTAAACAACCGTAGTTAAGAATTTTCATCAATAATCAAGCAGGAAGGAGTTCGACAAGGGCGAACTCAATATGTCAAATAGACATTCTATTTTATGACATCAAGAATCAAGCCAGGTAACCAATTCAAGTTTCAACAGTCTAGAATCATCATTCTTAGAGGAACGTGTTTAGGACGTCGTAGGGATTGATCATTGAGCCGGTATTGTTCAATGGCTCGCTAAGCTTGACTCCGTTGAGTCATCTATAACAATTCATCCAAGGGAGTTAAGATGCTAGATGCATCCAAAATCCTTTTCTAAGTTCTCGTAGATGATCGGCTAGGTCATTAATCCATTTAACAGCCGTAATTAAGAATTATCGATAATTCGAATTCAAGGGCCTTAGAATCATTCTTTCAAGGTTATTAAAGTGCAAGGGTCCAAGAACATTATTTTCTCGCAAGGGAACATAGATCACAATTTATACTAGGCCTAGGACCCAATCCAATAGGATGATCAATACAAGGCATAGGAAACCCTAGAATCATAATTCCCAAGAGTTATCAAGAGTCGTAAGTCCGAGAACATTTGTTATTCTTTAAGTAGGCATAGAACATATTCAATTCGAAGCGTAGGACTCGCTCAATAGGATGGACAGTTGTAGCATGTGAAACCCGAGAAGTCATTATCTCCAAGAGTCATCAAAAGTTATTGGTCCAAGAACAATAGTTGTTCCTAAGGGGACATAGAACTCTTTTAATTCTAGGCATAGGTCCAATTCAATAGGATAGACCATTCATGGCATATGGAACCCTAGGAGTCATAGTCTCCAAAGTTTGTCAAAATCTATTAATTCCAAGAACATTAATTGTTCCTAAGGGAGCATATAACATAATTAATTCTAGGCATCGATCTCAATCAACAAGATGGGCATTATTCGAAATCCCAAGAGATCAAAACATCCACAATCATAGTTTTGGACATGGAAGAAGCATGGAGATCAAATAGAAAAGGGGGAAACATGGCAATTCTAGCATGTATCCTAAGGGAAATCGATAGCTTACCTTCACCAAGGAAAAGGAAAGTTGAAGCACAAGGTAATCGGATAGAAACGATCTCCTCGTCGGTAGCTTCACACCGGTGGTCTCGGCTCGGCAAACGGAAGTCGGGAGCTCAATCAAGGGGAAACACACACACCAATCTCACCTATTCTCTACACACACACCATGGCAAGAGAGAGAGAGAGATCTGATTATGAGAGATTAAGGCAAGTCAACAAGGGAGGCCTTCTTATATCTTGCATGATCTTGGTGGAATTCCAAGTGTCCAAAGGTGGTAGCTTGAGCTTAGGACTAATCTAGCTTAATTAGGGTTAAATAGGTTGGATTAGGACTAATTAAGAAGGGGGTTTAAGGGTTAAAAGTCGGACAAAACAGAGAAGAAGAAAAATTTCCCGTAGCTGAAAAGGCGGGCGGGCGCCTCAGGAGGGGCCATGCGGCCGCCTCAGATGCAGAGAAGATTGCCATTTTTCATTTGCTCTCAGAATTTGAGGCGGGCGCCTCACTCGAGCCATGCGGCCGCCTGAACTTCTGGGGCTTCAAAACTTGACCTAAACAAGTCCTAAATGGTCCCAAGCTCATGGGCAACCATTCTAGGGTCTAATACAACTCAAAACATGTCCGAAATACACCCGAACATCACCCGGAACAAGGTAGGACAAGGCTCGAGTCAAGCGACGATTGGTTGACGAATCAAACCCGGATCAAAGGTCAATATAACTAAGGTAACATGGGCATGGAATAGGCTTGTTAAATCATGGTTATGACTTGAATACAAGTCCGGGAACTCAAGGAACAATTCGCACGTCGAAATACGGCGCAAAAGCGGAGGCAGTGAAATCGCTAAGGCCAAAACAAGGCAAGAAGGTTTCTAAACTTCCCAACAAGCTTACTATGATCAAGGCGAGCGTTCTAAGTCGTCTATGAGAGACAATCAAACCCTAACAAGTCTCGGTTGAGTGTAAATCAGGCTAAGGCAACACGCGAGGCGTAACGGGAAGGTATGCTAAGCATAGAAGGAGATCAAGCGACTAGGCACGCAATATTCCAGTGTGAACATGACAGGGACAATTAGAAGCGTCTACTATGCTAAGGTATAATACTAGCATGTTATTAAGGCAATAAACAAGTAATGGGTTTGGGTTCTCACAGATCACCAACGTTGTAGGGATTAATTATGGAGCCAGTATTGTTCAATAGCTCTCTAGTGTCGACTCTGTTGAGTCATTACTATACTTTCACTCAAATAGAGCTTGAATGCTATATGCATTCCAAGGCTCTTTTTTATGTTCTTGAATCGAATACTGCTAGATTACTTAACCAATAGTAATCCTAGCCAAACAAGTCCACAATACCATAATTTGTGAAACCTTAGTTTACTCAATTTAAAGGAGTAATAAAACACTATAAGTTCAAGAGCACAATTTGTTCCACATCAAGCATAGAGCACAATTAATTCTAGGCATAAAACCAAATTAATTAAGATGAGTTCATACCCAAATTCCCAAATTTCAAACACACATTCAAATTATGTTATAGACATGGTAAAAAGAATTTCTAGCATGATTTCAACATGGAAAAAGGGGATAGCATGTTCTTCTCTAGCATACAATTCCTAAGGGGATTAATAGCTTACCTTGAGCCAAGAAAAAGATGAAGAAAACAGAAATTAATCGGTGACTACAATATATCGTTCCACCAACTCAACCACATATGCCAGCTGGACTCAAATGCAATGCCAAGTAGATGTTTACTCAACAAAATCTCAAATAGAGAACGAGCTCGACAAGAGTGATCTCGTTCAAGACAAGTAGCCATAATACTATACGTACTCACGTTTAGGCATGTTATTGCTAAAATCTCATACTTCACATTAGGAGCTCAATTGAGTCTCTAAAGAATACATAGCAAAGTATAAATCTCAATTCAATACAAGTCTCGAAAGCTAATTTCTTAGTCAAATGGATCACCAACATCGTGGGGATTAATTATGGAGTCGGTATTGTTCAATAGCTCCCTAGTGTCGACCCCGTTGAGTCATGTCCAAATTTCAAACACACATTGAAATTAAGTTATAGACATGGTAGGACGTATTTGTAGCAAGATTTCAACATGGAAAAGGGGGATAACATGTTATTCTCTAGCATACAATTCCTAAGGGGATTAATAGCTTACCTTGAGTCAAGAAAAAGATGTAGAAAACATAAATTACTCGGTGACTATCGTGCTCCTCATCGGTAGATTTGATTTGGCAGACTTAGATCGAAAAACGGAATATGGGAACTCTTGGACGCAAGAACACACACATTAATCTCACTCTTTCTCACACACACACTAGCTCTCAAGAAATGGGCTGTTGAAATGAAGAAGATGGAAGTGTTTATGACTTCCATAAAGCAAGTAAAATATCTCGTCTAAGTAGAGTTAGTGGAATCCATGTGTCAACACTAGGTTGAATAGGATTAAGGTTAATCAATTAATGTAGGCTTAGTATAGACCAATTAGGGCTTCATTCGCGAGTTTAGGGACTGATTAAGGTCAAACTCATTAAGGGTTTTGTGGGTCCCAACGGGCATAATAATAAGCTAGAAGGGGGGGGGTTGAATAGCTTATTATACACTTAAAAACTTTTTAAGTAAGTTCTTTGAAAGGTACTTTCAATCTATTGAAAAGATTGAAGTAGCGGAAGTCTTTCAATAAAGCTGGTTCAAGTCTGCCGATAAGGACTACCGGTAGACCTTAACAGGTTACTTAAGTTTGTTGTAAAGGGTAAAGATAAATATAGTACGAAGCAGTTAAATGAGCAGATAAACAGTAAGGGAATTTAACACAAGTATTTTGGGATGGTTCACACTATAAAGAGTGCTACGTCCACCACCAAGGCAGTCAACCTTTGATTTAAATATTGCACTATGTTTTCCACTAGATCTATTACAAAGAATATTCCCAATGGATCGTGTACAAAATATTGACTTGTGTTTGGGGGTTATGGAATTAAATATCTATGTAAACATGATATTTAATTTGTACAGAAGAATAACTATTGAATGAAAACAACAAGAAGTAAAAAAATAAGTGTTGATGCACAACTTCTTGTTGTTGACGATGACTTCTGGATCTGTTGAGGATCTCTTGAATGCACTGAGTAATAAGACTTAGAGTTGTTGTAGATTTCAGAGCAATTCATCAAGTGTATTTCTCCAGTCTTTAATGGCAGAATTTATAGCGGGAGCATCCTTTGAGATCCGTTGGAGAAGACGAAGTCTTAACAACTCTATTAGGTTGAATGCATTAAATGCATGGGGCTGTCAATCAAGAATTTCGTCTTCACAGATATCGAGCAGGGAATGAGTACTGAGATCTTCTGGAAGTTGGGCAATCTGGATGTCAGATCTGTGAGAGTTGTTGCGAGGCAGCGGTGATAGTCTTTCACCGCTTTCGCTTTCGGTTGTGAAAAGTCTTCCTTTTTCGGAAAGCCGCTGCTTCGGAGTCGAGATGTCAGGGAATGTTTCAATTTAAATTCAAACTGATAAGGATAAACTTAAATTGATCCATTGAGATTTGCTTGACTGGACACGTCATGATCTTGACCAAGTGTAGACAAGGTCTGCCGTTGTATGTTGAAGCAGGTCTTCCGGTGAAGCTTTGAAGAGGTCTTCCGTTGAACCTGTTGAAGTCCTATAAAAGCTATACTAGGCAAAGTTCTATACACAGTTGCCACGCTAATCGATACGTAGCCCAATTAGCCACTGATGTATAAAACTAGTGTAATGTATGAGCAGATATAAATCTAATACAATAAATATCAACAATCTCCTCCTATTTATATCTGGTCATTATTACTACAAATGAGGGCTATAACCGACTATGTGATAGATAATAGCATGTCTAAGAGATTTATTCATTTATATAACGGAAGACATGCCTCTATCAAACAGTAGAGCACCTCAAGTGTAAAGACTAATCTAAGTGCATAAAAAGGTAAGGAAATCTTAGAACAACACATAGATCAGTAGCAATCAGTTTAAATAAATTTAAACGAGTGTTTAAATTCTGTGAGATATATAAGATGAAATAACAAGAACTTAAACAAAAGACAATTTTGAAAAGCAAATAATCTTACGTATTATAAGCGAGAAGTTTAATGTTTATAGAGTTTTTCAAAAGATAGGATAAATACAAAGGTTAAGGGAGAAATAGATACACATTTTACCAAGGTCGTTTCCCTTTTCCTTTGTCTGCAGCTTCTTTCTCCCTACGCTGTCTCTTTAGCTCTTCCATTCTTCGTACGTACTCGTCATCGGCATCTGTGGGAGGTCTGGTGGAACAAGAGCGGTAGTCAAGTTCTTCACGAAGACGGCTGTTCTTTTCCATCAGCATTCAGTTGATAGACTTCATTTGCTTCTCCTCCGTGATGGCGGATCATGACGGGATGAGCATTCATGATGTTATGGCGAGAGTCGCGAGCTATATTGTTGAGCTCGAGACGGGAGAGGCGGTTGTTGCCGAGATGAAGTGTGATGGCATGGAACAGTAGAAGAGGATGAGCGAGCCGACACATTCGTCGCGTTGTGCTTGACATTGATCTTGGCGTCTGTGAACTCGTGTCTCATCTATCCAAAACGGGTCCATACATCTTCTTGAAGCTGCCGAAGAAGAGCGGATCCGGTCATTGGCTTTGGGCCAGCGGCGGTTGCTATTTTAGCGATGCGGTAGTAATACTTATAAGTTCGCCTATTGGATTCGTAGATGCGTCTAGCCTTGACAAAATTTCAGCATTGGCCGGCTGAGAGGAAGATGGTTCTGGCCAATGTGAATATGGGCAGAAGCGAGAGGAGGTGGCTTCGAGAGACAAGAGGCTGGAAGAGGCGTTGGAGAGGTGGAGTGATGGAGTCGGAAGAGGTGGAGTCTTGGGTAGGAATGGTGTTGGTAGAAGAGGAGATGGTTTGAGGTGGTGAGGGAGGAGGTGTTGGTGGTGAGTCTAACTCAATGTCAGTGAGAATTTTCACTGACAATTGAGGGTTCGGGTAAATGGTCGGTGGAGAACGAGAAGAGAGGCGGGGATAGAAGAGGCTTTTGGGTTCTTACGAAGATGAGGTTGGGGTTGTGGTTGATCGGGGAAGAATAGATGCGCTGCGAAGAAAGTTCACATAGGAATTTGGCAGCTGCAGAATCTATTGGTTTGGTAGGAGGGAGTTGGGTTGATTGTGATGGTGTAGATGAGGTAGTTTGGGTAGGATGAGGTGAGATAGGGGTAGATGGGTTTGGAGAGTAGTTAAATGGTGAAGGAGGAGGTGTAGGGGTCTGGGCTTGGTTTTGGGTAGTCTCCTCCTGTCTGTGAGGCTCCTCCTGAGGGATAGACTCCTCCGGAGGGGGTGAATTCCTCTGAGTAGATGACTCAGGAGGAATAGGTTGACTTGGTGTGGCTGTAGATGGTTGGTTAACAGTAGAGGGTTGGGCGTCTGTAGATGGTTGGCTGGCGGTAGAAGGCTTGGTCTAGAGACCTCTTTTTCTTCTTGTTGAATAGAGTGCTCAGTTGCTTCATTGGTAGAGGCTTGAAGGTCTGCAGGTGGTTGGTCTTCAGGTTTTGCGTAGTCGCCTACGTTTGGTGGAGGTGAAGTGCTTGGTGAAGATTGGGATGGTCGTTTGATTTTAGGAGTGGGTGGCTGAAGGAGTTGGTTGGTCTTTGGTTGGTGGTGAAGGTTGGGGTGAGGTGAAGGTGATGGAGCGTCGGCGGCGGGGAAGAGCACCGGCGGTCTTGTACTTTTGGTCTTCCTTCATCTCCTTCCTTATCCATTTAGCTTCTTGCTCCTCGGAGGCTCTTCTTCCGTCAGAGCCTTTTGGCCTTAGCTTTGCGGACCTCAAAAGGCATTACGCCTCATCGGCGGATCTTTGGCTTGTTGATGAAGAACCTCAACAGTCATCGAATTTAACACAGGCCTTCTTGAAGGTCTTGCTAGCCGCCTCATATGCTTCCATGTTGAAGCAGTAACTATGATCGACCTTGGCTTAACAACCTTATCAATAGGCAGGCGGAAGACCTTCTGCAGCCTTTTCTCGTATTCTTGATATTTGTTGAACGAAGCGGTTAGGCTTCTCCTTGCCACCACTATAAGCTCATCCTCTTTAAGGAAGAGTTAACTTCCTCGATGTCTCGTAGGAAGCGTTGATCATCTGACGAATGGGCGTTTGCAGGTGGGGTTGTTCTTACTCTTTCCACCTCTGCTTGATTAGATTTGAAGATGATGGTCAGTATTGAAGACGGGTTTGAAGGTAGGCGGCACTTGTAAGGTTAATTCGTGAACATATCATGTGCACCACCATGAGCAATGACCACTTGTCAATAAGGTGGCTTGTGCGTAGGCGTCGATGGGAAGAGATTCCTTAGCATCTTCCTTGAGGTTCCATTGGGGTATCAACTCCTCATTGCTTCAGGCGTGATCGGCCTCATCAATTGTTGACTCAAGAGCACCACCGAAATGCACACCAATAATGGTGGAGATGGTCTGGCGGTGATTGAGATAGGGAACCTCTAATCCATCCACGTAGAGCATTTTTATTTAGGAGCTCCATCCTTTGGTAGAACTCTTGACCAAGAAAATCTTGTAATCTTTGTCGTTGAGGAGAAGAGTGGAAGAATCACGAGGCATTCAAGTCTTCGGCCTTGACACCGCCCGGCAATAGTGCGAGGCAATTGGAGGTCAATGCATTCCCGGTATATAGAGTTTCGGGTCGAGGCTACGATGACGTGAGCGGTGGAAAACTAGGATATCTGGAAGGTTGGCGTCCAAGCTCGGAGGAATGTCCTTTTACGGGTCTAGCTTCTTCTGGCGTCACGCTTGGATTTTGATTTTGCTGAAAAAATCACGATAAAAAAGTGGGGCTTTTTACCTCGTAGTTAAACAGAGATTTGAAGTTTTAAAGATTGTGTGAAAAATT
>CM028382.1:65860372-65972936 GCA_013146195.2 Codonopsis lanceolata | reverse complement strand
TACTCTTGCATGTCCTCGATCAAGTTCAAAAGAATCACATCCAGTCAAGTTTCAAAGTAGCTCAATCAATCTTTCTCGAGCCAGAGGCATGGCCTTCCCGATTTTGATTTTCCGCCTCTGGGGTAGGCTAGATTGATAACTACCTCTTCCAAATGCCTCCCAATATCGCCTCGCCCGTGACTCAGCAGGTGTCCATCTCAATGTCTTTGCGGATTCTGGGTGCTTAGCCTTGCGCTGAGGACCCCCGTGCCGGGGTTGCTCGGGAACCTCTACCTGTGATCCGCCACCTGTCTCCCGAAGTTCAACATTATTATGGAATGTCGGGCAGTTGAATCAGCCTGATCGGAAGGTCCACGAGCCGGGCTTGTTGTCCTGGTCGGGAATGTCCACGATCGCTTTTTTTTTCCTAGCTTCCTTGACATACTCCCACATTGCCCGAGGTTTACTTGCCAAGATCCCCACTCCGCTCTCAGTAATTTGGCTTTATGGTGGGGAATCGAGGTGACCATCCGAATTTGGCTATTTATTGAGCTAAAAATACAGCCAGACGCCGATTTTAGGTCGATCACTAAAAATGTGATCACTCTATCCAGGTTTGAGCCCCATCACCCATGAATACTTCCAAGACGATTGTTCCCTTTAACACTCACTTGGTGATTGGTGAACCCTCCAGCCTTTCCTGAGATACTTTTGCTGAGGCGCATCCGCGCCCACCATCAGAAGCAAGAGTAGTACATGATGCTCTCTCGATGCTCCAAGATTTCGAGTAGACTCCTGTGACTTGCCAATTGTTCACCAAACAGAAATAACCGGTGGGTCGCTTCTGATGCTACAAAGAGTGCTTGCCACTAACCATGCGGTGAAACAGATGCTTTTGTTTTCCGCTCGCTCATTGACGTAGCGTGGCCGATGCTTGGACAAGGAATAGATATGTTTCCCCGAGTGTTGTATCGACGTGAGCTCCTCTTTAATCATGTTCTCACCCCTCGACCGAGGGGCCTCCGCCTCCTCTGGGGGCCTTCGGTCATTATCGCATTATTCCCCGCGCCCGATCCCTTTTTAAAGCGGTCCAATTTGTCCGCATTGATCGCCTGATTTCCCTCTTTAATACAATGCACTCCTATGGGCGTGGCCATTACCATGGTGGTAATCACAAGATTTTGTGTTGTCCCTGCATGAGCGAGCCGGTCGAGCCGATATGTGGGATAATTTTTTCCCGCATAGTGTTCGAACTAACATGCTGAATTTTTTCCCGCATAAGAACTCCTGCCTCCACCCGCCCTTGAGCCTTGTCCTTATTTTTGGTTTTATCGACCTGACACTCTCGCTGAGCGTAAGAGATGTGAATTTCTAGCTACCGCTTGGAAGCCCCCTGTTCATTGCTAGCATTGTTTTAGCTGCCCCGCCCTCGTTGTCGAGGTAGCAATCTCGGTCATCGGGTCGCATATCCGATCGAAAGCATCTCCTCGAATCTCTTCAAGCATAGCATGCATTCGTTATCTCCTCGCTTGATCTTGGCAAGGTCAAACGATTCGGGTCGGGCCCGCATTAAGCCAATTCCTCTAAGTATTTTTCTCCGAGAGTGCCAAACCACCGATCGATCCCCTGAACTTCGCTTCAACCAAAGCTCAGCTTTCCCCTCAGAGCTCCTCGAACGCCCGCATCTTCGCGCCTCTACATCGCTGACCATCCGACTCAGGTGCCCAATGACTGAGCCAATCACGGCCTGCCTTCCCGAAATATTTGTCGAACTGGAAGATGACTCTCGCAGTGGCACATTTTCAATTTTGGAGTAAACGATTCGCCTCCAAATGTTTGGCGGCTCCATACCGGGTTTCGCCACGCTAAATTAGCCATTTGCTGGGCCATGTCTCTTTCATGGCTTTCATCCTACACAAGCCCGCTAGCCTAGAAGAGTGAGCGGGTCTGCTTTGGTCGCCGCGCACTTGAGGGCAAAATGTTGGCTCATAAGAGGATCCGGCCTCCCCGTGACTCGAAGCTAGATTTTGGCCGGGCGATCTGCCTCTACGCACTCACTGGCCCTGGCACGGCGGCCATTGCCTCCTCCCGAGCATGGTGCTCGGCCGACGATGGTGCCTGGAGAGATTTCACTACCGTATCTACTCTCACCGTCATCCGCTTGTTTTATTGCTTTCTCCACTCTCGCTTCGCATACTTTAACGACGGAGGGATCCGCTCGCGGAGCGGGCAATCGCTGGGAGGCATGGCCATCGCCAAATGTGCCGTCAGCCGGCAATCCTCGCACCGGCATGGCCTAAGCGCGAGCCGCTGCTGTGCGTATATTTTGTTGTAGTACTCCGCTTGAATTTGCAAGAGCCAGCCTGTTGATCGTGGTTTTGCCCGACAAACTCACGCGATCGTCTCCCGACCATTCTCCCGCCGGGCGTTGAGTTGTATTCTGAGTTCCGCCGCATCGCGCGCTCGCTTATAACCGCCCCGCGCTATGTCAAGCTTGACGGCTGGCCGCATGTTGGGAGACTTGCCTTTCCACATATGGCACTTCATTGCCCCGAATCAGTGCCCATCACCATCTGTTTCTAGTTTGCACCCCGCGCCCTCGGTAGTTATTGATCCCACCGTGGCCGCCAATTGTTATTTTACCGGTGTTTGCTTCCTTTCAGCCATTGCAACCAAAAAAGAAAGATCGAGAAAGCCGCTTGAAAAACCGCTTTTGCAATGGAACCAAATTGATGTGGCAAAATCACAAATTGGGGCGCCCTCGCCGAGTAGATATCCGGCTTTGATCACTTTTCTCTTGAGCATGTTAAGAACACAAGAAAATGAGGAAGTGCAAGGCAAGGCTCAAACGCCTCGGGCGTGAGAGTAAGTCTCGTGTGTAAGCTTGAAAGCAAATTGACAGTAGATCTGTGCTCAAGAAAGTGCCAGACTTGTTAAGGATTATGGAGAGGTATTTATAGGCCCACAAGGTGGTCAATCCTGCCTAGGATTTAGTTTCTTACCAAATCAATCAAGGAGAGAATCCCTTGATTTTAGGCATGATAGTACCGGTCGCTTAGATGTAGGAGCATAAGGCAAAAGAGCCTAAACATGGAAACCTTTCGACTTGTCTCGGGAGAGCAAGCCTTCTCTAAGCTTCCCATTTGATGTTCTCGGGCGAGCAGGCTCGCCTCATTATTCCACTTGCATTGCTCTTAAACTTGTTGTAAGTCCGCGGATTCGCCTGGCTCAAGGCAAGGCCAATGCTCGACTGTTTGGACAAGATGAATTTGGTTTCTTTGCAACATGTGATGTCCGGCATGGCCCCGGCCTCGGACCGGCAAGACTCTTGCCCGCCAAAGCTTGATGAGACTTACGCTGCTCGCTGCTTGATGTTTGATGCTTAATGCTTATATTATTTTACTCGCTGGGCCTGTGGGCCCCATATGCATTGTGCTCGTGATGGGCACGTAATGCTAGCTCGTGCCTTGCTCGTGACCCGGCTTGGGTCGGGCATATCAAAAATTAATACTAAAAAAAGTCAAACACGACAATAATCTATAATATAATACAGCTCATAGTCGCACGCTTACAATTAACAATTAACAAAAGATAAAGAGCGACTGAGATTGATTCCTTTACTGAGATTCTATGGTCATTATCACTCCCTGAATTCACATATGTGAACTGCGGTTGAGTAACTACCCCTCTCTCTCCAACTCCCCCCACTATTCACGGTTAGTGGCCACTAATCCTTCCTCCACCAAACCCACTAATTTTATGCACGCAATTTTGTATACAAATAAATTTTTTAAAAAATGGTAAATTTTGTAATTTGAAATATTTGAAATATATTGGTGTCGTGCCATCGACACGGGTAAGAGTACTAGTTTAGAAATAAGAAGTATCATTTTTTGAAATACCAAGTGGACCCAAATGAGAGAAAGTAAACAAAAGAGAGATGATTGACGGTAGAGATATGTATAATTAAATAGAAGGGTGAACCATTTGTAAAAGTTTCAACCGCTCTAATCTATCATTTTTTTAAATTAGAAAAAAATTATTTTCGCCTCCCTAAACAATTTTGCATAAATTGACTGTTTAGTAAAGGAACATATAGTGTTTTCTAGCACATTCAATAATAGACAAAACGTAGAATGCGTAGTTTTACCGCCTACTAATAACAATGATGCAATTCCAGATGATCCAACATAAATGACGATATGACCAAGGGTTAGACAGTATCCTGCAATAGTGTTGTATAAAAATGTTTTATCCGTTCCAGCACCCCAGTTAAAAAAAATGTCATTCCATGACTCAAAACCACTGAAGAGATTACAGCTTCGAAACAAAGTCGTTGACTGTCATTCAAACAGTTAATATTTTCTTTTGCACATGTTGTGCGAGCATCGTATCGAAGTTGTTTATGTTCCCACAATAGTCTATTGTTTCCTGCTATTTGTGTCCAATTTTTATTTGGGAGGAACATCGGTGAAAAATCATGTAAACTTTTTCCAGATTCTTACAATATTTCGTTCAAGAGATGCAGACCATAATCTGTTACTTGACCATCAGTCGGATTTGTAATTCTGAAATTCGTACGTAATTGGTGTGGAAGATCATCACATATATTTATTGCAAACTTATTCCACAACTTGTCAAGCTGTATCGGAGAACACTGTGTTAGAATAAGAGCAAATAATCTTTTCAATTGGTATCCAGTCTTCATAACCAAAGTTTCTTTTAAACATTGCACCCATTCTTCCATTTATGAAATAATGTATTGGTTGGTTACTGAGTCAAATTGACTATTTTTAAAATGATAATTTTATTATTTTAGTCTCAATTATAAAACACATAATTTGTTGTATTTTTTATATACAACTAATTACGTGTTTTATATTTTTAAAAATATGTCATTTAATTTGAAAAACAATAAGTTTAACTAGAAAATATCAAAAACGACAACAATTTAGGAATAAATGAAGTACTATTTTTTATGAAAAATTAACCAAAAAGTTGTGTGTGTGTAATCGATCTCCTTATAAATATTAAAATGATGTGTATTTTATAGTAATGCATGTCGGTCTGTGTGAAAGTTGGGTGATTAATTAAAGTAAGATTTTAACGAAAGTTAACATGGTAAAAATAACTTTAAAAATAAATATTTTTTGAAGGAGCTTAAAAGAGTAGATGGAGTTATCGAAGGGAGTATTATTTATACTCCCTCCGTCCCTAATTTATTGTCCTGCTTGATTCGGCGTACAGATTAAGAAAAAACAATTGACTTGATTATTTATATTGGTTTAATGTGTAGTTTCCTTTAAAGCTTATGTATATGTGGCTCATAATTAAAGTAATGTGAAAAAGTAAGGGTAAAGTGGTAAAAGTGATGTTCTAAAAAGATAAGTTTCAAAGTGGACAATTATTTTATCTTTTAAAAAAGAAAGTTTATGACGATAATTTAGGGACGGAGGTAGTACTATTTATTTTGAGAGGGAGAGTGTAGAATTTTTAATAACTAATATTGTAGAAGCCGTGGTTGGGAGGGGTGTGTGGAAATTTTTTTCAAAACAAGGTGGGTGTGGCAGAATATGTATGTAAGATGAAGAGAGAGAGAGAGAGAGGGAGAGGGAGAGGGAGAGAGAGAGAGAGAGAGAGAGAGAGATGTTTCCTTTGTTTTTCAAAAAAAATTAGGATATGATCACTTTTGTATGGCAGCGCATTTAAAGTGCAGATTTGACTTCGTTTCTTTTTTTTTTTTTTTTTTTGTTTCCTAATCACTTTTGTATTTTGGTTTCCTAATTCTTTTTGTATTTAGGAATACTTTCCTCTAAGCTATAGGATATTTAAGTACAAAAAAGCCTTAACTCTCCTTGGTTTCATAATTCCAACCTTCCAATCAACAATTGGTTTTCATAATTCTTTGAGTTTATTCCTTTTTTTTGGTTCAAGTATCTTCAATGGAATCTTCTCATCAGCTTTCTTCTGACATGATTTTTGAAGTTTTATCTCGAACATCTTTACAAACGTTAAATTCGTCAAGATTGGTATGTAAAGAATGTAATAATCTTACCTATGATTCAAATTTTGTTGAACTTCATGCCCGAAACACAAATATTGTATCGGGTTACTTGGTACAAAGCATGGTTGATGGCTACAAATACAAATCCACGTTTGTATATATTGATGGTCAATCTAGCCATTTATCCATGAAATTCTTACCCCATGACAGTAAAATCGAGGCATCGTCCGATCAAGGTATATTTGTTGACGTGAATCGTCAAAATCATAGACATGATCGGTACTATATTTGCAAGCCAACTACAAAGCAAGTGATGGCATTGCCGAATCCTAAGATGCGATACTTGACGGAAAAAGTTGCGTTGGTGGTGCTTTCGTCTAATCCTTTGCATTATAAAATCATCAGATCTTCACAGCCTTCGCACCGACGGTACGTGAATATTAACATTGTTTTTTTTAAAACTTTTTTTGCTCAATGTAGTTTGTGTTTATATATGTATATATGCTCTCTTTCATTAAGGCTACTCTTCATTAAAAATTATTTTTTATGAAAAATTAACCAAAAAGTATGTCCCAAAACCATTTAATTAGTATGGCCCAAAACCATTTTAGAAGCATGGTAATTCAAATGTTATGTTTCTTGTGCTTGTCTTCTACTTCCTCCGTCCCTACCAAAAAAACAGTTTTTTTAAAGTGCAAATTGGACTCTTTTTTTGTGTGGAAATTATAAAATTCATAATTTGTAGTGTTTTTACTTTTTACTCGACTATATATTACTTTCATTGTTTCAAATTTTCGTCCATTTTTCTTTTTTATTCGTTTTTAAATATTTGTCCGATTTTAAAATTTTTCTATTAAAAAAATAATTTTATCATTTTACCTTTACTTTTTCTACCTGTTTTAATTATAATCATATGCTCAAAAAGTAAGAATAAAGGGTAAAAGTGTTTTTTTTTTAAAAAAAAAGCTTTGAAAATAACAATTATTTTGAAACAGACAAAAATAGATAGGAGGACAAATATTTAGTAAAGGAGGGAGTAATAATTAAAGAAAAATAACGTTTTTTTTTTAAAATAAACCTCTTTTATATATGAAGGGAGAGATTTTTTTTAAGGGTGCAATATCCATATAACTCCTTCCTACCAAAAACCAAAAAACGGTTTTTAGGTTTCCTAAACCCTTTTATATTTAGGTTTACTAATCTTTTTATATTTACATTCTTTAAGTTAAACTTGTGTAGCACGTATTATAGTCCTATTATTCCTAAATGGACTAAGCTAATTTTGTATGATTCTTCTGTTTTTTAAATCTCATTGGCTTATTACATACCTAATTGTTATTCCAGTTCATGTCATCGTAATGCAATTTTTATTAGAAAAGATTCACAATTGCTTCTTAATTATCAAATGTTCAGCCTCTTCGAGTTCTTAAGGCTAAACCCTCCCACTTTATGTTTCTACCAAGACCAATAAATTAAGAGTAATGCTAGAGCCACTCAATGAGCACTCAAATTTGTGCACCAAATGATGTGGTTTCCAATGTGTCATCTTATTTGACATTTTATGGGCTCCACTATAAGTTAAAAAGTTTTGTTAACAATATGACACATAAGATGCCACATCATTTGGTACCCAAATTTGAGTGCTATTAGAGTGGCCCTAGCATTACCCATAAATTAAATTGCTATTCCCTTGTGCGATGGCTTCGTCTCAAATAATGCTCAAGCCTCGAGGCATTTGGGTCATCGACCAATAAGTCTCTTCATGCTTAATTATCAAGGTGCTTGCCTCCTTGGGTCTATTGTACGCAATAATTGGTTTCATAACTTTTATTCCTTTTTTTGGTTCAAGTATCTTTAATGGAGTCTTCTCGTCAGCTTTCTTCTAACATGATTTTCGAAGTTTTGTTTCGAACATCTTTACAAACGTTAAATTTGTCAAGATTGGTATGTAAAGAATCTTACCCATGATTCAAATTTTGTTGAACTTCATGCCCGAAACACAAATATTGTATCGGGTTACTTGGTACAAAGCATGGTTGATGACTACAAATACAAATCCACGTTTGTATATATTGATGGTCAATCTAGCCATTTATCCATAGAATTCTTACCCCGTGGCAGTAAAATCGAGACGTCTTCCGATCAAGGTATATTTGTTTACGTGAGTCGTCAAGATCATAGACATGATTAGTACTATATTTGCAAGCCAACTACAAAGTAAGTGATGGCGTTGCCTAATCCTAAGATTCGATACTTGACTACAAAATCATCAGATATTCACGGCCTTCACATCGGCGGTACGTGAATATTAGTGGTGTAAGTGGTTCGGTTTGATTTGGTTTATATCAAAACCACAAACCGAATCGCCTCCTAGTTGTTCCAAAAATATCAAACCAAACCGAACTGAGCAAGACTTTGATCCGATCCGAACCGAACCGAACCGAACCACTCGGTTTGGTTTGGTTTGGTTTTGTGGTTTATATAAATTATTTTTAAAGAAATTAACTAACATTAAAAATAACAATAAAAATAAGATTTTAATTTGGAATTAACATCAAAATTAAGAAATAACCTACTAACAACAAATTATCATAACTAAAATAATACAAATTCTAAAATAAACACAAACAATGTATAAAATAATAGTTCTCCAACAATCACGATTTTATTTGGGTTTAGTATGTGTCTATATATATATATATATATATATATATATATATATATATATATATATATATATCAAAGGTTCAAAATAGTTAATAAATGTAATATAATATATATTATATAATAAATAAATAAAAATATATATGTTGGTTTGGCTCGATACCAAAAACCATGAACCGAACCGTGTGGTTTTCCAATTTTTGAAACCGAAATCGAACCGTCTTCGATCAAAACCAAACCAAATCGACTGGTTTGGTTTGGTTTGGTTCTGTGGTTTGATGGTTCCGATTTACACCCCTAGTGAATATTAACATCGGTTTTTTTTTTTTGTTCAATGTAGTTTGAGTTTATATATGTATATATGCCCTATTTCATTAATGTCCATCGAAACTACTTCCATATTTAGCAGTTTTTATCCACATATTTGCTGCATTATATACATCTATAGAACATGTGCTTTTCCGTCACCTTTTGACTATAATGAGGAGTTTATTTTTTTGATGTTTAATTCCTAGCCTTTTGTTATGCTTGAACTTTAACTTACCAAATGCTATTGTTCTCCATAGTAATATACACCATGTTCCATTGATTGACATCCTTGTTTAATTTGTGATTAGGTCAATCGATTGTGTGAATTCTCGACATCGGTGTGAGATATTTGATTCGAAGATATGGGCATGGAAAGAATTGACGGATATATTAATACCATATTGTGAGTTCTTGATGAGTTGTTACCCTGCAATTTGTGCGAGTGGCTCGATTCACATGCTCACCAACAAAGATCAAGTCTTTGCTTTCGAGGTTGATTCCGAGTCTTACCAAATTTTCCCATTGCCGATACCAACATCTGACTGTGGCAATTACACGTGTAAGCGGCTCGTTAAATATAAAGGACGATTGGGATTCACTTGTAGGGCACCAGACGGAAGTTTTGAGCTTTGGGTAATGAAGAAGTCTATCAGAAAAGAATCATTTTGGAAGAAGAAACATGTTTTGAAAACTCAAGTTCTTGAAGAGAAAGAAAAGTACCATACTATTGGAGCTTTTTATAACTCAGGTGTGGCATTCGTGGAAGGGTACCACAGTGCCATCTTTTACAACATTAGGAACCGAAAGATGAATGTAGTGAATTTGAAGCATCAACCCACTGATGCTTTTAGTTTTAGGGCTGATTTTGAGCCAACTTATCTTGACGGTCGATGTTGAATTAGTTTTAATTTATTGTGCATTTTTTTTGTTCAATTGAATATCAGTATTAAATTTAATCCAATTTATTTCTCCTCGTAATGGACGTAAACTTTATACTTGTATCACATTAGCATTGACATATCATGTTATATATATACTCTTGTATCACTTGTATCACATCAGTCTTAATTATTGTCATGTTTGACCTGATATACGGATTGACGAAAAATAATTGATTTAATTATTAATATTGATATAACGTGTAGTTTCATTTAAAACACAAATGCATGTGGCTCGATCATAATTAAGGTATACAAAAAAGTAAGGATAAAATGATACTCCCTCCTCTGGGTAAAGAGTCCCTATTTGAAAATTAATTTTTTTTAATAAAATAACTCTATTAGTAGTTCATTATTAATAAAATAATTTTTTAAAAGTGGACTATTTAAGTGAATCGTTCGAAATGAAAAGTGGACCTTTTGCTTAGAACAAGGGAGTAAAAGGGGGTAGGAGCAATTCCATTCATAGTTCGAGGGTCTATCCTTAGAGTAGGATTAACAATGAATCATATTTGATCCTCATATACTATTTAACTAATTAAAAATGAATATAAAAATTAATTTGATACTCATAAGCTATTCGAACAAAAAAACACAAACAACAGTTTGACACAAACTCCAATAGTCTTTAATAATCTATCATCTTTATCTCTAATAACTTTAAATTTTGAAAAAAATCATTCGGTGTCTAAATGAGTCAAAACAAGTTTTTATTTATAGATAAAAATTTACCCTTTTTAAAAATGCATATTTTCTATTTTTTTTAGAATTGCCAAAAAGCCAAAAATCAAAGAAATGGAAAAAAAATTAGTAGGACCGGTCTTTATTTGGAAAGTGATATATATTGGCTGAGGTGGTCTCCTGTAAGACGGTCTTACGGATCCTTATCCGTAAGACGGAGCTCCATTTAAAAATTCGCGGGTCATTATAAATAAGTAATATGTTATAAAAATTCACAAAAGGTTGTTGGGTGCGGTGGTTCACAGATTGTCAATAAGGGTTACTTGCTAGCATGGTCTAGGGTTCGAACCTCCTTTAGCGTTGGAATTAATTTTTATTGCCAAAAATGTGTTATTTTACTCCGGTGTCCCTGCACTTTAAGGTTTGTCACCGTAATTCTTATGTTTTCCACACTTTACAGTTTAAACCTTTGTCAGCCCCGTTAGCATCAATTGTCTTGAGATATAACGGATCTTAATGGACTTTAAAGAAATGCTAAATGACACGTTTAAAGCCAAACGTGACACATTGAAAAGACAAAAGAGATACATTTTAAGGTTGAAAGTGACACTATAAAGGGTAATTTATTATAATTCTTTTTAAAATACAAAGTAATACTCTTAATACTAAAAAGTGACATTTTTAATACTAAAAAATTGACAAATTTAATACTAAAAAGTAACACTTTTAATACTAAAAAATAAGAGAGTCATGGTGAAGAGGAATCAAAGAATTAAGAGTGTCACTTTTTAGTATTAAATGTGTCACTTTTTAGTATTACGAGTGTCACTTTTTAGTATTAAGAGTGTCAATTTTTAGTATTAAATTTGTCACTTTTTAGTATTAAGAGTGTCACTTTTTAGTAATAAGAGTGTCACTTTTTAGTAATAAGAGTGTCACTTTTTAGTATTAAGAGTGTCACTTTTTAGTATTAAGAGGATCACTTTTTAGTATTATAAGAGTATCACTTTTTAGCATTATAAGAGTGTCACTTTTTAGTATTAAGAGTGTCATTTTTTAGTATTATAAGAATGTCACTTTTTAGTATTAAGAGTGTCACTTTTTAGTATTAAGAGTGTCACTTTTTAGTAATAAGAGTGTCACTTTTTAGTAATAAGAGTGTCACTTTTTAGTATTAAGAGTGTCACTTTTTAATATTAAATGTGTCACTATTTAGTATTAAGAGTGTCACTTTTTAGTATTAAATGTGTCACCTCTTAGTATTAATAGTGTTATTTTGTATTTTAATAAGAATTATAATAAATTTTTATTTATAGTGTCACATTTAATATTAAATGTGTCACTTTTTAGAATTAAGAGTGTCACATTTTAGCATTAAGAGTGTCATTTTTTAGTATTATAAAAGTGTCACTTTTTAGTATTAAGAGTGTTACTCTTTAGTATTATAAGAGTGTCACTTTTTAGCATTAAAAGTGTCACTTTTTAGTATTAAGAGTGTCACTTTTTAGTATTAAGAGTGTCACTCTTTAGTATTAAGAGTGTCACTCTTTAGTATTAAATGTGTCACTTTTTAGTTTTAAGAGTGTTACTTTGTATTTTAATAAAAATTATAATAAATTTTCATTTATAGTGTCACTTTTAACATTAAAATGTGTCACTTTTTGTGTTTTTAATGTGTCACGTTTAGTTTTAAATGTGTCATTTAGCATTTGATTTCGCCAAAACTCCGTTAGATCTGGCCAAGATCCCAAGGCAATTGATGCTAACGGAGCTAACAAACATTGAAAGTGGAGGGGCACCAAGCAAATAGAGGAAATGAGCATTAAAAAACAAATTGCTGCTGGAGGGAGTCGAAACCCAGACCAGCGCGCCTCCTTAAACCCTAATGGGCCAGCACTTTACCAACTCATCCAACAAACTTTTGGGTTCAATGTTAACAGGTTTTGTTAATAACCCGCGAATTTATAACGGGCTGCCTTACTTTATTAGGATCCGTAAGACAAGTCCCTACACAAGTTTTTGCCATATTGGCTTGAAGAGAAGGCCACATGGAAAAGCGGTCCTCAACGAGACGCAAGAGGAGAAAATCAACATTGATTTCCTTTTGATTGGTCTGTGATACACCGTTGTTTGTGAAAATCCCTCCTTTATTCCCATATGATCCCCCGTTAAACCCCCTCTAATACAGTAGTAATTCTGACTTCTCCGTGTTATTCCCAATTTCGACAACACCTATACCGTGTAAGGCATCAAAGATTCAAAGGATCAAAAAGCGCCCCCCTCAACTCCAATCAACTCATAACTCTGTTCAATCAAAATCCCTCTTAGAGAGAGAGGTTTATCAGAAATCGGTAATCGGCAATCGGTTGATTTGTGGCAATGAGTTTCTTGTTTGGAAAGAGGAAAACACCCGCAGGTTCTTCCCTCGATTCATATGTTTTTTATTATTCCTTGCATATGTTTTTCATTTTTTTAATATTTTTTATTGCCGTATTTTACCTTGTTGATGTAATTTACACGAGTTGCGTTTTATAGATTTATAATTTGGAAGATAGAGCTTGTATTATGACGATCTAATTGGAATATTACTAAAAATATATGAATTTTCTTTGATACTCTCTGTAGCTGTAATCCTAATCCATGCCTGATCCTCTTACGTAAAGTTTGGTTTTTTGGGTTTTTTTTTTCACTTTGCTGAATTGGAGCTCATCAGTAATCGTAATTAAAAAATTTGGTGTAATATAGATAAAGAGGGAATTTATAAAATCAATTGGATGTTTTGAATATTATTCTCTGTTGGTCCGATCAAAAGAGTTGTATTCTGACTTTTCAAACTAATTTGATCATTTTTAAGTAGTAGATTATATGGATCGACTCGCTCTTCAATGTATTTTTTAATGTGGTTTATTACTAGATTGTGCGCCCGTGTTTATGGCACGGTGTTAGTACGAGCAGATTATTGTAAGCTCGTGTTTAACGTATTCTAAATGAAATCCAACAAAAATATTGAGAAATATGAGTGGTGGAGTTGGAGAGAAAGAGAGACGGGTAGTTGCACAACCACCTTCGCACATGTGAAGGTAGGTTTTAATCGTGACCGTAAGATTTCGGTAAAAAGGTAAATCTCAACCTTTAGATAACTTTAGTCAATTGCACATATATGAATATGAGCTCTATTGTATTATAGATGGTTTTAATTTTTATGCTCTATAATTAATTTATCAATAGCAAAATATAGAAAGAAACTGTTTTTCGTACTTTTACTGGGACGGAGGGAGTGCATTACATTTAAGAGTCCATCAACTCTTTCTGATATGGCAAGGCTGGGTTTGGTACTTGGAGGAATCCATATTTTGTATTGAAAATATCAGGTTAGTTGTGGGAAGTAAAACTTGTATTAAAGGAGCTTACGATTCCATATGGCTGATCTGTTTTATGACTGACTTGGGCTTAGTCTTAGTCTTAGTCTTTGTGTGTGTGTGTGTGTGTATGGCTACACAGTCTGTAGCCTGCACCTCGGGTTATGCTACCTGTCTACATTCAACTGTGTCCAGGAGATATGGTCAAAACACGGCAGCTATCTGGGAAAATTTAACATCCTCATACAAATTTTTGCTTTGATATCTGGGAAAAACTGTAGATTCTTAGACTTGAATTAAACTTAGACTTTCTTTTTTATATTATTGATCCAGTAATTCGTTTTCATTAAGAAAACATTCCAAATTTATGACTAGGCGTTTCTTTGCTGATCTTACGACAAACATGACCTTTTCCGTTGTAAATTCAGACTGCAAATCTACAAATTCTGGTGAATAGAAGATCTATTGAATTTCCTTTTCAGAAGACCTCTCTTGTTTCTACATCTTAATGGTGATCCTTTTTGTCAAGCCTTTTCATTTACGTTTTGATGTTCTACAGTTCTAGATTCCTTGTTTTACCCTCGTTCCCTTTCTCTTGGTCACAGTGCATTCAATAACTTGGTTGACATCCACCGAAGGGGAATAAGATAGATTGAAAGAAGTACTTAAGTAAATCACAGAGCCGTTACATGTGAAGCTACCTTCACTTGTTACAAACATTAAGGAAAAATTAAGTTTTTGATTGAACGACTTCATTTGGTCGTTATATGCTGATTCCAACTGTGTGATTTGCTCTATAAAATGGGAAGAGTCACAATTTACTCTAACTACAATTATGATTCAATCAAAAAGAAAAAAGATAAAGAGTAAACTAAAGCCATTAATGAATCAAACCAGAAGAAGAAAACAACTGGCGTCATTGATGTTATTTATAGTGCCCAACCGGTTTCCTTGTGCATTTTTCTTCTTAAATTCTTTACCCTTGTTCATAGGTGGGAATTTAAACATATTAGCTAACAGTCTTGAGAATGTTGGTGGTGCCCATGTAAGTAGAAGGAATTGTTCCCAGTTTGTCTGAATGTATGAATAATTTCAAGTTGGTTGAAATGAGCTTTGATGTCCCTAAACACACTTACTTGGTCTAATTTGAGAAGGGAGAGCTATTCATGTGAGATTTGACCAAACTCTATGTACTACCTCCCGGAGACACCAATAGCCAAAAGCTAGATAGAGATGGGGTCTCCTGGTGTTTGGGTGGGAAATTCCTTAAAAGCTAAGAGGAGTAAGAGAATCTGTAAGTCAGGACTGGCATGAATAACTAGTTTACTTCTTATGCGTTCTCCCAGATCCTAGACCCCACTGGTAACTTTGTTGGAAAAGAAGGCAAGATTGGTGAAGTGTATCTGCTAGTGTGTGTACTAGTCACCTCTACAGTAGAGGGCTTACGTCAGAGGAAGACTGTAGGGAAGCTTTTGGTTGCTCACCAACCCAAGCGGAAGGTGGTAAGACTTTGAGATATAAGAATTTCAGATATAGTATAGTAGGTAACTCTTTTGTCAAGTGGTTGAGTAGTATAATTTAATATGGAAGGCCCTGTAGTCGTAATAGTTGACAAAAATGATTTTGTGGTGGCCAGTAAACCCTAAGATCCTTTTAGTTCTGTTCTTGACTTTTCCGGCAATGAGTGGCACTTCCATGCTACAATCTGCTGAACACTAGTTATTTTGCTAATTTGAGCTGATCAATATTTGGCTACTGGTAAAAGTTTAGGATGATATGAATGCAAATTGAAAATTAAAAATAATTGGACAGTGTGAATTTATACTCCCTCTATGCTATTGGAGTTCCAATTTGACTTTACAAAATCAAAGGAAGATTTGATATGGATTTACCTGCCTTTTCAAAACTATGGAGTTTATGGTTCATTGTACTTTTCATGTAGTTTATGAAGGTAATAATTTGAGTCACTAATTAGTTGATGTTGAAAAGTCAGAAGGGAACTCTTTTTCAGGAACAGTAGGTTTAAGGAGTCCTGACAATCTTTGAACCTTATGTGTCAAAAGGCCTTTTTTCAATGGGAGTGTGATATGGGATGACAACGTTTGGTTTCATTAGTTGAGGAAACCTCTAACTTTCTTGGATTAGTCTTGAGAAATGAAACTTGCATCGAAGAATCTTACGATGACATATTCCGAACCTGTTTTGGGCTTGGTTCCCTCATCCACCCCCAGTTTTTTCTGTTTGTTTTGGTATATAGTTGCATTTAGGACTTCTTGGATTAGTCATGAGAAATGATACTTGCGTCAAAGAATCTTACAACGACAGTCACCTGTTTTGGGCCTAGTTTCCACCCCACCCCCAGTGTTTTTGTTTGTTTAGGTATATAGTTGCATTTAGGACTGCTGCTACATTATTTCCAGTCTTTTGTTTTATGGTTTTGTGAAGTGATCAAATGTGCATGTTTAGTTGCACTGTTTTCAATTTAGTTTTTGTTCCTCATAACTCATAATGGATCTTTGGTGGCTTCAATGCATTTGTCGAATATTATAACTTTGTTGCATGAACAGCTCACAGAACAAGTAGTCATGGTCTTGCAAATTAACACACTTGTTTTTTTTTTTCAGAGCTCCTGCGGGAGAACAAGCGGATGCTTGATAAGTCTATAAGAGAAATTGAACGGGAGAGGCAAAGTTTACAAACACAAGAGAAAAAACTGATTGCAGAGATAAAGAAGAGTGCAAAGCAAGGCCAGATGGTATGCCAGTTCATTTGAATTATCTAAACATATATTTTTGATTGTTTATCCTCATCCTTGTGATTCTTTTCAGTATATAAGGATTAGTATAGTTCATTCTCGTATTTCGAATACTGCAACGCTGGTAATGAAAAGATGCTTACTTGCTTATCAGCTGCTTGACTAAGATGTATACTTGTTTGCATTGGTGGTTCAACCTTGAATAAGGACTCCTGACTAATGGACCTCCACTTGTTCTCCAGTAGAGTACATTCAGCCTCATCCTCCAATTAAACTCCAAAAAGGAATCCTCCTCCTTTGATTGATATACTATTGCAATTTGGATTGCGCTGGAATCGGACATCCGAGTTTCAAAAGCTCCCCACCAAACATCGTCTAGCACTACAAGAAAACAGAGCAATTGAAACGGAAAATTCCGTTGCAAAAAATGAAAATCCGTTACAATTAGACGATTGAAACGGAAAAAGTTTGTTGCAAATTCCGCTTGGAAAACCTCGTTGTAAATTTTGTGCAACCGAATGTATTCTCGTTGCATGATATTGCAACGAAAATCGAGCGTTGCAATTTCAAATTTTTCTCGTTGCAAATATGTTTCTAAGGGTAGTTGACGCGTCGCTGCAAATAGCAACTAATTTTTTCATGCTTCTTGCAACAAACTTTTTCCGTTGCATTCTTGCAACAGACTTTTTTTGTTGCATTCGTGCAACATATTTTTTCGTTGCATTTTTTTGTTGCATTTTTGTAACATATTTTTTCGTTGCATTTTTTGTTGCATTCTTGTAACAGACTTTTTCGTTGATTTTTTTATTATATTTTTGCAACAGACTTTTTCGTTGCATTTTTGCATTTCATATTTTACATTTTACAAAAAAAATTAAATCTAAAATCAAACATTTAAAACAACTCAAGTTTAAGCATTTCATTCAAAAGTCATTGTCAATGTGTGTCTCGATTACATGAAAGTGTAGTGTAGAATGGTAAGAGCCTCCAAGTGATTAACAAAAGACATTGTCTAACCTGTCCAAACTACACTGACGTTGGTGGAGGTTGTTGGGCTCTAAGTGACCGAATTCTCTTGCATTAGCTTGAAATCGCCTTGATTTTCTCCATTTCCGTAGCATTGTCGCCTTGTATTTGTTTTTGAATATCTTCCCTCACTTGTTCTACTCTTTCACAAGGAAACTTGACACCATCGTCATGCGGAGGAACTATCAACCTGAAAGGAAATTAGATTATCTTACTATGACAGAGAAGGAAGGAAGAGTCACAGAGGTGAGAAACATATCAATAATATTACCAATTGTTTCATTACATTTGATGATTCGTATGCGGAAGCTTGAATTAACAATTTGTTCCAAATTTTTGACAAATTCTATGGTTGAACCAAACTCTCCAAAGCGACCAAAACAAAAAAAAAACTCACGAATTAAACTCACACATGAAGATTACTTACGGGATGGAAATTATGATAGTTTATTCCGCAAAATTCAAACTAACAACTAAACTGTCCAAGGTAAATTCAAACAACAATAGGTTGTCCCGAAGTCACTCAAACAGCCCCAAAACGAAACTAAAAACAAATGGATGCTCAGATGGATACTCAAAAATTTCATGCTATAATGTGACACTACAAGGAAAGTGACTATTTGTGACCCCTGTTATTTAGGAAGGCTAAAAAACGGTCACAAATACCTTTTTTTGGGAAGGAAAAATTAACGGTCACAATTACTTAGTATTTGAGACTATTGTAAAATAGCCTTCCCAAATACCTGTTGTTTTGGGACGCTTGTGCAAACCCCGTGCTAAATTTCCTCATTGGTTCCGGTCTCATTACATTAATATATTAATTAAATATATTTCCCCCCGATATTTCACTCTCCCGCTTTCCTCTCCCGCGATTTCCCCCAAAATTTCCACCATCGTATTTAGGGTTTCCCCCAAATTCCCCCTGCTAGTTTTCCCCCAAATTCAGTCTCCACTATGGCGCTCTCTTGTTCTCTCTTGTTGTCTCTCTGTTGTTCTACAGAGTGGTGAAGCGAATCCCGTCTCTCGTTGCTTCTCTCCACACAGGTATTTCTCTCTCGCTCTCTCTCTCTCTCTCTCTCTCCCTATTTCTTGTTTGTCCCTCATCAATTTCATTCTCCTTCGTACATAATTGCATCATACCAATACCGTTCTCTCTTGTCATCGCTACATCCCCTCAATTTTCAGTCATCGTCTACCCCTCTCTTGTCATCGCTACAGCTCTCTTATGGTATGAGCAATTTGTTGTACAAAATGATTTACATAGGGCCATAGGGGACTTGGCTATAGAGGTACATCGCCCGCAGTCAAGACAAAAGAACCTAGTCATTCTTAATGCTGGATAAAATGGCATACGCAAACTAATGTACAGTAGAGTTGTATTGTTAAACAAAAAAGAATGGCAAAAGAGAACTCATTGAGCTGACACCAAGTAGTTGGTACAAAAGCTATAGAGTTGTACGTACACAGAACTCAGTAAAATATTGATTCTAACAAGGGCTGAAAAGCTCACAGCCACACCAATTGAAAGCATTAATCTTTAACTCACCTCGGTAACAAGGCTTATAGCCAGACCACCTCTCCCTGCTCTAGCTGTACGCCCAACACGATGAACATAGTCCCTTGAAAATCTGTAGTGGTGGAGAATTTTTATTTTTTTATTGAGATACAGTCGCAAGGAAAAAAATATTGAAAATTGCATCACTAAATATCTACTCAAGCACATTAACCTTGGAATATCATAGTTAATAACAAGATCAACCATGGGAATATCCAAGCCACGACTGGCGACATCAGTAGCAAGCAGTACAGGGACCTTCCCAGATTTGAATTGATGTAGAGCAGAAAGTCTTAAGGATTGGGGTTTAAATGAATGCAATGCTGCGACTTCCAGATCAAGCTCTTCCAACAATAAACCCAAAAGATGACAACTCCTGGCCATACATTATAAAGTGAACGGTTAGTGTCCTATTTTGTTAGGACCTTAGATTGATAAGTTTTGATATTGCAAAATAGTAAAACTAGGATAGCATACTTTCCCATTAAATGTGTTTAATAGGCTTTAATGTACAAGAGTTATGGTCAAAAGACAACAGCAAAAGGGCAGGGCCTAATGAAGCTCACACAAAGAACAAACAACTATGAATAACTATCAAACAGCCAAGATTCAAACAACTATGACAAAACAGCTATGGCTCAGTACCAGGTCATTAAAAAGTATGACCTAGATGCATGCCACGCATTGAACACTTATTGTACATATTCCTACAGACAAAACCCGAATAGAATGTCCAGACTAAATATCATCCACAAACTCTACAAAGGGCTTAGATCCCTGCGAAACCGCCTCATCGCACCAAAAGTGCATAGTCTGAATAATCTAATTTTTTATTCCCTCAAAACTCCTTTCCTCGTTCTTGAAAGCTCTAAGGTTTCTTTCTTTCCAAATGGACCAACAGACCACCAACTGAGCAACATCCCAAAAACAATTTTTTCATCTGCGCTTATACAAAGACCAGCACATAAGCAGCTCCTTGTCAAAATCTTTTTTTTTTTTTTGATAAGTGCTCCTTGTCCAAATCTTTAAGGAAGGCTTTGAGGTCAAGCTCGTAGATTAATTACACAAAAGGGAGAGGTTAAACTTTAAAAGAGGCACCTAGAAGGTTATGACGTGTGAACTCCCATCTCTAGCCACTTTAGCAGATCCTCCCTAAATAGGGGACTGGAGATTGGGAATCATAATTGGATTTCAAGAAATAGCAATCATCCCAGACTAAAATCTAAACTTTCTAAATGTTCTAAGTATGCGCAAATAAACCTAATAAATTGCATGATAGAAACATATAATAGTTGGTGGAGGGCAGCAAAACTTCCAAGGCTCGTATTTAAAATCACTTCAATGTCATGTGCTTGCTTTACTGGGCTCTCTACTAAGGACTAAGCCAAGAAGGTAAAACTCAGTAATATGTATATAATTCTGATGTCATCTAGATTAAGTAAACTTTGTATATGCTTCTGGTATTATCTAGATTTAGACGTTCAATTTGAATTTCATGTGTTACAATGCAAATTGTTTTATGCCAACCTAAATTACTGAAGCTTAGTATAATAATTAATAAGCATCTCAGCATTACTATGACAAAAAATTGTAGCTGATTTAAACTGTCTTTAGGGCATTAGCTATAACTAGCACAGCTTGAGTTTCTGGAGGAAGAAATTAGAGTACACAAATGTGCAGCAAAGTAACTGCATCTGTAGCTACTATTAACCATGTTAAAAACGATCATGTGCTGATTGCAAATGCAGCAGACATACTCAACACAAACATCTGGAGAAGAGGCATGTAACGAGATTTTTATACCTGCAGGTGGCCACAAAAATTATGGCAGATCGAATACCCATATCTTCCATTCTGGATAAAATATGCTGCAGATAAAGATCCTTCTCATTTTTGGGAATAAATACATATTGCTGTTTAAGAGATTCAACCGTCTGAAAGCCTTCATATGCCTCATAAACGTATGCTTTATTTCCAGAAAGCTCAAGTAGAGTTTGAAGGTCACTTGTCATCGCTACAGCTCTCTTTTGGTATAGCTTTAGTTCTGCATATTTTCACGTTTTGTCTTTGGTATGTTATAACAAAAACTTATCTCTTGGTTGATGACTTCTGATACGGCGTCAAAAATCTGAACCAACAAAATCTGTCCCAAACTTTCTGGACAGCCCCTAGGCCGAACATACTCCACCCCAAACAGCCCTACAACCCGTCACAAATCCTCCCACAATCTGCTCAAACTTATAAAGTTCCCTTAGAAAATTACTACCCAAACTCCCAGCTAACTTGGGCAGATTATAGATGCCAAAACTGCTCCAACTTATGAATGAATTTCAGCCCTGAACAGTTTATGTAACCAGAATTTCTCCCTACAAAAGTTACTCACCAATTAGCACCCAACTACCTAGCAACTACTCTTACTCCACGTCTAATCACAGCAGGTGATAGGCTGCCCAAACAACCTCCCAAACCCAACAAACTCACGCACCAAGATCTGTCATGAAGAAGATGTTTCATTAGTTTACTTCCAAGTTTGGGCATATGAAATATTGATGTGGCTTTGGCTTCAGACCTGGTTTGGCTCAGCCAAAAGTAAGGCTTTTATATCTGTTTCCTTGACAAACTGGTTCTGATCCTTCAAACTCCCTACCTTTTGGCACGTCAAATGTGTTAGTGAAATAAACTTCCAAGGCCTTGTTAATAAGTGTTTTTAAGTACTGGATTTTGTTTTCTGTATTTAGTCTCTACTTTCATGTTTCACTTTTGTGGATTCTCAAAATTAAGGATGTCTTTAGTTATCACTCAAGATCATATTCTCTTAATTTTGAAAGTGAATAACATTGGAAGTTGGATAGCTTATCTTCTAAAGTTGTATTATCATAAATCTTCTGAATTTCAAAAAAAGATATAATATGATTGTGGTAGTTATAATTACATGGTTACAGTGACTAATAGATGCCTAGATCTCTATGATCGAGGGATATACTTTTTCATGCACACTTATGTCTGAGCCTATGTGTATCGCGTGTCTCTTATTAGATATGTGTTTGTAATATGCTTGATCTTTTTGCAGTAATTTGAAAAACAATGGTTATATTAGTCCTGTGAGGTTTTCAACCATCGTTTTTGGATCAGGATTTTGGCATAATTGAAGATCAACTGATAGCTTACTGACTAATTGGCTAATTAGAGTTACAGTATATTTGAGTTTTACATAGCAGGATCGTGCTATTGCTACTTCCTCCCCCTCTCTCTAACTCTATTCCATAGAGTAGGATTTTACCTTTCTGTAGTTATCCTGCTGCACATTTTGTCTTCTTTGGTTTGCTCCTTATTTTATTTCCCAAAGAGTGTAATCTCATCTTTCATGTTTCCCTGTTATATAGTATATTCTATCAGCTCACTATTGATTATACTTAGGTCACTGAGTTTGTTAAAGATAGTCCAAGACAAGAAGAACGAGGAATGAATGGTGTTCATGTAAAAAGTTCAAATCCACAAGTATTGAGCAATGCCCTACATCTAACTAGCATGAAACACTTAAATAATTCTGGTTCATCACCCAACTATTAGGTTAGGATAAACAGCAAAGTCCAAAATGAATAAAAACAAAAAAGAAAATGATTAATTAAAGCACATTAGATGAATAAAATTCAACAGTAACCTTTAGATCTGTTTACCTTAACTAAAGCAAGTGGAGATTTAAAAGAACACCATATTCTAGAAACTAATCAGACCTTCAAAGCCAAACTTACTGAAGGAACTATTTGGTGGACCAGTAAGAAGAAAGAAAAATGTAAAAGAGATTATGGAGGGAGTGAATACAACACAAAAAACATATGAAGCATGTCAACTTAGAATCTAGCGATAACAACCAACTTCTTGGGTTGGTTCATAAAGGAATGTGTGACGTTAAAGCCTACAACCTCCTTTTCCCTTCTTTAATACTACAACAGTCATGCAAGAGATCAAAGGAACCAAGTAATGATCTGCCAAATGGAAATTTATATAAGAAGACCCAAAAATTATTTAAGAAACTTCAGATGTACAGGAGATCAATAAAGCCAATTAAAAGAGATGAACTTATCAAAACAAATAAATAACACAGAAATAACTATAAGTTGTAACACTTGATCGACGTAAACAGGTAAACTTGCAACCAAATGAACCTTATGTCCGCCTTCCTACTACTTCCTAATTCAAAACAACATAAAATGAATACAAGAGCCCTTTTTCTAATTGTAATAATCCTAGACATGATCAGAAAAATGCAAAATTCTGAAAAAGAAAACAAGGAAGAGCCATTTTTAACAGTTGATAGTAAATTATGGTAGAATATGCTACAAAGAATTTGAAAAACTCAATCAAAATGCAGAAAGAAAGACTATATATATATATATCAGACATATTACTAATTAGGACATTAAAGTACAAAGTGAATGAAGAGGTGTGCTATACTCTCATTTTAGATTTTTCACACATTAAGCTACATCATTTTTAGTAAGTGTTTACAAACTTAACATGAGACCTTCAAGTAACACTATTAAAAAAGTGGAGATGATAAATATCCTTGGCAACTTGATGATTCTGAAAGTATGAAAAAACTAAAGCATAGTAGCAGATATAGACTTACTTTGCTCCAATAGAATCCATTGGGCAAATAAATGGCTTGTCTTCATCTCCCAATTCGGCAATCACAAGTTGGGTGAAGTAAGGACCGAACCTACACAAAACGTAGATGCTCACAAGGGTCAACATTTTGATGTAGAACCTATTGAACATTCAAAGTTATAATTGAATCAATGAACATACAAGATAACAGAACATAAGAAAAGAGGGAAAATGCCGCCAATCAAACAATTGGAATACAAGATTTCATAACGAAAAAATCATGAGATCGAAGAAGAGAATTTTTGGGGCAAGGACATCGTATGGGTTCGGAACTCTTAGAAGCAATAATCTGTTTATCCACAACGAGAGTCGCGCGTCAATACTACCAAATTTTCTAATAACATATTATCTCAAATTTCATTAATCAATGGTGGGTAAAACTCAACAGTCAACACATTATGGAACTTGTAAGCCTAATATTCAAATAAAGACTCTCCATTAGGAACATCTCAAACAAGAAGAGAGGGACTACTAAAGTGGAATGAAGGGGATTGGTCAGCTATGTTTCATATGTTACTAAACATATCAACATTCTGTAGAAACGACTTCCTTTAACTTAGATCTTGTTAACTTTTAAACTTCAACAATATGGAGGTTACTTTTGCATAGCCAAAAACACAAATAAAATATATATACTCAGCTACAAATTAAAAGAACACATGACCAGTTCGAGCTGATGTCTATCAAATTAGAAGTGTGATGAATTTAAAAATTAAGATAAAGTAAACTAAAAAGAAGTACCAAATGTAAACATGCTCAAGTCACTAAAAACTACACTAAAAATTGGATATACACTGTGGTAGATATGTAGACTATTCTAGAATTAAGGAAAGCGTGACAGACTAATGGAAGCATAAACATTGGTCGGAATGTGCAATGGTGGACTGGCTTGATAACAACCGATGAATGTACATAATGGTTGGTTAATGGATTAAGGGTCATTTGAAAATTAAGGGAACTTTGAGAATTTATGTGTACGGATTGACCAAAAGCCAATGTCAACCACCCAAATCTGATTACATAATATAAGTTTGCCTAATTTTAAAAAACCTATTAATGATGCATACAAAACCCAAACAACCCCAAACCCTTCCATGTGAACAGCTCCTCACCTTACAAATGCGTTAAGATTTTCTATTAAGAAAGTAAAATCACAAACATAAAGTAGTAAAGCAAATGAAACAGCGATTCACACGAAAAATTGCTTGAGATGCAATATTTTAGTGAATCATTTAGATCTAAAGCAGAATATGTAAAATTTATGTAAGATTTTCTAATCAGAATATGCTCATCTAATAAACATGAAACAGTAAAGCATATGAAACATTTAGATATAAATCACAAGCACATTTTGGGATTACCCCTTCCTAATTGCACGCATCAATCACCAAGAAACGAAGAAGGACTCTTCAATTTACAAAGCGGTAGATCGAGAGAGATACCTGGTTTGGAGGAGAGTGAAATTGTTAAAATCAATTGACAAAACTCAAGCTTCAACAGCTTAAAATCCGTGAGTGTGGATGAGTTAGACGGCACATGTGGTGTGGCTACCGGAAGGTGTCGACGGATTTTGAGAAAAGAAGGCTGGAGGAGAGAGGTCGCATGAGAGAGAGAAAGAGAAGGGTCGAAATTGGGGGTTTTCCTTTATTTAGTCTAGGTTAGGTTTTTCTATTCTACAACCAGGTATTGCAATTTAAAAGGATAAAAATCTATAATTGTTGCAAAAATTGTTGCAATTTTAGGCGCAATTTTTCCCTCCATTTTTTTCCCGGAAAAGGACGCGGCTAAAATGGGATTCCGGGTTACAAATAAATTGTCCATATCATATTGTAACTAAATTCATTTCTGTTGCAATATTTCGTTGCAATTGCTCTGTTTTCTTGTAGTGTAGAAGACACTCTCACATAAATTGTATTCAACAATCAACTGTGACTTCATACCATACCATTGGCCGTAAGTCAGGCCATGCCAGAGTCACCACTTCATTGTGATGACTTAAATGCTCCTATGTTTTGCGGCCACCATTCACTATCCTTTACCCTCAACAATCTCTGCCATGCTTATAGTCTCGTTCCTATCCTTACCCTGAACTTCAATATGCAGAATTTTCATATTGTTGTTCATCTTTCTCAACAGTAGCAGTAACCTGAACGATATGCTATTTTCCTCCAGAAATCACCCTTGCCTTTGGATGCCACTTCCTTTAGCTCGCACATGCATTTGATTTATAATCCCTGATGATAATCTTGTGTTGAATACTTTGATCATGTTCCACCCGCTAGAGCCACCACCGAGACTTCTCCATTTCTTTGGCGAGTGATAGTTTTCTGACTGACTTGGCATATCAAACTCTGCGTTTTCTGACTTGAATAGATTGTTGAATGGACAAAGTGCATTAGTATAGGTTTGAAGGTAGGTTGCATTGTTCTTCTAATATACATGTAGGATGTATTCATGCGCTTGATCAGACTATTTGATACATACCCACCCTTTTATCTTATGATTTGGACCTTGAGAGATACATTGACACATCCATGTGCAATACTTGTACCTGAGACCATATGACATAACTCTTAGCCTTTGAGGTAGGTTAGATGAACTTTCTCAACATACCTAATTTTTTGCCATGTAATGTAATGATGTATTCCCAGTACTTTGTACTATCCTGTTACAGTGTTGGTTTGTAATATTGAAAGCTCCTTGGATCTATTATTGTCTCTGTTTTACTGCATTTCTCATCTTTTGTTTGCATGGGTGGATGGAGTCATTATCTAGCTGTTATCAGCAGGCACCTACTTTACAATGTCTCTTATTGCTTAAATAAATAATCTGGAGTTCTCTGTTCCAGGGAGCAGTTAAGGTGATGGCAAAGGACCTTATCAGAACAAGGCATCAGATTGAGAAATTTTATAAGCTTAAATCCCAACTGCAAGGTGTCTCTCTTAGAATTCAGGTACAATTCCTTTCTATTGGCTATCCATTCTCGTTAAAGGAAATAATGTACATGAAACCCTGGTTATTCTTTCCTGCTTGGTGTGTGAGTGTGTGTGTGTCGTTGCATTCACTTTCTCTATCCCTCCCCATTCCTACCACCAGCACTGCGAGATAAGGTGACAGGTAGTTTCTCTTCATGCTTATGGAACCAATGAGTGCCAGAGTTGTATTACTGATTGCCAGTTTAGGGGTTCTCCTGGGAACCATGAGAGGGTTGTTAGTCAGCGTGCTGACATCTTCTGCTATTGTGGGGCCACCTTCACTTCTGTTACACACTCATACATAGAAAGAGGGAAGGGGTAGGGATTGAAGGTTGGGCAATCATTCAGATTGTTTAAAGGGAACTGAAACAAAATCGGGATGACAAAGAAAGTACATGTTTTAGGTGCACCCACCTGTCATGCATTGCACTGGATTTATTTGCTGAATCTGCTGATAAGAGTCTTCAGTTTTCTGTGCTCCTTAGATGCTAAATGCATATTTCGTTGCTTACTGAATCTGATAAATCATCTGTTTTCTTTATAATCCTTGCTATGCTCATAAGGGACAACAAAATGGAGCCATGGTTCTTGTTATTAATCCATTAGAGAATGCTTCAAATGATTACTGTTGTGCATTTATGTTGAATGTTGACCATTCTTTATGCCTTGTTTTATTATGGATGTGGCATATAATATGCTTTCTTCATCTTCCTTTTATTTCCAGGAGGGTAGGTGCCTTTCTGAGTTTTTGCAGTTGTTTTTTTTTCTTTTTCTTTTGCTGTGTGTGGGTGTTGGGGTTGAACAAGTTGTGTGTAGTTGGCTGAAAGTGGAGTCTTAATATGATGAGCTTAACAGGGCTCTTGTGTTTTGTCTGCCGTGCTTTCTTTTGACTGGCGCTTTGTCCCTGTCTTGTATATTTATTATGTTCTGATTCTGAGTAGATCTTATTGATAAAATTAGTTGGGAGTTTAGTAGGAGTAATCATGAAGAATAGAAAATTTTCGAGCAATGTGCTTTCTAGCCCATAAGCTTTATAAATTATTCTTTCAAGAAGAATATATTTTGTTCATTATAATATTGAAATCCATAAATGACATCTGTTTTTGGTTTTTGCTTCCTTCACTGCTGTAGTGTAATAGTTTGCTTCTTTTCTTTTCAACCAATGTTTTGTTCAGACATTGAAGTCGACACAAGCGATGGGGGAGGCAATGAAAGGTGTCACGAAGGCTATGGGCCAGATGAATAGGCAAATGAATTTGCCATCACTGCAAAAAATTATGCAAGAATTTGAGAGGCAGAATGAGAAAATGGAAATGGTATCTGAGGTTATGGCTGATGCTATTGATGATGCTCTGGAAGGGGATGAGGAAGAGGAAGAAACAGAAGAGCTAGTGAGCCAGGTCCTCGATGAGATAGGGATTGATATGAATTCAGAGGTGATTTTCAAGTTTCTATATTCTTCCTGCATGCTCATGATACTGATAATTCACTGCTAAATCACCTACCATCTGGAAAAAAACTGTTTTGCTTTTTGGGACCTGCAACAAACCAATACAAGTAAAGCTTATCACATCGTTAAATTTCTACATATCCCTCTTAGAATGGTTATAGAAGCAAACACTGTAGTACTCCCTTCATCCCAAAGGAATAGTTCCATTTGACAAGTAAAGTATTTTAAGATTGTGGCTTTACTTGTTTGTATCCACTTTAAAGTGCGTTAAATTTATATCCTATTTAAGAAACGAGACAAATTTTTTGGGACAAGCTAAACAGAAAAGTGGAACTATTTATTCATTTATGTGGGGACGGAGCTGGAGGAGTGATGATTATTTATTGATTTTCATTTTACTTATCAAAAAGAAAAGATTATTTATTCTTTTGAGAGCTAAAGTTTGAAAGTGTGATATTTTTCCATGGTGAGTGCATAATGCATTTAATGTTTGAATCCCAAAAAGTCTCCTTAGCATTTGAGCATATACTGATGTGTTAGTGCTTTTCAAATTTGTAGCTATTGAATGCACCCTCCACGTCCGTAGCTGCACCAGCTGCAAAGACTAAGGTTCCACAAGCCGAAGCATCTACCGGTGATGACACTGGGATAGACAGCGATTTGCAAGCAAGGTTAGACAACCTAAGAAAAATGTAATCAATAATATATGTACATTATCTTGACTGCGAACTAAGAGATTCTAAAAGCTCTTGTAACATCTGCAAAGAAATTCTAAACTCATTGGCCTGATACATACAGTCGAATTTCAATAACAACTATTTTCACGCTGTATTTGCGCCTTTTTAGTTTGCTTGTATATGAAGGTTTTGCAAGTGAAAGTAAAATTTTATAGAGTAATACTCTATTACCTTCTCATGTTATACTTATGGGGATCGAGTACTGGAGTTGTAAGTGCTATGTTGTTATTATGGTGACTTCAGTAGCTGCCTATGTATTCTGGTTGGTACGTAGAGCTTTGAGTTGTTAAACCTCGACTGAAGGGGTAACTAGGTTTCACCGGACATCGTTTGTGGCCACTCCGGGAGTCCGAATTTTCGCTTCCGCCTACCTGTTTTAATAACCTCCATTAGTGTTTATCGGATTTTAATTCAAGCTAGTGATGGTGAAAGGCGGTTTATGCGTTAGGGATGAAATGATACATTAACAGTATGAGGTCTTGATCCCGTGGGAATGTATCCTTGTTTTTTAGAATTTGAAATGGTAGTTGTGGAATGCGTTAGGGATGAAATGATACATAAAGTTGGTTTCACATTTTATCTTGGGAGAAATTCGGGCCGGTCGTCTCTGAATAATTTTTAACGACTTTATATCCTTATATTTTTTTAGTAACCGGAAAAAAACACGTCATGCACCGGGATTAAAAAAAGCAATAGCACGCATCGTGATATAAATGATGCATCGCAATTCATGATATGCATTTTTTCGGTTACGAAAAAAATATAAGTGTAAAGTGTTGAAAACTTTGAATAGTTTATTGACCCGCAATTTTTCCTTTTAACTTACAATAAGCTTATAAGATACCAAATCAGGTAGCACGTCATTTTGTGCACAAAATTAACTATTCTATGTCCCGTAATTTTTCATTTTAACCTACAGTATGGCCCTTAAGATACTAAATTAGATGACACATTCACGTCATTTTGTGCACAAATTTAAGGAGAAATTGCTAGCCAGTCCTCCTTTTTCAATTTGTGTCTTGTGTTGATATGCACTTAAATTGGTCGATGAAATGCCTAAATAGAATTTTGTTTGTCATCATTTTGTCAATTGTGATGCATCGATTTGGATTTGGGATACATGAATGATGCATCAATTTGAAATAATGTATTGATTGTGTTATGGAAAAAACGGACATGAAGACCTAATTTATTATATTTGCAGCACAATGTATTAATTGGTTGCTTGCCTTGTTGTAGTGTGATGCATCAATTAGATTATATTATTAAAATTGAGGCAGTGTGATGCATAAATTGGATTAAGTATTTTTAATTGATGCATCGCAGTGCATAAATTATAATAGGTGATTTTAATTGATGCACCACGGTGCATAAGTAGATGTAGTGCGATGCATAAATTGGATTATGTTATTTAATTTGATGCATAACGGTACATAAATAGGATTATGTAATTTTAATTGATGCATCACGATGAAAAATCGATGCACCGCGATGCATATTGAATATGTGACCGATAGTGTGCCTTAGGTTCATTAAGAGTATCATAGTCTTTTCGCCCTCAAAAATGATTTTTAACGGTTAAAAAAAAAACTGTAGGGTACTGCAGCGGTTATAAATTTATGAGAGTGGACCGACCCGAATTTACCCCAAAATTAAGTACTCATAAGTGGTTCTAGCATAGCTCATAAATATCGGGATACTGTGTATTCTTAAAAAAATACACATGTAAAAGCATCACCAATGCAACTATGGATTTGATCTTACGTGTAGTGGCGGACGCAAGAATTTTTTCAACCGGGTGCACAAATTTAATAAAGTTACAAATCATAATTGTCCCCTACGCGTTTTCATACTTTGAAAGCGTTTAATTGTATAATCATTTGTAACGTTTTTAAGCAAATATTTTTCAATAAAACATGTAAGACAATCATTTATAAAGTGATCACAAATTTGGTTTTCGTTTAAAAAATTTCTCCATAATCACTAAAATCAAATTCCTTTAAATCAACCACAATTTGGAAATATACACAAATAAAAAAATATTATCATAAATCGACTACTTCAACCCCCAAATTAAAATGCTCTAATTTCAGATTAAATAAATATACATTTCCTACAACGATATTGAACACACAAATTTAGGAAATAAAATAATATTATCATAATATCAATATATCATCTATCACAAATTCATAAATCACAATTCACAACAATTACATAAATTAAATATTCAATTAGGGCTATTTCAAAATTATGATTATTTCAAATTAGGGCTATTTTAAAATAAGGGTTATTAATTTTTTTTAAAATTTAAATCGTAATTATAATTTGTTTTTTATTTAAGTGGGCAAATTGTAGAAATTTGATTCAGGTGGGGGCAAAATGTACAATATAGCATATTATTATTATTATTTTTTTAAAAAATTACTTCACAGGAAAAAAGCCCCAAGTGGGGGCAACTGCCCCCATACTCCTTGCCTTGTGTCCACCACTGCTTACGTGGTCGTGTGTAATTAATACTCGCAATCATATGTGATAATTTTTCTCTCTTCATTCACATCAAATCAAAACGCACTTTTCCAATGCTTAGCATTCATCCTACCACTATAATGAAATTTAAAAAAATTAAAAAAATAAAAGAAAAGAGAATAACCAATAGCAAGAGTTTTTTAAAAAGAAAAATAATTATTATAATGTATCCACAGTTCCACACCATAAAGTAGAATGTGACAAATTGATATTATCATCCACAACGTAATCAAATTTGGTTGACACATCATATCCATACCACTCATTTACATTTGCATTGTAGATGTTTTTTTCTTTCAAAAATGGTGTAAATCATACGTGACATCTAATTTTTTTCTCATACACATTGGCATCGGCAATGCTCTAAGAGTTGGATTATCCATTAAAATTGGAATTAAATAATGGGTAAATGGTAAAGATAATTTTAGAAAAAATAAATTAAAAAGTAGATTTAAAAAAAAATGAAATGACCTAGAAAGGAAATAAGAACTTTTTAAAGATGAGTAAGACCGTTTTACGAATTCTCTCACAGTTCAACTAGACATGCACATACCGGCGGTTCTAATCGAATTCGAACCGTGAACCGGCATGGTTCACCAAATTAATTTTTGATTTTTTTGATTTTTTTAATTTTTTTAAAACTATGTTTAAACATTTGTAAAAAAGACTATCTTTAAATATTTTTTGAATTTTTAAAAGTGAAAAAAATTCATTATTTTAACTTTGTGTAAACATTTTATACTTTGTAAAATATCAACAATATTTTGTAAAAAAAAATAGGGATGGTACCCTGATAATTTTTATTAATATAATAAAAAATTACAATGAGGGGAACAGCCAATGAACTAAAGCCAAATGAGCCTTACCTCTAAATTATAATTTTTCTTTCAATAACAAAAAAATCTAATCTAAAAGTTATAACTTACAATCTATAATTTAAAAAATCTAATCTAAATATTACATTTAACTTATCGAAACGAGCGGCGTTGTTTAATAGCTCCCGGTCGTTGTATCCTCATCAAAACCTTCCTCCTCCTCAGAAGTAACTATCTTGTCTTGTGTTTGAGTCGTTCCTTTAAACCAATCACCCACCAAAAGTTGAAATTCTAAATTTTTTGGGCTCAATTGAGATCATCTTTCATCCAAAACGTAGCAGGATACGCTAAATGCATGCTTAACGACGACGGTTGAGGCATGAGTAGCTAGGACCTCCTTTGCAATTAATGATAGATTTGGATAGTTTTGGGTCATTCTTGCCCACCACTTTAAAATATCAAAATTTTCTATAGGACCGAAATTAGTTGATAAATACAAATCAAGTTCTAATGTATTTTCAGCACCTCGTGCACATTTTTGAGTTCTTGTATTAATAAAATTATCTACCCAAGAAAAATTGTCATCACTAAGTTGACTACTACTAGCAGTACCTACATTTTCATTACTAATATTAGTACCATAAATTACATTATATTCTTTAAAAAGTGCATAAAAAATATTTTTAACTTCATTCAAAATATTTGTTAGATTTGGAATATGGTTAGTTGAAAATAAGTCAACGCCATCAGAGAATAAATTATCATAATAATATGTTAGCACTGCTTCTAAACCATCTTGTCCTATTCTAAGGTCTAATAGTTTAGCTACTAAAAACAATGGTGGAATGTTCAAAAAAATATTTTAGTCATTTTATTATCATATTAGGAATACATTCACCTAAAATTGAGTAATCTTTAAAATGTTTGAATATATAACTAGTTTTAGCACAATGTTCTAAAACTAATACAAAAGTAAGATAATAAGAAACAGATAATTGCTCGGTAGCGTCGTTAAAAACTTTTAAAATCATCTTTAAATTTTCACAAACATCCCACTGATGAGGAAATACCGGAAGAGTGTAATCTATTGATTGAAAAAATACACATAATTGTTTCCGATGTTGATAAGATTCATATAACATTTTATAGGTGAAATTCTATCAGTTTGGAGCATCTAAATGAAATGATTTAGGTTCCATATTTTGTTGTCTATAAAATTTAGCTCATTTTTTTAAATATTATATTGTCTCGTTAAAACTGATATTATATTCCTAATTGGTTTAACTTTATCACGTAAAGTCGTCAAACCATCTTACACACTGATATAAATTGAATTACTTGAGTAATCCAGTTTATTGATCTTCCTAAAAAAATGTGTAAAATAATTCTTTCTTTACACTCCTATATTAATTTCACAAGTCTGTACAAAGCCATAAAGAAAGGATATATATATATATATATATATATATATATATATACCTAACAGCCAATATAACTAACTAACTGCAAGGGCTGAGAAATTACAGGATAGCCCTTAATGAGAAACAGAAAAAACTAACAATAATCTAATAATGACACCCGACACCCTTGTAAGTTAGGACACAAGAGAAGATGCAGAATATTGCACTTTAGCCCTTTGAATTTTTGGTAGCTTCCTTTTCCTCAATATGATGAACATTTTCGTTGACTTTAACACCCCCTCTCAAGTTGGAAGTGGAGAAGAGATTCTTTACTTGCAACTTGCACAACAAATCAGAGAATTGACCACTTGGAAGGGCTTTGGTAAAGATGTCAGCCACTTGAAGATGAGAAGGAGTGTATTTGGTTGTAACCAGATTTTGTTGCACCATATTCCTGACAATGTGGCAATCAATCTCTATATGCTTGGTTCTTTCATGATACACAGAGTTTGGGAGTCTGTTGATAAGGTAGGTAGCAGTGAGCTGACACTCTCCCCAAAAATGTATAGGTAAGTTGGATTGGAATTTAAGAGCCCTAGCTAATTCTAATAAATGTCTGTGCTTTCTCTCAACCCTACCATTTTGTTGTGGTGTTTCAGTACAAGAACTTTGATGGATGATCCCTAAAGAGTCAAGGAGAGAATTCATGTGAGAGTTAAAGAATTCAGTACCATTATCAGATCTGATTTCTTTAACACTTTTATTGAATTGAGTCTTGACCATGGTGATAAAATTCTGTATTAAGTGACAGACATTAGCTTTGGTTCTGAGGAGAATGGTCCAGGTAGCCCTTGTGTGATCATCCACAATGGTAAGGAAAGAATTGTATCCATCATATGTGTGATGTCTGTAGGGCCCCCACACATCACAATGTAAAAGGTCAAAAGCAGATGTGCTGTGGGAGTTACTTAGGTTAAAGGGTTGTCTAGTCCGTGTAGGTAAGTGACAGATGTCACAGTTGAAGTGTTTGTAGTTATTGAAGTTTAAGAAACATAGAGAATCAATGTTTTTCATAACATGTAAAGGTAAATGGCCAAATCTTTTGTGCCATAAGTACATAGGATCAACAGGAAGAGAACTATAATGAAAATCACTATTAGAAAAATGAGTAGGAACATTGTTATTTAAGCTGAAGGAAAAATGATCTACAATGCCATTTTTCATATTTGTCTCTTCATTGTGATGGCTGGTCTGAAATTTATAGAGACCTTCAGTAAGTTTACCAATCTCCTTGAATGTTTTCTTGACAGGGTCTTGAATAAAGAAAGTGTTAACAGAGAAAATAAGATTATATTTGGTATTTTGATTAAACTTGCTTCCAGAAAGTAAATTAAATTAAAAATCAGGGACAAAGAAAACATTATGAAGAGTAATTTCTCTGGTGAGTTTGACAGTGCCTTTATGAGTGATTTTGGAGCTCTTTCCATTAGGCAAATGAATAAATGATTGAGTAGGAATAGGATTAATAAAGTTGGAGAAAGAGTTAGTTATATGATCACATGCACCTGTATCAATGATCCAATCCTGTGTTTTTGATTTGCAGTTGGATGAACAGAAAGTGTTCACATAGTTAAGAGTAGATTTAGAGTTATATGCCATGTACTCAGTAGTATTGTCAAGAGGGGAGTCAACTTCACCACAATTAACTTTAGGATTGATCATGGATAGGAGTTGAGCAACTTGTTCTTTTGTAAATTAACCAAAGTTGTTGATGTTGTCTTTCAGACAGGCAGAATTGGTGGACTTTGGTTTGGCTTTGTTCTTTGGCATCTTGGAGGGATTTGGTTTTGTACCATATAGAGGATGCCAATCTGGAAATCCATTAAGAAAGAAGCATTTATCTTTGGTGTGAGATCCACTACAAGAAAAGAGAGTATTTGGGTCGCTCATTTGCAGTCCCTAAAAGTCAATTTGCCGTCCCTAATAGTATTTAGGACGACCATAGGGACGGCAAAATGAGGGGCTTAAATAATATGGGTGCTAAATGTTGTAAGGACACGACGAACCGTCCCTAAAGGCTTTTAAGGACAGAGTTTTTGCCGACCCTATTACGTTTCAAAACGTTCTAAATAATTGGCGGAAAAACAAAAAAGGACAGATTGTTGCCGTCTTAAATGTTTTGGCGCCAACACTTTTGGTTGTAAAATTTTGGTGGGAAAACAAAAAGGACCGATTGTTGGCGTCCTAAATGTTTTAGCGCCAAAACTTTTGGTGAGAAATTACAAAAAATAGTGATGGGTTATATTAGAAAAATTGGTGGAAAACTTATTAAGGTCAACTTCCACTGTCCTAAAAAATAATTTCTTATATCTATATATGCATTCTATTAACTAATTATAAATTTAGCACTTTCATCAATACAACAAACAAAAGTTTTAGTAAAAAAAGATATCATTAATAATAAAAGATAATTGTTACATCAATCTGTTAATAAAGTTGATTATTTACCAAAAGAATCAATCTACTAGATCCCAAGATTAATTAACCAACCTACAAACAACGTCTTTAAATATAAAAATATCGTCTCAACTAGTTTAAACTACAAACCAGTAGATCATAACAAACAAAAGTAAATACTAGCTTGATGATAATTTTTGACCAATGTGCATCGAACGACATCTTGTGATATTCCCAAAAGCAACCTGAAAAAATAAATGAAATAAAACAATCAATTGAAAAATAATCACATAATTTTCAATTTCCAAGGAAATATAAGAAAATTTCTTATAAGTTCATGTACAACAAGAAAATTATATCTTCATTAATGCAATCATTGAACTCTCAGTTGTCCTCTCCTATTGAGCTAAAAGTTCAAATATTCCATACAATATGTTGGTTTATATTTAACTGGTGAGTCAAAATCAATCCATCCAATATAGCCAACAACTCCTCTCAGATATTCATTCCCAACCCAATTTCCAGATACAATTTTAAGTTAAAGAGATAACAAAATTGAAAATAGTAATAATAAAATAAAGAAGCTTTACTTACCATTAGATTAGGCAGGGGAACTTTAACTTTCCTGAGATCAATCTGCAAAAGAAATGCAATCATCTGTTGATGCTAGTTCAGATAATAAATGTCAATTGTTTCCCACTTAGCAAAATGAAATGCAAACATGCAAATTTCAATTTACACACTGCTTACCATGTTAGTCACAAACTCACAGACGCAGAAACTCCAAGGAACAAAGTCATAGTAGCACATGCACACTCATTTATTGATGTACAGATGTGATACCATTATATCCCTAAAATCATGATTGTGATTTATCTTTTTTAATGATAACATAAATCATTTTCGACAACTAATATATATTTAAAAAGAATTATAACCAATTTAACTTTTTGTTTAATTGCAACAGATCAACTCCCAATCCACTTCTATATATTATGCTCCCTTTTAATGAAAAAGAACTCCCAATCCACTGGTAATTACACTGGATGTATCCAGTAAACACTACTTTTAAGCACTTTTACTTGTTAGAGCTCTCTTAGGTTTAAGTGATGCTGTTATGGGTCCAATATCTAACTATAACTTTCATTTCCTTACTAACAGAATCTATTGGTAGTTGATCTTTTAGTCAATAGTAAATCAGTACTAAGTAAAGTCTTGATTATTTACCTTTTTTAAAATCCCTACTCATCTTATATGGATATTTACCTTGCATAGCTTTCTTTGATCCTTTGATTTCCTTCCAAATTTGTATAATTCCCAGTACTAAACTTTGATCTTATTGATGAATATTTGAATTCTTCAGGTTCATGCCATCCTAATTTAGTTTCTAACGGCAAAAATTTCTCAATAGTTCAGGCTAATGGTCGTGAACTCCATTTTTCCATGGTAGATGGAGATTTTAAGTTTGAAGGCAAATGGTCTATAATATCTGGAAAAAGGTAGAGTAATGATTCCATAAACGTTACGTGGAAAGTCGAAGATATCATTCTTCATCTACGGTAGAGTGCATTTCTTCATCTAACTTTATTTTTCATACTCACACACGCAATCAGAATCAGCCACCTGTGACTCCCACGGTTCAACTTTAGCAAACCATATGCATTGCTTCTGTCCAAGAGGGCCAATATCAAGCATCTTTAATATTTGTGGATATTGATGCTGCAGCAACTGCAACCTGGGTTTCCAGTTTTGGTGAAAAGGAAATCCTTCCCTTGAACAAATTTCAATGGAACAGCAAAGTAGCTTCCCAAATTGCTTCTCTCAAAAATCAACTTATTCATACGGTACGTGTTGTCCGTTCATAATCTTTTCTTATAGCTTCTTTTATCCTATCGTAGCACTTGACTTTGCCCCGTATTACCCTAGCCTACTGTTCTCAAACTCACACTCACAGTAACACACTACTTAGTTATGACTTGAAACTAACTGTTTTGAGTCGACCAATATTTGAAACCCAGTTTTTCCCTATCTGCTATTAACTTGATAACAGTTTGGATTTTCCAAAAAAATTAAAGCCAAACAGTTTGGTCTTAATCCATATGAGTCAATCAAACGCAAAGACATGAATAACAATTTCTGATAATGGTAAGACATGAATAATAATTAATAATATTTTGTCATGGCTGAGTAGTAGGGAGTGAAGTTGAGGATATAAGACCGGTTTAGAACGAGTTGAGAGTGTTGTAATAATGTCGAAGTATTCTGATCGAAGGCTGCGAAACACATAATTGTTAAAATCTGCAGGACCAATTGGTCTGCCAGCTGCAGCAAGTTCATCGGCATAACTCTTGTCCTTTTGAAGATAAGCAGGGACTTAATCATCCTTTTGTTCTAGATTGTGAAGATTATTATGGATAGCCATGATGCAAGTATATGATGGAGAGGAAAGGGCAGACTCGAGTGTTATCCAAACAGAATGGGAGGTGTTTAGACCAACAACACGAGGTAAAACTTCTTCGGTGAGGGATGAGACCAAAAAATCTCTCTATCTATCTCCCATGTTTAAGTATTAAAATCATAAATTGTTAGTTTAAAGGCTATTTTCAGCACTTCAATCTAATAACACTTGTATTATATTCCAAGGTAAATGAAAATGAGGTCAAGTGGGATGGGAATGGGCATGAAACATTGTAATGGGGCTGGAATTGGATTTCCTATAATACACCATCAGGGAAATGGAAATGAAATAAATTATAACAGGGAAGAAATGGGGAAGGCAAACCCCATTCCACTGGCCACATTGCCATCAAGCATACCACATTACACACTTTCCATCCACATATCTATCACCTGGTCCAAATTAGCTGGGCCCCAATGACAGTTAACACAATGGCTCCCATTTGAACTAAGGAAACACCCAAGAGCTTGCTCAGTTGAAATTGAACTGAAAACCAACTATTTGAAGGAGGCAGATACTGTACCACTTGCACAATATTTAATTTAAAATTGTATAAATGTGTATTACATGCTCTATGAATGTATTTAAATCAATAAGTTGGAAAATTGAGTTTCTTTCTTGTGTAATTATATATTACCAACACATGTTTGAATATCTGCCAACAACACTCACAACACAAAGTATCCAATAACAAAACAAACACGAAGAACAAATACCTTCAGGAGAGAAATCAATCTTAGACGAAGCCCGCCATTTATTAGATCTTCCAAATATTTCAAAACATCATCCACAAGATCATCCTCAAGTCCCTGGTCAAGCAGCCACCGCACATCCACATAACAATACAAAAGACAGCAGAGAAAAGAGTCAAAAGACGAGATAACATTTCAAGCCAAGATGGACCTTGATGCAAATGTAAGACAAAAGCCATACCCTTAATAAAGTGTAGAGTGTTGTTATTAGATCTCTTCTCTCTGTATACCATGCTAACACATCGGGATGCAATGTTCCCAAAATGAGTACCAATCCCCAATATTTCAAAAAAATAATAATAAAAATAATAAAATCTGGAATACAATTAACCTATAAACTCATAGTAAATCTTACCTATTCTTTTAGTTTGGCCCGATTCGTGAATTGAGATAAGGGACTTGGCAGCAGGGCAATAGACCCCAAGTCACACAGAACCAACCAATAAGCTCGATGCATGTAACTACAACTTTAGAGAAAACAAGACATCACAATAACAACAACAAAACCTTCAACATGAAGAATCACTCCTTGCTTCATACTCAAATGTAACAACAACAGCTTAGACTTCTCGTTCTAATGCCTAGGATAACGAAAGGCGAAGTAAGCCATAAGCACAACTTTTAGAGATACTTGTAAAGAAATCACCAGTCATCAAGTATCAGTAGCAACGCAACAAAAAAAACACCAATCCAAGTATTCAAGTAAACATTTTTTAAATTGTAACACAACGATAAAAAATAATTCACCAGAATGAAATGATACAATTAAATTTTGTATGATGGTTGCGCCCCTGATCACCTATTCAAGTAAACATTTTTTTTTGTAGTGTACAAAATCATGAACCCACTACAAACCCATTAACTAAGAGCACCACAAATGCATCCTATCGAAAGAGAAGGAAACAACTCAATCATATTACAAGCCATAGTTCTGGATTTATTTATTTATTTATTTCATTTTAGTTGAAGCAAAGGTGGCACCCTGACCACCATTGTTCTGGATTAGTATAGCATTTCTAACTGTTACAAGTTCAGAGATATCAGGCAGCCATGATTGAACATGAAGCAGAATCATTTATCAAAAAGGTATACATTAATCCTAAATTAATCACAATTATAACACGCGAGATTTCTTGACTAACCAACTATAACAAAATTGAGCTTCACCATATAAGTAATACAAAAGAAAGATGCACAGAACATGATTGTACCTGATTGAAGAGGATTGCTGAAGCTGCACAAGTTCCACAAACATTCAATCCCTCGTGATTCCATGAAAAAAAAAAATACAAAAATCTCAATAATTGAAGGAAAAAGAAAAACAAGAAATTGAGGCAACCATGTGTAATAAAATATGAAATTGAGTCTCTCAACACACACGAGCAGATGTTATCGAGGTAAAACAATCAATATTCAGTTGTTATACTACAAATGGAAACTGGAAAGACAGAACTATTTGGTTCATGTATCATGAAATGTGCAGGAAAAAGGTTGCCTGGAATGGACATAGAGAAGGAAGGAATACAAAGACATGGTTACAGAAAGAATGAGCTGCAATTGAGTATTTTGAGCAGTAGGAAGTAGGAAGGGGGAATTGGAAATAACAAAGAGCAGAGAATGATCATAGAGAGCCTAGTGAGCATGTTGCCTCCTCAGAAAGAAGTTGTTTCTTGCAAGTTCTTATTGCATATGTTAAAGATAGCAATAGTGTATTCATCATCACCAAACTTTAGTTACCGAGCTTGAGAAAAGAGTTGGGATTGTATTAGAAAATGCCAATGTTAATGATCTCCTCGATCCCAAAGATTATTTCATATTATTTTGCTTGGAGTGCAGGCCAGAATAAAGTAAAGAAATTTCATTCTAGTTGTGTTCAAAAATCTTTTATTGTCCTTTAAAGATAGCTAAATAAGTTTGCCATTTTTCTCATTGACTGAAGTTAATAGAGGTGGAACAATTTTGGTTTGCCTTTATCATACCAGAATCAATCTAAAGTTAGTTGTAGCTATCGGAAGAAAGAGCATGATTGGGGTTGGAAAAATTTTATGGAGCTATCAGAAGTGTTAGATGGGTTTATTGATGCCGACACCATCATCATTAGAGCTCAAGTCCAAGTTATCAGGTTCTTTGCTTGTTGCCTTTTTTCATTTATCATTTTGAATGAGCTCAATTAGACGATCAACCTTCTCTCGTTAGCACAATTTACCGAGAGTTTCAAAAAGGTTGCCGCTAATTTTTTGGAATGTTGATGCAGGTATAACTTAACATTGCATGTCTTGAGAGAATGTGGTTAATTTCCCCTTAAGAAGCATCTAGTTCACATGTACCTATGAATCTAACTTAGAGTTTCTTGTCAGCAATTCTCATGGTAGGTAACGACAAAGATGTGAGTAAACACATCTTTGTCTTCCTAATTACCCATGGTAGGTAACGAGAAAAACGTACTTGGAATTGTATCTCTTGAAAAATTAAAACAATTAGGTAAAATTATAGAATCCAAGAGAAGGTCCTTGGCCTAAGGTTGTGTCTTTTAAGCGTTGGTTACAGTATAAGCTTACATTGGTTGTGCATAGGTTGTGAGATGGCTAAGCAGAAAGGTCGTCCTTGTGGTCCTCATAGAGTTCCATTGGATGAGATAGGGGGTTAGGGTGGTAAGGAGAGTCATCACAGTAACCCCCCTAATCACCCTTAACGTGGTGCTATGAATGCTCCTAATGAGGTAATAGAGTAAAAATATCAGGCTATTGAGAGACAGCCATCGAGACATAGAGTGTAGCTGTTGATAGGTTCGTTGCAACCATGACTCAATAACAAGAACGGGGGAAATCCAAATAATCAGAATAATCAAGGTAATGTTGAGAATAGAAATCTACCACCACCATCACATATCAGGATCATACATGATACTACGGTGTTAGAAAGATTTTCGACGATGAATCTGAGAACGTATAATGGAGAACCAGATGCATTGAAAGTTGAGGCATGGATTGAACACATTGAGAAACTATTCAGGTCTTTTGGGTGCTTAGAGGAAGAGAAGACGATCTTTGCTTCATTCAAGCTACATGGTGTTGCCGACCATTGGTGGATGTTAGTGAATGGCAAGTGGGATCGATGGTACATCACACACATGGGTGAATTTCATGCCAAAAATCAAGAACTTTATACCGGCGGTGTTGGAACAATAGTGGGAGACGGAATTTGTGAACTTTGAGTAACGGGTGATGAAGGTAGTTCCGTACAAGGCTAAATTTACTCAGTTAGTTTGATATAGTACTCTTTGGTCTCTACTGAAGAGAGGAAGGCATGGAAAATTTGTGTATTTGGCACTCTTCAATAATTCGTGTAACAATCTTGGAAGTGTATATTTCATTATTGCTCAAACTTTTCTAGCTATGCTCTGCCACTTAAAGTTGGGGATTTTCATCTTTTTTGGAGGGTGGGTGGCTATGATGATGACAGGTTTGTGTACATGTTCTGCCGAGAGACTAAGAATGTGTCGATCGAATGTAGATAGAATATGGAGAGCGCATTGGTATTGGAAGAAGTTTATGGGTGAATAGCATGAGATGAATGAAGCGGAGGGAAAACAAGAGCCCAGAAAGTTTGAATCTAACGCAGTTACTGGGTTGATTCAAATACATATAAGTCAAGGAGAAAGAACTTGTGTTTGACTTATCTTCTACAAGAGCCCAAAAATAGAGAAAACTCTGTCATACTAATAAATCAGTGTAAGCAATAATTGGAATAGTGTATATTGTCTAGGGGGATCTAAAGAAAGATTAAACAAGGACAAAACGCAAATAGGAGCATAGCTCAATTCTCTCTGCAAACAGCATGTGTATGCCTAAAGAAGGTAAGAAAACATTATTGACAAAGAAGAAACAATTACATACACTTGGTAAAAAATTATGCACTTGCCTATGGGTGCGATGAATTTCTTTCATAAAAGTATATCATCCTGAAAAAGAAAAACAAATTGAACTAACTATTGACTGAACAACGTACCTATTGTTCTGTTCGATGAGCTCCCTTAAAGCCCTAAATTGTTGAATTCAATGCTATTCTGTCTGGCCAACTAAAGTTGGGATCAACCAAAAAACATAGAAACTGATAGAAGACGATGAGAAAAAGAACAAAATGAAAAAAATTGAAAAATATAATGATCGATCTGCTATAATTAAGACGAGAAGGAGATAGAACTCACCTGTGTGCAAGCTGCTTTGTATCCTAGGATTGTATCACTGCCACAATATGTAATTGAAGCTAGCTAAGAGAAGATTCTTAGGACTCAATCAAGATTTCTCCTAGAAAACCCTAGAAAATTAGGACGAGGGAGGCTGGGAGAGAGCAAGAGGGAAGTGAAGAGGCTGGTAAAAGCCGCCCCAATTCACCTGTCTATTTTTTTGGGGGGGAAAGTTTTTGGTAATTTTTGTTTTAGTCGCCCCAATTCACCTGTCTATTTTTTTTGGGACGATAGATGACCGTACCAATTAAAAACTTTTGTTACCCTTAGCTCGACTGACCTAAATGACTATGTAATAGGGTCGGGCGATAGATGGGACCTAAAAAGTAGCGACCCTAAAACGACTTTTTTTTGTAGTGATTTGTATTCACTCTGGTAGGTGCATCCATATCATGGAAATCTTCTAAGCAGACTGTCATAGCTAGATCCACGATGGAGTCTGAGTTTATAGCTCTAGACAAAAGTGGTGAAGAGGCTAAATGGCTACGTCAATTCTTAGAAGATATTCCCAGATGGACAAGACATGTGCCTGCAATTTGCTTACATTGTGATAGTCAATCGGCAATTGGTAGGGCACAGAGTAATATGTACAATGGTAAGTCTAAACATATACGTCGTAGACATAATACCATTAGACAACTACTCTCAACTGGAACTATCTCTATTGACTATGTGAAGTCAAAGGATAATCTAGTGGATCCATTAACCAAAGGGTTAAATAGAGAGTTAGTTGATAAGTCTTCCAAAGGAATGGGACTTAAGCCTCTAGATATGAGTTGATACAATGGAAGCCCAACCTTGTTGATTGGAAATCCTAAGATCTTGGTTTAAAGGGACAACCTAATTGTAAAAAGACTCTTAGCTTGTCATCCCTTGTAACAGTGATGCTCGTGTGTAAGAGGATAAGCATATGGCTTTTAATGATTCCTAAGTAAGAATCACCCATGTGAGAGAGAAGTGGGGCCGCTTCGAGGAGAATTATGTGAGGCTCAATTCTTAGACCCTCTCACAGAACCAAGTGAATGTTCAAGGCCATGAATGAACATAACTATGAGAACTGAATTGTGTTAGGAAGATTCCTGTGTAAAGTATATGATCGTTTACACTAACGGCAAAACAGTTCAAAGACATCATGTCTACTGATCAGCCAGTAAAGTAAATATGCTTTTTCAAAGGAAGGTTCAAAGGGTAACACTTACCTATCCTATGCATGTTTCAACTGCTGGACTTTATCACCATATTCGTCAATTTCCTTCTTGTGGGGGATTGTTGGAAAAATTGTGTTTAAAGAATGAAATTATGCCCTTTTGTGGCACAGATTTCTTCACATGTCATTTGTGTAATGACAAGGGTAATTGTGGAATCGTGTTCTACTCCGTGAGAACTTTGAAATCGTATATTTATTTGTCCATTTTGGTGTTTGGATGAATAAGTTATGATTGATTAAAGTGTGGTTGTTGGAAGTGGGTTTATCCCACATTGGAAGATTAACAAAAACTTGAGTGGTTTATATACAAGTACCTTATGTGATAAGGGTAAGCTTGTATAGAATAGAGGCTCTCTCTCGCGTACGCTTGCGCAGGGGGGGGTGCAAATCATGGTCCAGTTTAGCCTTCGGGATACTGTACTCAAGTGTGAGCGCGTCCCTCGGACCAAATTTACCTGTTCAGACCAACCCATGTTTTGTTAATTATTCTTTTGGTTTTTGTAACTCCAACATTTATAATAGACTTTATGGGCTGTTATTACCAACTTTAATAAGAGATTTTATTTACCTATTGATGATGGATTTATTTCATCATCAATGTGGTCATTAATTAGTCTCGATTTTCTCCTATATAAGGAGATTACTTCCACAATTGAAAGACACAGGAAAGAACAATCTCCATTTCTCCACTGCATTCTGTAAATCGTTGAGTGTATTCCTTTGGCCTCCTGTTTTCTTATTGGTGATAAAGTCAGGCACAAATTCAGTTTGCCAGAATCCTTAGTGCTAAAGGTTTCTCTCCGATGTCTCCGTTGTATCCTGGGAGACAGACGTCTATTACAGCTTCCAAGCACATACGGGAAGGGACGAATCTATTTTAAGGAAACTGTGTACGACATAGGCCTCGGACCAGAAGACTTTGTTCTACACTAGCTGCAGTCTAGACTCCAGTCCACCAGAAGACGTCGTTCTGCACCATCAGACTTCTGTCCATCAGCATACTTGAAGTTCACCAGCAGACTTGAAGTCACCAGTAGACCTGAAGTTCACCAGCAGACTTGAAGTCCACCAGCAGACTTGAAGTCTACCTGCAGACTTAGAAGACAAAGCAGTAACTTTTCAATTGGTTTCAATTCTGTAATTTGATTTAATTACTGTTTTTCCCTGTATTATTTCTAACATGAACTCACTAAGAGGTGGGTCAAACGGGTTGCCCACGGGTTGTGGCGGGTCAAGGCGGGTTGGCCCGCCGTGTACTTGTTGCCAATAACACAACACACATGTTTGAAACTATAAGTACTAGTAAACATGCCCGTGCCATAGGCACGGCGTCAGTATGAGATCGGTTCAATAAATGGTCGGGATAAATAAAACCCATAACTGACGGGATAATTCAAACAAAACTTACAACCAAAAGTTTTATATGTAATTGTAGAGGAGTAATTCAAATATAACTCATAACTGAGACGTTCATTTGTAACTTACATACTTACAAATCAATCTGGACCATCAGTTGTGTTTAGCACAATTCGATCTGAGCCGCCAATTAGACCATGAGCTCTTTTATAATATAGATAAACCATTTTCGCTCACAATGTGAGATTATTTTTTATATCTGAAATATTAGTAAATGATTTTGAATTCGTTAAAAAATGACATTTATAACAATAGATGTTTTAACCGTAATATTTACAGAAAAAATATTAGGCAAAACACACCTCCGGGCCACTGTACTTTCTAAAAACTTGCAATTAGGCCATTGAGACTTCAAAATTTTCGGGGTGGCCACTGTACCAGACTTATCTTGCATATTAACCCTTTTTTTGACGGCCGTTACCTGTTGACGTTAACTTCGCGTGAAATACCCTTTTTACCCCTTAATGCCGTTGTTGAAGGAATTGTCGGTTAACTTCATCTTCCTCCAACAGTTTATAATACGACTTTCTTCATCTTCTTCCAGCGATCTCCTTCATAGCGAAAACCTGGTTAACCTCCTTTTGCGACATTCTTCGTCTTTCTTAACAATGTCAGTGACGGGGTACGAGATCTCCAGGCTTGAAGGGTCGTCTTCATCAGCACAATCCGACTTGGTAACTGCATATCGGCAGAAAACTTGTGGGTGTAATCGTAGGGTTTCCCTATTCACATCTGGGACTGAGAAGAACACAGGACGACGCTTCATACGATGCCCGAGATATATGGTAAGTGAGTTTGTTTTACACGAAAACCCGAATTTTTTAAATTCACAAAACCCCTAAATTTTGATTTCAAAACCCTAATTTTTGAATTGGTAAACAACCCTAATGTTTATTTATGTATTTTAATTTGATTTCGATTACGATTACAAATTGTGCTTTATATGTTTCTGTTTTGATTTCAAAACCCTAAATTTTTGAATTGGTAAACAACCCTAATGTTTATTTATGTATTTTAATTTGATTTCGATTACGATTACAAATTGTGATTTATCTGTTTCTGTTTTGATTTCAAAACCCTAATTTTTGAATTGGTAAACAACCCTAATGTTTATTTATGTATTTTAATTTGATTTCGATTACGATTACAAATTGTGATTTATCTGTTTCTGTCTCTCAATTTTGGTTTGTCTGTTTCGTCTTGTAATAGGAGAAAGATCAAAGCTGTGGATTTTATGCATGGGTTGATGACAAATTCACAGAAAGATCGGTGGAAGTGATAAACGATTTGAAGAATGTTATCAAGGATTTGAGAGAGAGAGATTCTGACTTGAATGAAGAAAATTTGTTGGAAGAATTTGGGAGACTTCAAAAAAATTGTGCTAAGAAAAGGGATAAGATTAGGAGGTTGAAAGGGTGTATTGTACAATATGGTAGAAGAGAAAATGTATATGTTTTTTTAATAGGCATGTTGATGATTGTCAATGGTGTCTTATTGACATCATACTTCAAAGTCAATGTAAATGGCAAAATGTTATTGCCTTAAGATTGTGAACAATATGCAACTATCAATGAGATTATTATGTTTGTCTTAATGCTGTTGTTTGTTGACCAAAGTTGTATAGAACACAAACCCTTCCAAAACAAAACATAAATATACCAATTGCAGACACCAACAAACACAACAGAGGCTGTTGTTCCCTACCAAAACAAACACCAAAGAGAAATGCAGTTTCTTTACCAAAGAGAACAAAAACAAACAAACACCAAAGAGAAATAATGCCCAAATTGACACCAAAGAGAAATGCAGTTTCTTTATCAAATTGACACCAAAGAGAACAAAAACAAACACCAACCCTACCAAAACAAAACAAAAACAGAGGCTGTTGTTCCCTACCAAAACAAAACAACAACATATCACAAACCCTACCAAAACATAACAGAAATGCAACACCAACCCTACCAAAACAGAACAAAAACAGAGTTGTTCCCTACCAAAACAAAACAACAACATATCACAAACCCTACCAAAACAGAACAAAAATGCAACACCAACCCTACCAAAACAGAACATAAATGACAACAACCCTACCAAACAGAACAAAAACAGAACATCAATATATCAGAGTTTCTTTACTGCCAAAATAGGTGGTTGATTCCATAATATCAGAGTTTCTTTACCAGGCCACCTGTAACCAAGGTTTCTTTACAAAATACCAAGCCACCTTTAACAAGGGTTTCTTTACAAAATACCAAACCATAGTTTCTTTACAAAGTTCCAAGTCATAATAACCAAGTCATAACCTAAAAATTACAAACATCTCAACCTAGTGCTTTCTTAGATTTGCTGACTCCTTTGTTTCTTGTTTTCTTGTACACCTTTGGAGGCTTTGGTTCAACTGGAGCTGGTGCCTTCCTTTTTACCCTTTTAGGAACAACATTAACTTCCCCTCTTTCCTTAGCCTCCTTAGCCTGCTTGCAAGTTCTAAAATTATGCCCTGTTGCTTTGCAAAAGCTACAAGTCATTGTCTTCCCTTTTCTACTAAGGCTGCTTGGATCTTTCTGCTTTTTTTCCTCATTAGGATCTTTAACCCTACATTTCTTAGGTCTCCCAGGCATCTTCTTGTTTGGTGGTGGTAGTAGAGGCTGCTGTTTTGATGGTGGCCATTGATTCTCACCAGTGATTGGATTTAGCAAATTTGAGTAGGTACTAACACATGTCTCTTTCTTGTACCAGTTGGAGACATAGTCTTCTGGATCTCCTCCAATCTTGTAAATGGCAGCCATGGCATGAGTGCAGGGAATACCACTTAAGTCCCATTCTCTACAATGACAAGTCCTAGCTGTAATGTTAACACCAAAGGCATCCTTCACATACTTCACTTCAAATTGATCACCACCATTGTAAACCACAGTCCACAGTTTAACATCTTCCTTGTTTTTCTCCATCTTCTTCCTTATCCTTGGGCAAATATTATGTGAGTACTTTGATATCCAGTCTTTTCTCTTCTGAATCCTCACCATCATTGCCAATCTGATCTCCTCAAGCATGTAGATCAATGGTCTAGTCCTTGCAGCTAAAATGCTCCCATTGAATGCTTCTGCAATATTGTTCTCCACATTATCCACTTTTGAATGTGTGTCAAACCAAGCCTTTGACCAATGGATAGGATCTGTTTTCACAAGATCCTCAGCTGCTTCTTTGTCTAAATTCTTCAGTATCTCAAACTCTGCTTTGAATTTTTCCCTTGTGCAGGCCATTGCAATACTCCAGAAACATCTTCTATACTCCCCTCCCTTGTACTTTTTCCTCCAGTTGCTGTAGATATGCCTAGCACACATTCTGTGCTCAACATTAGGCAATAAGCTAGCAATAGCTGGTAACAAACCCTACAAAGCATACAATATGCAAGCAGTTAATAAATGTCATCAAAAGGAAATTAACTAAAACAATAGAAATACCAAATATATTACCTTTTGTTGATCAGTAATGATTGTCCATTCAAATCCATCCCTCATATCAAGGTCATCTATCAAATGCTTAAGAAACCATGTCCAGTTTTCCTTGTTTTCCACCGCTCTGACCCAAGCAACGGGTACATCGATTATTGGCATCCTTGGCAGCAGACAACTCTCCCTTACGTATTCCTTTCAAAAATGCTCCATCAATCCCCAACATTGGTCTACAATTCTCCATAAAAGTTGTCTTCACTTGATCAAAACACACATACATTCTCCTAAAAAAGGACCCTTGTCTGGGATAGGGCTGATATGCTCAATGATGATTGTACTACCTGGATTCCTATTCTCTAACTCATCTTTATAACTCCACAGCTTTGCATAATGTTCAGTCAGTGATTCATCCATGTATTGCAATGCTTTTCTTCTTGCCCTACTAACCATGCAGTCACTCAATTCTACCTCAAAGTCCTTCAACACATCAGCTTTCATATCTTTTAACTTGTAACCAGGGTTTCTTCTAAAGGTGTCAAAATAGTGATTTGCCAAAAAGAAGAACTTCGGATGCCTATTCTTAAATGCCATCCCACATTTATGTTCGGGATTAAAAGATGTAATTTGCCAAAAGCTTTTTGATTGAATCCAGCCCAAATTCTCCAAGGACATACAACTGAGTTCATGCAAACACCACACATCCTAAACTTCTCATTTCTGATCCATTTAATGTCATATCTATTGTCCAAACCATACTTGATGACTGCTTGCTTAAATACTTCCTTTGTTTCAAATTGAAGCCCAATTTTTAAATGCACATGTTTCATATCTGTGAGAACATTGAAAATAGGATATTTGACACCAGTCTTCCTTCTCAGAATGGTGTCAACTTCTCCATGAAATATTTTGTCATCCTCTTCATCACAGTAATCACTATCAGATGAAGTATCTTCAGTCATTGAATCCCTGCCAGGATCAATCTCATTAGCAGGTATAGGGTCAGGGGTAGGGTCAGATGTATGGGCAGGGTCAGATGTATGGGCAGGATCAGATGTATGGGCAGGGTCAGAGGCAGGGGCAGGATCAATCTCTCTGTCCTTCTTTCTTTTCCTAACATTCAACTTAGCAACCCTGACTTGCACAAGTTCTTCATCACTATCTATCAAATCATCTTCACTTAAACATGGTTCCATATGACATCCTTCATCTTCAACCTCATATGGATATCTGATGCAATATCCACTTGTGTCATGTCGTTCAGTTCGAGTTCGAGTTCGGGTTCGGTTCAGTTCGAGTTCGAGTTCAGGGGTTCAGTTCAAAAAGAAAGGCTCATGTCCAGGTTCATGTTCAGGTTCAGGTTCAGAAAAGAAAGGCTCATGTTCAGGTTCATGTTGACTAGGTTGAGTAAATTCTGGTTGAGTACAGTCAAGGATATCTGGCTCAAGTTGCCTATTTTCAAACTGAGGTTGCCTATTTTCTTCCTCAGGTTCCCTATTTTTAGGTGCACTAAATTCATCTTCAAGCCAACTCATATCAGTCTCATGATCATCGTCATCTACAACAATCACAGGTTCCTTAACATTGTCATCTACACCCACAGGGCCACGGGTTCTTCAATACCATCTACAAACACAGGTTCTTCAATACCATGCTCAACATACATGTATATAAACCCCACACACTTACTTTCTTCCGCCATTCTTAAAACTCCCGCATTAGTATCTATTTTTGATAGTCCACTATCAATACTTTTAGAAGGCAACCTATACCATAATTGCTTAACACTTCCATACTTCAAATAAAATTTAACGTAATTTTCTAGTTTAAAATAATTTAGAGTATCAAGCTCAACTTCTGGAATAAATTCTAGAGTCCCCCCCACATACTTCAGTTTGTTATCAACCCTACGAAATGTCCCCCCATGTAGCAAAAATATTCCAATTTCCTTATAGTTGCTCATTCTGCATAAATATAAACAATGGCATACCATCAAAACAATGGACCACATAAAGTAGGCAAAAGTAATAACACTTTAAAACCATGTTGCAGATGCATGCCTACTACAATATTAAAGGCAAAACACAATATTTTAAAGCCATGTTGTGGTCCCAAAATGTATGATTTACCACAGACATTGAAACCCCACACATTGAAACCCCAACAGTAATATAAAATTGACACCCACCAATAATAGTGATACAAAATTCATACTTTACGATTTAACAACCAAAACGACAGACATTGGACCACGCAAACTATTAAATATAAAAACCCTAACACAGAAGCTATGAACATAGAAAGACAAAAGCTCGTATTTACCTCGTAGCTTCGGTTCAATGCTATATATAGAAATGAAATCCAGAATCCTTCGTTGCTGCTTAATCCAGAATCCAGAATCCTTCGCTGCTGCTTAATCCTCGTAGCTTTCCCAATTTCGGCTCAAATCGCTCAAATCGCAAACCCTAACATTTGGGGATTTTTTTACCCAATTGATCGATAGTGGTTTTCCCGTTCCCTCCAACTATATATACAAGGGCATTATTGTCCATTTTAAGGGGTAAAAAGGGTATTTCACGCGAAGTTAACGTCAACAGGTAACGGCCGTCAAAAAAAGGGTTAATATGCAAGATAAGTCTGGTATAGTGGCCACCCCGAAAATTTTGAAGTCTCAGTGGCCTAATTGCAAGTTTTTAGAAAGTACAGTGGCCCGGAGGTGTGTTTTGCCAAAATATTATATGAACATACAAAAAGAGTAATGATAAAATTGTTTTTTCTTTATAGTTTTTTTCCTCATTTTATACTATTAATATTAGAGAAAGTTGTTAAAAATTGCTATTTAGAATATAATTTTATAAAATATTTTGTTAATGAATTGTATATTTTTTGTGTTATCAATTTTTTGTTTTTATTAATTGTGAGAAAGTTGGTGGGTTGACCTGCCTAAACCACAACCCATGATGGGTTGGGCTGGGCTGACAATTTTCAGGCCCGCTGCATTCGAGGACGTGCTCGCCCCACCCTACGAAGTGACAAGTTATAGTTGGCTGCGGGTTGACCTGTCCCGCCAACCTACCTTGACAGTTCTAGTCACATGTCTATTTAATGGAGAATCTAATAAAAAATTGAATTGATTGACTAAATTATAACTACATGTCAAAAGATGATGTTAGATTACTGTTAGAGTAAAGGGACTAAACCTGTGAATGAACATAAGTATAGGGACCCTTTTTCAAAGTTTTCCCAAATTAGGTATAATGTATATGATGTACTTGATTTGTCTTTCCAAAGGTCTTATTTTTGTTCGAATTGACCCGTCAAAATTCCTTCATGTATTTGATCTCTATTGGTTTGAATCGAAAGGTCATCTCGACTGAAGGGACCCGACCTGGGTCCTCCAACGTGGAACGAGTACGTGGTTCCCAGCTACGCCTGGGTCGGGCCCATCCCTCAACAGCTCATCAAACTTGAGGACCGGCCATGGTCGACACTTACTTATCTGGCCGAACAAAGTATCCTCGGAACGACCAAAGGTCACTCCAGAAGTCGAGCAAGATCGACCACCAAGCCGAGGAACATCCATACCCGACATTCGATCACTTCGACCAAGTAATTACCAGATGTCAGATCCTGATTGGAAGTCACGTGTCGTCCATGCAAGCTTAGGTCAACCAGCGAGCCGACCAAGCAACAGGCCCTTACATGAGAAGGGAAGTTATGACTTGACAAGTAAGCAACCACCAACTATGTAAGGCTACCCATAGCCCATCAACCAATAAGAAGCTGCCTGTCAGCCAGCCGACCAGAAACAGGTCCCTATGCCCAAGGGCCCCTACATTGATCATGATCCCTAAGGGACAACTACTATAAAAGGAAACCTTCCCTTACAAGAAAGGTAAGTTGAATCTATCAATTACACACACAATTGTATTCAAACACTAAGCTAAAGATACGCTATCACTAGAAGCTTAAGGGAACGCCTAGCTCCGGCACATATATTCCTTGATTACTGACTCTCACACCGGAGGGCTGTAGCTGGGAAAACCCCCGGCACCCTAACGGTAGTTTCATTGTAGGTCGTGAAAGGTCAAGAATAAGCATAACCAATCAGTTTACAAGTAAACCCAAGCCCTGATATCCAATCCATTTTGGTACCCCAAGTGCCCCCGTTCACCAACGTGGACACTCGCCAAAGACACGTCAGCTCCGATCCATTACGTGGATCACCAGCATAGTCACCCCATCTTTGTGGCGTGAAATAGGGGTTCCGTTACCGGGAAGTACTCATATTCCAGTTACCTTTTTCATTTTTCTCAAACTGACTTAAAGAAATGGATAAACAAACTCCCACAAAACAAGATCAACCAGGAACAAACATACCACCCCCCTCACCAAAGAGCAAGATAACTAATATGGACCTCGCCACCGCCACTTCGAATGCGTTGGGAGGAAAGGGTACCCAGGAGGATGCTCGCAACTTAGGGGCTCCACGGGTCAGGCGAGCACCTTCTTTGATGTAGACGAGGAGGAAGCCCAGATTGAACATTCCCAGGTGGAAAAGAACAAAGCCACCGAGCATCACGGATACTTAGAGGAGGCAAGGTTCTGGGAACGCCAGAAGCTTTACCTTACGGGAATTCAAGAGGCCGAGCTCAAAATGTTCACGCTCCATAAAAAAGCAAGAGCAGCGACCAATACAGTACCCTAAGAGTAGTCGTCCCAAATTCTTAAAAAAGCTACCTCCAAAGGCAAGGAAAAGGAAAAAAGGATGTACCTCAGCCTAGTGTGAGATCCCAATTGAGGGATAGGATGAGCGAGCAGACACCCAAGCCCAGTATTCATAGTCGGCTAACTTATCCAAGAGAGCCCAACCACCCTCATCGCACTAAAGAAAGGAGCGAGGGAGGAGAGTCCAAGCTGAGGACCGAGGTGATGAAGAATAAAACATGTGGGCACTGCACCCATTCCCAGCAGTCAGGAGCGGGGCACCCAAAAAGTGGCCGAAATGCGACCACCAAGGTACAAAAGTCGACCAATAAGCCATCCTTCGCGGTCGAACAAGAGGTGAAATTTCTTTGGGGAAGGCTCGAGGCCATGGAAAAGGGAAAACCAATGCTGTTACCCCCAGCAAAAAATGGGCCATTCCAAGAGAGGATGAGGAAAGCCCCATTACCTGATAAAAAAATCCCCACTTTTGAAACTTACCAGGGCCTTACTAACGCAGTTGATCACATGGCGAGTTTTGAGGTCAAAATGAACGCGGTGGCCCCTGACGACGAGGATGCATGGGAAAAGATATTCGTGGAGACCTTAAAGGGAAAAGCATTAAAATGGTATACGAGCCTTCCATTGGATTCAGTCGAAAGCTGGGATGAATTCAGGCAGATGTTTGTTACACAGTTCTCCTCGGCCGGACTCCAGCCAAAGAAGCAAGCCGACCTTTGCGGTATACAGCAGCGAATAAACTAGTCGAACCAAACGTACATGGACATGTTTATGGCCATGGTCGATCAAATACCGTATATCTCAGAGGAATCAATCAAGATGTGCTTCATTTTAGACCTACAACAAGGGCTGATGAGACAAGAGATGATGCTCCGCAATCAAATCTCAATTGGGGAGATGTATGCCCACGCCATTTGGGTGATTAATACCAAGGAATCGAAGAAGGATGGGAAAGAAACGAAAAAGAAAGAGCACGATGGAACGCATTGGGCTCAAGAAAACTCAAGCAAGGGAGGTCGGGGGCCAGCCCATAAAGAAGAGGATAATCGAAGTAGGAACATGTAAGACGAAATCGACTGGACTTCGCTCACGACCACTCGCGAGCATATAATGAATGTCCTGCTCGATCAAGATAAAATAGATAGGCCGTGGCCGCTAAAAGATACTCGATATCCTCGCAACCCCAATAAACAATGCGCCTTTTATAAGGATGTCGGTCATACGACCGAGGAATGTATCAATCTGAAGAAAGCCATTCAGAAATTGATCGATAGGGGGAGCTTAAGAGGTTTGAACAGAAAAGTAATAATCAGGGAGGAAGACAGAGAGAGCCGGAGAGGAACCAGAACCCCCTACCAAATAACGGGGGCCCCAGGAATGTGATCGACACCATTCAGGAAGTAACACCAAGTGGTACGCAATTAAAACACATGATTTATAATTTGAAGCATATGGTTAACATGCTGCCATGACCCGATGAAGCAGGAGGTATTACCTTTTGGCCAAGTGAGGTAGCTACCAGTGAAACCGCTCGTCAACAGCCTTTAACTCTTTGAGTAAGGATACACGACAGCAAGGTGAAGTAAGTACTGGTGGACACGGGGGCTGGAAGAGATATTTTATACTACGCCTGCTTTAAAGGAATGGAGTTGGGGAACGCCCACCTCAGACCGAGTGACATACAATTGGAAGGATTTGCCGGCCACAAGGTGGCAGTAAAAGGAACTGTCATTCTCATGGTAACCTTGGGGGAAGAAAACATGACTCCTCGAACGAAGAAGGTCGAGTTCCTGGTACTTGATCTACCCTCTCCATACAATGCCATACTCGAATCCCCTTCTCAAACAAAGTTCCAAATGGTTGCGTCAATGGCTCATCAAAGAATAAAATTCCACACTGAAAGGGGAATAGGAATGGTCCTAAACGACCCGGCGAGCACCCTGGAGTACATCTACAGGGAAAGGAAGGGTAAGGAGAGGGGGAAATCGCCTCTCCTGAAGAAAAATTGGTCGAAGATAACAGACCGACCAAGTGGCTCCGAGAAACAGAGGAAATAATATCATCTTCTCCCGAGCTAGCGCAAGCCTAGCAATTAAAGCGAGCTGGGAACGCCAACTCGTCCGAAAAAGAAGGAAGTGAGGACCATATGCTTGACACATCAATAAGCATCGAGCATAACAACAAGAGGGACCATATCGCCGCAAAAGTAATCACAATTGAAAGTCTGGACGTCGATCACCACCCAACGATAGCTAAACGAAGACCTGGATGAAATTGTGATTAACCTCGATTTCCCCGAGCAGAAGGTTAGGGTAGGAAGGGAAATACCAAAAGAGGAGTGAGCAGCAATCATCAAGCTATTAAAAGAAAGATTGGATGTGTTCGCTTGGAGGATCGAGGACATGGAGGGTATTAGCGAGAACGTCGTTATGCACCAGTTGAGTATCGATACAGACTTTATCCCCATACAACAGAAGGCACATATTTTTTTAGGGGAAAAGCAAATAGCTATCAAGGAGGAGGTGTCCAAGCTACTAAAAGCCAAAATCATAAAGGAGGTTTTGTATGCAACCTGGATTGCAAATGTAGTGAGGGTCAAGAAAGCGAGCGGAAAATAGAGGATGTGTGTCACAAAGCCTGCCCAAAAGATTAGTACCCGCTCCCCCACATTAACCAGCTCGTTGATTCTATTTCCGAGCACAAAATCGTCAGCTTTGTTGACGCTTATTCAGGGTACCATCAAATCAAAATATGGTTGGCCGACCAGATACACATAGCATTCTGAGATGCTGGTGGATTGTAGATACCCCAATTTCGTACGCTGGTATGTGACATGACATGCAATATCAAGATCTGTTAAAACTCAACAAATATCAAGTTACAGGGTTTAAAAATGCAAAAAGAAAAACAGGATGCGTAAAACAGTGAAATGCAGGGGGCAAAGTGTCAAAAATGACCCCAAAAAGAGGCCCAGGCGCCACCCACACTCCAAGTAGGCGCGGCGCCCAGATCCAATGTGGGTGGTGCCCAATAGTGGTTTATGTACTCTCCGGCTTGACTTTTAGTACAATCTCTCGAGCGCGCGGTACAAGCTGATGAAGCACAAAGAAGAAAACTTAATGACGAAGGAGTCCCTCCTTCAGCCTATAAATAGAGAGTCTCGGGTAGTGAGAAATCACACCACGAACTAGCCTTCATCGCACACAGTTCACACACCACTGAAAGTTTACGCACTTAGAGCGATCGTGAGAAAGAGAGTTCCCCTCCTCTAAAAAGCCTCGAAGCTCCGTCAAATCTCCTCCAAACTTAAATCCAACCGGTCAAAGTGAACCTTAGACTTCCAGCTAGGATTCCACTCTATTTCCCTGGTCCAAAAATCTCAAAATAAAACAGTTACTCTGCCCGAATCCAGAGACCAAATCCGTTAGAAACAAGCAGTTATTCTGCCCGATTTCCGCCAACAGCAAGCAAACAACATAAAAAACACAGGCAGTTGCTCCGCCCATTTCACGGTGCCAGAAAGCAGCTTTCAGAAGTAGTTACTCTGTCTGAATCTCCACAACAACAAAAGACTCCCTTTCCCAGAAAGACAGAGCGAGCACACCCTACGCTCTTAAAGGTAAGCCTTTTAGAGGTTATATAAAAGGTGATATTTTCAGTCGGCCCGATATAAAAAATATATGCAGTTATGCTGCCCGGATTTCTATAGGAAATAGCACTAAAAAAAGCCATTATTATGGTCAAATATTTATAAATATATTTGTAATTCTTGGAAGGAAGCGGTTGCGAGTTTGTAATAATGTAGATACATATATATCTGTTTAAATGATTTATTTCATTTACTGAATAAATATAATGAAAGCATATTTTAGTCAAAAACTATTTTTGAGACCGAAAGGGCGAGTTGGGTGTCTAACACCTTCCCACTTCGTAACTTAGCCCCCGAACCATTTTTTTACAAACTCTGGTTTTTTTTGGTTTTTTTCTTTATTTCTCCTTAAAATAAAGATGGCGACTCTGTTACAACATTTTGGATTACAGTGAGGCCCGCAATATCCTTTTTTTTGCACTTTTCCGTTTTCCCCTAAACAAGGGAAGATGAGAATGAAAAGGGTGATGCACTTTCTGTATCTTGTTTTCCCCTAAACAAGGGAGGACGAGACACAAAAAATCCAAAGCACTCATAGTAATCCAGAATGAACCCAAGTCCATAGTGAGGCAGGGCGTGTTCCCATGCGCCTTCGCAACATCCTTTTTTTGCACTTTTCTGTTTTCTCCTAAACAAGGGAAGATGGGAATGAAAAGGGTGATGCGTTTTCTGTATCTTGTTTTCCCCTAAATAAGGGAGGATGAGTTATGAAAAAATCCAAAGCACTCATAATGGACTAAAGCACACTCAGTGACCGAGGCGTATTCAACGCGCTTTCGACAACACTCTTTTTGCACTTTTAATTTTGTTTTCCCCTAAACAAGGGAAGATGGAATGAAAATAGTGATGTCCTTCCGCAACTCAAGTTCCCCTAAAAAAGGGAGCGCGAGGTCCGGGAGATTCCGGGGCACTCACAGTGGCGACTCTGCTGGGGACGTCGTTTTTATTTTAAAGAAAATAAAAATGGGGGGCTAGACTCAGTTTTCATTAAAAAAAAATCAAAAAATCAGTTTTCTTTAGTTTCTGGCTAAAATATGCTTATTATATTTCTTTGGCATTTTAAATATTGCATTTTCATATATCTGTACATATATTGTGCATAACCATTCACTTGCAGCAATTTCGTTCTGGGTACCATTACAGGTATATTTAAAAAAAACAATAAAATAGATTTCCGGGCAACATAACAAAAGGGCTGGGGCTTTATTTTATTATTGCCTTATTTTTGCTTCATATTATTTTGCTTGTTTTATTTTTATTGCGCAAAATATGTAAATATTCTTTCATTCTGTCATTTTATTTTGGGGACTAGGACCAATATGTAATTAATAGAAATAGATAGATTCCCTACTTTTCTTTCTATTTCTTGATCTGAATGGTTGCTTGCTCACGCTCAAACTAAAAAGCCGAGAAAATCCACAAAGAACAGCAAGACAGGCCATATCTGCTTTAGTTACTGCTTTTTAGATACCGCACACATGCGCACGCACGTAGAAATATTCTGAACTGCTATCCTACACCATGGCCAACTTACCCCCTGCATCAGCCAACGTTAAATTGCATATAGTCTTTCAGGACACTTCATGGACCGATCGGTTTTTACATCTTTGAATCATTGACTAGTCCCTATGAAAAAAAAAAGAGAGCAAACAAAAAAAAAGGAAAAAAAAGGATATGAATAAAAATATGCACAGGGGCTGACCAATAATTTTCTGATGTTCGACCTAGACCATTTTGAATGGTGGATTCTGGAAAGTGTATAGGCCCTTCGCCTGAGATCAGTCCAATCTTGGGGAGACAAAATGCAGGTAGAATACGAGGGTCCTATACTCTGGAGAAAGAATCCACTGTTCCAGGAATAGTTCTGAGACTGTTAAAACAAAATGGGTGCTTGTCCAATCAATTGTAAGGGAAATAAATATTAATAAAAAATACTAATAAAGGCACACTGTACTCCAAGCCCAGAAAGCCTTCAGCCAACCCTTTCTGATGCCTTCAAACCCCTTTTCCTTATAAACCTGTCCCGAGTTTGGAAAGACAGAGACAGTACTGGTCGGTTGATACGAGATACAGGCATAGAGATTAGATAAGAAAGTATCGGGGTCAGATTAGAAAAGGGCAGAATCAGTGCAGAGGGTACATATTTGAACAGAATGGCCGCTAACAATAAACAAACTATGACTGGGACCAGCAACGAGCAGAACGGTCGGGAGTCAGAAAAAGAAACTCCTGAGTACGCACCTCCTTCTGGATTTGAAATCTGGCTAAAAAGAGAATTGGATGCCTATGTGGAAAAGGTAACAAACCAAATGGTTGGCAATCTTTTGGCAACTTTTGCAGAAACTCTTGCCACCATCTCTCAACAAGTCAAGAGCCCAAAGTTTGCTCCTAATACCTCTTTCCTTCCTGGTATAAACTGCCCTGATACCACAAAAAACATCCTTTTCCAAGCCTAAAAAAAACAACCAAGTACTAGCCTAACCAAATATCAATCTTATTTCCTAAGGTGGTATTATTCCAAATGCCTATAACCTCAATCCACCTTCCCCAGAAACCAACCCTGAACTCCTTCACCTAAATGCCTGTTACCATAACCAGAAAAATTACCTTCCCCTTGATCCTTCGAATACTTATTCCCAACAAATGGCTCATGGGACCCTAACGGGAATGATTTGTACACATGAAGAAAAACCTCCCTTAAACAGGAGCCCGTGCAATCAAGTCTTAGCACAATATTCCCCGAAAGAAAAGATCCAACCCAATTACTCAACCAAACCCCAGCCTGGTATCCTACCCAAACCAAAAGGAAGGAAAGAACTAATCCCAAAGCATTATGATGAGTTACTTGCCCCAAGATCCGAAATCTTTCAAATATTATGGGCCTATGGGATGCTTAAACTCATTGCAAATTATCAGCCTCCCAACCCACTACCTGGCACGTGGAATCACGCCCATTTTTGTGAATACCATCGTTGCAGTAGTCATCTCACTGACAAGTGCTATGTGCTAAAAAATGCCATCCAGGACCTCATCGACAATGAAATAATCACGGTGGCAGACACAAGGATTTTGGGAGCCAACCAAGCAAAAAAGGTTTAGAGGTCGAAAAAACCTATTTAGCCAGAATAAAGGTGTTGTAAATATTCCCTTCAATAAAAGTGAAAGGAATAGATAATGACTGTCCAGGGGACATTTTTCTGGGAATGATAGATGGAGGCACTAGCTATGAAAAGCTCTCTGCTGAGTTTGATTCTTTTACTGATAAGCCTCTACAAAATTGGTATATTACGACCAGCCCACTCTTGACGCCCGCAGATCTGGTGTACCGTTTCGGATATATTATTCCTCATCCTTCTTATAGTCTTACGGGTTGGTCATCTACCGATCCGCTCCCTAAAATTGAGGATCTCAAACCCCAGCTCCTCAATAATGTAAAGGCAAAACACACAACTGGGCCACCCAACTTTGGACCTTATTGCAATTCGGCCACCGAAACTTTGGTTCATCTATTTTGGTCACCCTACTTTCATTCTGTTGCAAGCGAGCCCATTTTTTGGATGGCCGTTAGATTTCGCCGTTAAGTCATCTTAAATGTCTATTTTACCCCTGTAAATATCAATAGAGAAACAATTATATTTAAAAAGGGGTCAAACTGTAAATTATAGAATTTGAGGTACACATCTGTTCATATCTCTCTCTTTCTCTCTCACACAAACACACAAATGCAGACCATGAGCAGAGCATGTGAAAACCCAAACTCCCAACTCCAAAGTAATCCTCCCCGTCGACTTCCTCTTCCCCACAAAACCCAAACCCATCTCCCTTCTCCTCTCTTCTCACTCTCGTCTCTCTCACGGATGCAGACCATGAGCAGAGCATGTGAAAAAATCTCACACGCAGCTCTGGTCAAGCCTTCCACCTTCACCCGCCATCTCCGACCTAACAACACCTTCGCCTGCCAACGCCGCATCAGATCTCGTTAAGACGTTCCTTGCTCTGATTGGCTAAGACATTGCTTGACCTACATTTGGTTGGTCTAACTCCATCTACGCTCTCTCTTCTCCAGTGAAGCTGCTCCACCAAACCCGTCAGAGAAAATAATCTGGGCGAATTGCAAATTGATCGAACCTTGGTGACAGTGGAGGGTGAGAAAGACGAACATAGAAAGAAGATTGCAGATCCTGCAAGAAAGATTCAGATTTGTTGAATCTGCATCCAAGTCATTGCATCCCTTCGTTTTAGATCCGGCGAAGACATTACCCGGCGGCTTGCGAAATTATTTAAGATCTCCTCCTCTTCCTCCATCCTCCCCACCACGATTAAGTTCTCCTCCTCTGATTTCTTGTTAGGGTTTTGGTTAGGGTTTAAACTGGGTTGGAGATTGGGAAATTTGAAATCATGAAGGAACAGATCTGTGTGTTTGTGTGAGAGAGAAAGAGAGAGAGATGAAGATGAACAGATCTGTAACACCCCCTAACCCTCACAAGCAGAGTGCCTAGGTAGGTTGGCTTGCTCGTGGTTGCTCGGACTTTGATCCGGATCCGATAAACCAAATTAATGGAAGATGAAGATGAACAGATCTTTAACCCCAAATTCTATAATTTACAGTTTGACCCCTTTTTAAATATAATTGTTTGTCTATTAATATTTACAGGGGTAAAATAGACATTTAACATGACTTAACGGCGAAATCTAACGGCCATCCAAAAAATGGGCTCGCTTGCAACAGAATGAAAGTAGGGTGGCCAAAATAGATGAACCAAAGTTTCGGTGGCCGAATTGCAATATGGTCCAAAGTTGGGTGGCCTAGTTGTGTGTTTTGCCATAATGTAAATAACCCTGTACAGTTTGCTAATAATGATAATCTAGATGTCTTCGCGTATTCCTTAGTTGCACCTTCATTAAAAGATGCGTTAATTAATTTTAATATTGAGTCGTTTAATAAAATGGACCCAAAAGATAAGAATTACTTACTTGAGCTCGCCAAGTCAGTCAAGCACCAGGAAAAGCATCGATCAGCAGCAGCAGATGAAGACTTGTCCACTATCAATATGGGGCTGAACAATGAAATCAAAGAAGTCAAAATCGGCAGCTACTGGCAAGGATTTGAAAGGACAGCACTAATTGACCTCATCAAAGAATTCGTAGACATCTTTGCATGGTCCTACGAAGATATGCCTGGGCTGGATCCAGCCATTATTGAACACCGAATCCCTACTTATCCTGATGCTCGGCCAGTCAAGCAGAAACTCCGCCGAAACAAACCAGAATGGTCACTGCAAGTAAAAGAAGAAATCATGAAGCAGCTACGCGTCAAATTCATTAGGGTAGTTGAATACCCGATTTGGCTGTCAAATATAGTGATCGTTCCAAAGCCCAACAGAAAGGTTCGGATCTGCGTAGACTTCTATGACCTCAACAAGGCGTCGCCCAAAGACGACTTCCCTCTACCCAATATTGATAATGTGGTAGATGCTATGGCTTCTCACAAAATAAGATCCTTCGTAGACGACATGTTGGGCTACAACCAAATCAAAATGGTAACAGAGGACCAGGAAAAAACATCATTCACCACCCCCTGGGGAACCTACTGCTACATTGTCATGCCGTTTGGGCTAAAAAATGCTGGGGCTACATATCAAAGAGCTGCCACCGCCCTCTTCCATGATATGATCCATAAAGAGGTCGAAGTGTATGTAGACGACATGATCGTGCACTCTAGCGACGCCGACAGCGCCCATATCAAAGACCTTCGAAAATTCTTCGAAAGGTTAAGAAAGCACCAGATGAAGCTTAACCCCACAAAATGCACATTCTGGGTTACCAAAGGCAAGGTCCTGGGATTCATGGTGACCGAGCAAGGCATCGAGATTGAGCCAGCCAAAATCAAAGCCATCATAAATATGTTGCAGCCAAAAACTCCAACAGAAGTCAAAGGCTTCCTAGGCCGGCTACAATATATCAAATGCTTCATCAGACAACTGACCTCCATATGTGAGCCCCTATTCAAACTCCTAAAGAAAAATACTGACCAAATCTGGGACGAAAAATGCCAGCTAGCCTTTGAAAAGATAAAAGCCTACCTTGCCAATCCACCAGTGCTAGCTCCTCCCCATACATATAAACCTCTCCTTCTATATATAACCATCACAAATACATCAGTAGGGACTATACTCGCCCAAGAAAAAGAAAATTCCTACATTAAAAATGCCATCTACTTCATCAGTAGGAAGTTGAAAGGAAGCGAGCTTAATTACTTAGCATTGGAAAAAAGCTGCACTGGTTTAGTTTGGGCGACCCAAAGGCTCAAAACCTATCTGCAAGCTCGATCCATTAGGCTCATCTCAGGAATGGATCCTATAAAATACATCTTCGGCAAGCCATCACTATCCAGCCGACTAGCCAAATGGTCATTCCTCCTCAACGAGTTTGACATTACCTATGTCACGCTCAAATCTATCAAAGGTAGCGTGATTGCGGACCATTTAGCTGATATGCCTCTAGAAGCAGAAGATGCATCTGAGCCCAGCTTCCCAGATGAAGGTGTCCTAGAAATTGCCGATCATGACACCCAATGGCAAATGTTCTTCGACGGAGCCGTCAACAAAAGGGGCTTTGGCATAGGAATCTTGTAATTGATCCGGTAGATTCCCACACTCCGCTGGCCATAAGGTTGGAGTTTGAATGCACGAACAACACAACTGAGTACGAGGCCTGTATTGCTGGTCTAGAAGAGGCTTTCCGAAAAGGAGCCAAAGACTTGGAAGTCTATGGTGACTCCGCTCTAATCATAAACCAAGTCGAAGGGAAGTGGAAAACCCATGATCCCCGGCTGCAGCTCTATCATGCCAAACTGATAGCACTAGCCAGCGAATTTGACAATATCTCATTCCACTACTTACCACAAGATAGAAATTAATTCGCCGACGCCTTGGCCACTCTAGGATCATTGGTCCAGATTCCCACAGAAATCAATGTCCGACCATTTATAGTTGGGAAAAAGATCACTCCGGCCTACTGCTTCAGAATTGATGCTGAACCTGAAAAGGACAACGAGCCCTGGTATTCAGACATCATGAATCTGCTTCAGAAAGGAGTCTATCCTCCCAGCCTAAACAAAAGGGGAAAAATCTCCCTACGGAGATGGGCATCGCTATTTGTAATCAGCAGAGGCAGCCTGTACAAAAGGCACTACCAGGTTCTAAACTTATTATGCGTCGATCAGGCCAAAGTTGAGCAAGTCATGGACCAGCTTCATGGTGGTACCTGCGGGCCACACATGAACGGACATATGCTAGCAAAGAAAGTCATCTGGAAAGGATACTATCGAGTACACTGAAACCGATCAGATCCGCTGGGTATGTCATCGTGACAAATGCCGCCGCAAATCTACAAAGACGTGCCCCCGCATATATTATACAACTCCACAGCCCCCTGGCCCTTCTCAACTTGGGGAATTGACGTCATAGGTCAAATCCATCCGAAAGGATCCAACGGCCATGAATACATCTTGGTAGCTGTCAACTACTTCACAAAGTGGGTGGAGGCCTCTTCTTACAAAATACTGAATGCTTGAAAGGTGTCCGAATTCATCAGGACCAATATCATATACCGATACGGGGTACCTTTCGAAGTCATCTCCGACAATGACACACACTTTGAAGGGTCTACTCGACGAGTTCGAAATCCGAAGGCATATATCATCCCCATATCGACCACAAGCAAATGGTGCCGTTGAAGCAGCCAACAAAACGCTGGAAAATATCATCAGAAAGATGGCTGACACAGGAAGAGACTGGCCAGAAAAATTGTCGTTAGCCCTTTGGGGCTGTCGTACTTCAGTCCGTACACCCACTAGGGCTACCCCCTATTCTTTAGCCTATGGTATGGAGGTTGTACTGCCCATTGAGATGGAAATCCAATCATTGAGAGTGATGATGGAATCAGACGTATCTGAAATTGACTGGGTCAAACAGCGCTATGAAGAGTTTGCCCTGGTCGATGAACGACGACCGTTAGCCCTGGAACATACTCGGGCATATAAAAAGCGAATAGCTCGAGAATTCAACAAGAAGGTCAAAGGCCGTGATATCCAAGTCGGAGACCTGGTGCTTCGCGAAAACCCCCTATTTATGTCGATACTAGGGGAAAATAGAAGTCTCCCTGGATGGGACCATACATTGTCAAACAGATCCGGTCAGGAGGTGTGGTGCTCCTCACCATTCAAGATGAGGAAGATCTTGTTCAGCCCTTCAACCTCGACAAGCTTAAGAGGTATTATGCATGAATCAAAAATTATCTTGCAATTGCTTCCCTCCCCAGCTCGCTAGGTTGAAAACACGAAAGGGCAGCCTTGGCTAAAGTTAGAGCACAAAAAAAAACAACAAAAGGAGGAATAAGGGCTCACTAGGTTGAAAACCCGAAATGGCAGCCTAGGCAAAAGTTAGAGCATAAGAAAAAAAAAAACCAGAAGAAAAGGGGAGGGAATGCAATTTCCGAATCCTCAGCATCTGACTTCCGGCCTACCAAAGTCTTCAGCATATTCAGGAAAAGTGGTCTTGACTGGCCAAAGAGAAAAACATACGACAAAGCTCATATAAAACAATCAAAATATAACATAATACAAGTCCATAAGGTGCAGCTTAGGAATAAGTGTCTAAGACATTTAAGATTAGCATTTATTTATGTACATTTGTCTATATACATACTATATGCTACATGTATCCCCTGTTCCCCCCCCCCCCAACTATCCTCTTTATTACAGCTTAGCCTCGGAACGGTCCATCAGCGTCTGCGACGTCCCAGCCGAGACCATATACTTTTGCGAGGTACAGAAGAGGCTCTAGTCTCACCAGCGTGAAAGCCACCAGAAGTGTCCTCGTTCTCTTCATCATCAGCATCGTCGTTGTCTTGGACAACAGGACGACTTGGGCCAGCGCCATCACCTCTATAGGCAGTACTCCGTCTGCCTGCCTGAAGAGGATCAGCCTCATCTGCCTGCCTGGGATTGCTCCGCCGACTTGCATTGCTCAATTGGGGAGACGCATTACTGGGACCCGCCTTATTTGGATCAGGAGCCATCCGGGCGCCAAGGCCATGCACTCGCCGAAAGTCCTCCTGCAGAGCCTGAGGGACTACCAACCCTGAGCTTTCCAGATCCTCGCCAATTTCCATTAGGCGTCTAAGCCACTGCTCACTCACTGCTCACTCGTCGGCCTAGCATCCGTCTCAGTACATGTCTGATGACACGGGAATGCCCCTCAGCAGCCACCAGCACCCATGATAGATATTCATGGGACAAAAACATATACTCAGAAAAGGCGTAAGCTGCCTCCCGCAAATCAAAGTCGAGCTGCCACATGTCCCGGATAAGCTCACCTATGTCCCTATTCATCTACAGTTCCTCAGTCAGAGGATGGTTCACATCTGGGATAACCTGCTCTCTGCCAAACTGGCGAAGGACCCTGTACGCCAGATAGAAAGTTGTTTGTTCAAGACCCGAAAAAATGACTTGGGCATGGACCCCAATAAACATGAAGAAGCTGCGGATCCACCAATGGCTGACAACCCAGATAATCTCCATGGAGCCGATACGCAAGAAATACTCAATCCAGTCATGCTCCGAAAAGTTGGTCTGATGATAATGGTCGCGAGAGCCATAGCTCCCGGGATCATACATTCCTCCCATTGGCACTGGGCCCATCATTCAGTTAAAATGCTCCTTCAGCCACATATGTATCAAAAGAGGACTACCGGAGGGAAACATTTCATCACCAGACGAAAAGGCATCTAGGCCAAACAAGGTTTCAGCCAAAATGATCGGGACTATATTTACTCGGCGGTCCCGAGACTGCAGCACCAGGTCCACGACCCGCACATCTATAAATCCGGGTCGGTCCACCAGAAGGTACCTGTGGGTTCCTGGGACTGCACTCGCTCCCCGCGCGCCCTTGGGTAGGGGTGCGCGTACGTGCGGATGCGTGTCACCACTGCTCTCATTCCATCCTCCCTTGTTTAGGGGAAGACGAAATTAAAAGTGCAAGAGGAGTGCTGTCTAAAATAGCTCGTTTGAATACGCCTCGGTAACTTCAGTGAATGTTTGGTCCAATATGGGAGCTTTGGGTTTTCTATATCAAGTTATCCCTTTTTTAGGGGATACCAGGATATAGGAATACATCACCCTTCCATTCCCATTTTCCCTTTTTAGGGGAAAACGGAAAAGTGCAAGAAAGGATGTTGCGAGGCTCCACTATGGATTTTATGAAAATTGCCTTATGGCCTATTTCGGATCACTATGAGTGCTTTGGGTTTTCTACATCAAGTTATCCCTTTTTTAGGGGATACCAGGATATATGAATACATCACCCTTTCATTCTCATTCTCCCTTTTTTAGGGGAAAACGGAAAAGTGCAAGAAAGGAGTGTTGCGACACCCCACTGGATCCAAAATGTTTTATAGAGTCTCCATCTTTATTTTAAGGAAGAAATAAAGAAAAACCAAAAAAGAAAAACCAGAGATTATAAAAACGGGTTCGGAGGCTAAGTTACGAGTTGGGAAGGTGCTAGGCACCCAACTCGCCCTTTCGGTCTCAAAAGCTGTTTTTGGCTAAAGTATGTTTTTTGTTATATTTATCTAACAAATAAATAATGCATTAAAAGACAGGAAATAAAAGCAAATACATCCATGGCTACATTATTTACGGACTTGCAGCCGTCTCCTTACAATAATCACAAATACATTTAAAAATATTTGGCCATAATAACGACTCTTTTACATAGTATTTTCTAACTAAATCCGGGCAGCACAACAGCTTATATTTTTACATTGGGCCGGATTTGAAAATAACTTTTATAAAAGAAATGCTCCTAAAGGTTTTACCTTCTAGAGCGTGGTGTGCTCGCTCTGTCTTTCTCGAGAGAGGGAGACTTTTTATGCTGCTGCTGCTGCGGTTTGGGCAGAGTAACGGCTTATTTTTGGTGGTTTTGGCCTTTTCACTCGGGTAGAGCAATTGCTCTTTCCGAGGTTTTTGGACCGGAGGAATATGGTGGATACCTAACTAGAGGGCTAGGGATCACTTTGACCGGTTGGTTTTAGGTTTGGCGAAGTTTTGGCAGGGCTTCGAGGCTTTTTAGGAGGAACTCACTATCACTCTCGCTCTATTTTCTCTTAGCGTAACGAGGACGCGGTGAGTTTGTGATCACTGATCGGTGTGTCGAAGGCAGACCCCAAGCTCCCTATTTATAGGCTGAAGGAGGGACTCATCGGGGATTACAAATTCCTTTTTTGTGCTTCATTTCCTTGTACACCGCGCTTCAGAAATTGCACAATGCGTTAAGTCCGGGGTGTACTGTAGCAGCTTGGCCGCCATAATACCTTATGGGCGCCGCGCCAAGGGGCCTTTTAGGCCGCACCCAACCACTATTCAGGCTTCCAATTTTGCACTTTTAGCCCTCGCATTTTACTGTTTTGTGCATCCTGCTTTGCCTTTTGCACTTTTAAATCCTGTAACTTGACATTTGTTAAGTTTTAACAGGTCTTGATATCACATGCAAGAGTTACATACCAGGGGTACGAAATTGGGGTTTGTACAGTACCGTCCCATGAGGCAAAGGAAAAGAGCAGCCAGCAGGTGCCGCAAATAGACCGGGTCATCTTCCCTGTACTCAGTATATGCAGCGGGAAGCATAGCCAAATTGAAGTTGACTCCATTATAGAAACCCGGAGTAGCCTCGCGGGTCGTGCCGAACAATTCCCGTATTGCCATGGAAGGGCGCCTCCGTGCAGAAGGCACATCAATGGGTCCAGTGGCAGGCATCCCCACCATAGCGCAAAATTCCTCGAAGGTGGGGCACATCTTATTTAAGCAGAAGTTAAAAAGATGGCTCTGTGCCGACCAGAACCTAGAAGCTCCCCTCAGTATATCTCAGTTAATGCGAAGGATCTACCATGACAGTAGGCCCGATACCCGTAGATGTGCTCAAACCACTCTCACTCTTCTGCCCTCAGAGAAAGTATCCAAAAGTCCAGAGCATTTTCATAAATCTCTATCTCTAAAGTCGTGTGAACTGGTGCGGACATCTCTGGAAAGGGACCAAAAATTAATTATATCTGACAAGAAAGGGGAGATTGAGCAAAGAGAAAACTCAAAAGAGCAGAGAAGGAAAACAGGTGAATGATAAAATTGGATGCTGCCTCGGCCTCCATTTATACTGAAAAAACGAGGAAACGGACGAATGCTGAGCACAGTGCGTGAATAGTGGCTGAAATAGAACTGCACAGAAGAAGCCTGGGGTGCCACCCATAGGCACTCCTGGTGTGGCGCCCACTTCCATCATGGGTGGCGCCAGGAGCCCCCACTACTGTTCTCCGAAACTGCCTGGTATCCTGGTTTCGAGCTCCGACCACTCACTACCAACTCTGTTTGATCACAAGAAATGAAAGAAAATGCCAGGGCTACGCAAATAGCCTCGCCTTCCAATTGAAATATCAAACATAGGAAGAGGCAGCTGTCTTTTCTTCCCCGTAGAGTGCCAGAAAAGCCCATTTTAAGACTGAAGGTGTATCCCTCTAAATCTCCATCCATAAATTGTAGTGTGCCGCTACCCCTAAATAATGGTTTAGATTTCTTTTATTCTTAGAATAATTGAGCCTTTGCATTTAATTCATGCATCATAAAATAGTATTGCATTGCATTTAGAAATATGTACGTAATCCGAATGCAAAACGAAAAAAAAAAAAAAAAAAAAAAAAAAAAAAGCTAATAAATGCAGGTAAACGGAGATGATGAGCGCGAGAAGATATGCTCCTGCCAAGGTTGCCACCCATGACTCGAGGGCCGGATCCGCCAATCCTATACTCTCGTCCCCTCGCCCGAGCACGACTCGATCCGCCGACATCATCGTCATCATCATCGCCCCGGCGTCTAGTCTGCCTCGCAGCATCATTTCCCCGGTAAGTGAACTCGTCCATAAGCCGCTGATACAATTTATTGATGCTGAAAAAGCCCCTCAACAGCCTCTTGTATGATGACACATTAACCTGGGAAAAGGTGTTGAGACAGCAAAAGAAAGTGTGTCAGTCTCCAAAAAAAAAGGGAGGAAAAAATGAATGATGATGCAAGTAAAAGAAGCAAAACACAAGAAAAATATTTACCACACGGGTGCGCTGATACTTGGATGTCATGATACTCCTCGTCTTCCGTCACGGATGGTACAACATCGGGTGGAAAAGCTTCTCTCGAAAATCGCATGTCGAGCGCCAAGAAGGCCTTGGCCTATCAAAGACGTCAGATGCACGCCTAGCTGCAGCAGGGGTAGGATGGAGCACTGTCCTCAAGAACTCCTCATATGTCCATAATCGGATAATCACTCTGAGGCATAAGATATCTTGATAGGTACAGATACATGTTCGGAAATAAGTCTGGGAATATCACCCAAGGAGGAGGTGCAGGGGGTGTCACTAGAAATGTTGGAAGCATAGAATGCTGACGGTTGACTCGTTCACCCATATATAACGAATCAACCATAATAGACACCATCAATATCTGGCATCGGCTCATCTCCAGAGAAATCATATAAGATCCTACCAGACCCCTCCAGGGGAATAAATGCACAGTGCCCGAGCTCGAGCTAGCTATCCTATCTCGCATCATTACCGTATCCAAACAGTGGCCATCCCGATCTCGCCCGGCTCGGTTGGCATTCACGCATTCAGCCAAAAAGGGCAACTCGTGAATGTGTTTGCGCAATGTGCCCGGGGTAAAGTGAAAGACATAGTAGGTCCAGACCTGCAAGAATTTTAAAAAAAAAAGAATCAGCAAAAAAAAGAGAAAAAAAATGCTGACAAATCAAAGAAAAGAAAAAAAATCAAGAGCAGAAAAAAGGAAGGATACCTCCCAAGCCGGAGCAAAGTCGTTAAGGGTCGGTGAATCATTACGGCTAGCCCGATCCATGGAAGCATAAAGCTCGGCTAGGCCTGCCTGCCCCCAGTCGTACTCAATGACACGGTCCAAATCCCGTAGACATCCGAGGAGGGAAACCCTCAAAGTGGTGGATGAATTGGCAAAAAGTGACATCCCCAGAAAAAAGAACAAAAACGCCCTGGCAACGCGAGCTACGGCCTCACTATCATTCTCGTTAACTTGCCCGGTGTTTACTAGAAGCCAACTTTTGACACTGCCAATAAAGATCTCATCTGCAGACTTGTATTTGGGCTCAAAACCCAGGAGATACTCCACCACATCGTGATGGTGCCGAATGGTATAATCCGACTCCAAAGTCCAGCCAATGCTGGTGGAAATACCCGTGATTGCAGCAAAATCACACGGGGTCAAAGTAGCCTCCCCCCAGCTGAAATGAAAAGTGTGGGTGGTGTCCCACCAATAGTCCCGCAAAACATCAAAAATGGGTAGACAACTGCGGAAGGGACGGAAAGACCGCAGGAACTCACTTAAGCCAGAGGACTCCACCAAAACCCGTGTCGGCAAGGGCATTGAGTTATAAATGTCTGAAACTTTATCACAGCTTGCCCGAATCCTAGTCAAGGAAGGCCCTGCGCGTCTAAAAAAAAAAAGAAAAAAAAGGAAGACAACAGCATCTCAGCATCAGGAAAAAGGGATGAGGTAAAATTCCTATCTTTTATTAAGCCTCCTATGCATGTCATTAAATTATGTCATATTCAAAAAAAGAAAAAAAACAACAAAAAAGAAAAACATATAATGTATGTTGTATGCAAAATTAAATATTACATCCTGCATACCAAGAAAAGAAAAAAAAAAAGAGCGTGTTGCATATATTACATTTTTACATGCATAAATAACCGTCATCAAAAAATATTTGCATTTTGCATAATGCATAAAAAAAAATATGTTGCATCTTTTTTACATTAAAAAGGGAAATACATGTGCATGTTTTAAAAAAAATATCCATGTAGCATTTTAGTAAGCATCTAAATTTTTCTACAGTGCATTTGCATTCCCATTCATAAAGAATGATTAAAATCTGATAGATGATATATACATGCATTAGTAATTCATCATATGCATTCATTTTTCAAAATAGTTGCATTTGGGCAATCGCTTGAATAAAAATGTTGCGAATATTTGAAAAGAAAGTATTTCTATTGCATTTGGCATACAGCTTTGCACCATGCGTCAAAAAAAAATATAACAAAAAAATATTGTTGCATAAAGTATCCATGTTACATTTTGCATGCATGCATCAAAAATGTGTCTAAAAATATATCAAAAAAAAAACATCATGTATCCGAAAAGTCTATTGCATGAGCGCGTATCATAAAAAAATTTTCTCAGCTCAAGCATGCATCATGTAGTCAAAATGTATCAGTTACATGAAATATGCATCGCAGAATCAAATAATGCAAATTACTCAAGTATGCATCACAAAAATAAATAGCATGAATTTCATATTTTTGCTATGAATAATTGCCAAATTGTATCATTTTAGCACATAAATTGCATGTATAAGCATCATAAGCAAGAACAGGTATGCTCCAAAACTCCAAAACAGTAAAGAAATTCGACAGATCTGAAAAATCGACCAAATGAGTTTGTGAAAAAAGAAACTTACAGCGGGAATCAGAAGATTAGACACATGTGTGTGCCGATCACGAAGGATGTTGCCCCAGTCATCCTTCGAGAAGAGATAATTGACGTGGTTTCGGACTAAGGGAGGAAGTTCCTTTCTTTCCTCACCCGAATTCGGGTACATCGGCGCCTTTCCCTTCCGAGATCTCGAGGAAGATGTCATCTATTAAACAAAACAAACAATTTGGCGAAAGAAAATCGAGAAAAGGTTGAGAAACAAAAAATGAGCTCGTCGGCAACAATGGAGGCGAAAGAAAAGAACGAAAGACGGAAAATGAAGCTGCTGCTTCTCTTTCCCTTCCCCCCGTCACTTATGGGGAAGAAAAGGGAAATTTTCACTTTCCCCCTCCGAAGTTCAAGGTTTAACACTTAAGTCCTCAAGTTTCCCAAATTGCAAAAAGGCCCTGAAGCTTAACAGAAGGTTAACAAAATTAGCTTTGTTAACAAAAATTGACGGCTATCCATCAAAAATCAAAAGAAAGCTCATATCCTCAGTAGGCTAGCCACAAAAAGGTCAGAAAAGCAAAAAAGTAGCAGCAGTGAAAGAAAAATGCAGTGACAAAGGTAAAATCCATGCAAAAGAAGAAAAAAATGCAACAAAACAAAAGAAATGCAAAAGCAAGCAAAAAAATGCAAGGAGAAAGTGCAGCAAAAGAAAGTATGCAGCAAGAAAAGAGAAATCAGCAGCAACAAAGCAAAAGAAAGAAAGCAGTGCAGGAAAACAAGTAGCAAAGCGAAAAAGGACAAAAGAATAGAACAAAAGCAAGAAAAGGTAAGGAAAGGTAAAGTATTCATATTTTACCTACATGCATCTCACCTGGTTTGTTGGGTCTTTTCCGCAAGAGGTGCATACCCCGGGTCACTTAGGGAAAAGATTGGTCCCACCATTGCATTCGACGAAAGATGTCGACCCCTGAGGATGCAATGTCTTATGATGTGTTCCACCTGGTTTGTTGGATCTTTTCCGCAAGGGGTGCATACCCCGGGTCATTTAGGGAAAAGATTGGTCCCACCATTGCATTCGACGAAGGATGTCCACCCCTGAGGATGCAATGTCTTATGATGTGCTCCACCTGGTTTGTTGAATCTTTTCCGCAAGGGGTGCATACCCTGGGTCACTTAGGGAAAAGATTATCGTATTCGACGAAGGGTGCCTCTCCCTAAGAATACGATGTTTCATAATATAACTATTGTTTGTTTGCATCGGGCCGAACTATGTTTGGTCTGATTCCTTTTATTAAGGGATACGTAGGCAGCCTATTTCGGTAGGTCCGACCATCAGAACATTTAATTTGCATATCTGCTTAAAACCTACGATACCATGCTACAACCGACTAAAAATGTCTAGGATATGTGAGATTTGACATTCATTATAGACTGCTGCATTATAACTGCTACCTGTTGCATTACTCCCCATTATAATTTCCACGAAATTTGGGAGTCTATTTCTTATCAATGATGTTCGTTTACTCGATAAGCTGCGGGTTACCCGTAAACTCCATCGTTGAGGGGCTCTGTAGATACCCCAATTTCGTACCCCTGGTATGTGACATGACATGCAATATCAAGACCTATTAAAACTCAACAAATGTCAAGTTACAGGGATTAAAAATGCAAAAGGAAAAGCAGGATGCATAAAACAGTGAAATATAGGGGGCAAAGTGTCAAAATGACCCCCAAAAAGAGGCCCAGGCGCCACCCACACCCCAAGCAGGCGCGGTGCCCAGATCCAATGTGGGTGGCTCCCAATAGTGGTTTATGTACTCTCCGGCTTGACTTTCAGTACAATCTCTCAAACGCGCGGTACAAGCTGATGAAGTACATAGAAGAAAACTTAATGACGAAGGAGTCCCTCCTTCAGCCTATAAATAGAGAGTCCCGGGTAGTGAGAAATCACACCACCAACTCAGCCTTCATCGCACACAGTTCACACACCACTGAAAGTTTACGCAGTGAGAGCGATCGTGAGAAAGAGAGTTCCCCTCCTCTAAAAAGCCTCGAAACTCCGTCAAATCTCCTCCAAACTTAAATCCAACCGGTCAAAGTGAACCTTAGCCTTCCAGCTAGGATTCCACCCTATTTCCCCGGTACAAAAATCTCAAAAAAGAGCAGTTACTCTGCCCGAATCCAGAGGCGAAATCCGTTAGAAGTTAGCGCTTGCTTCGCCTCGATTCCGCCAACGAAGCAAACAACATAAAAACACAAGCGCTTGCCCCGCTGCTTTCACCGGCGAAAGCTTACCGCCCGAATCTCCACAGCAACAAAAGACTCCCTTTCCCGGAAGAACAGAGTGAGCACACCCTACGCTCTTAAAGGTAAGCCTTTAAGAGGTTATATAAAAGGTGCTATTTTCAACCGGCCCGATATAAAAAATATAAGCAGTTATGCTACCCGGATTTCTATAGGAAATAGCACTAAAAAGAGCAATTATTATGGCCAAATATTTATAAATATATTTGTAATTCCTGGAAGGAAGCGGTTGCGAGTCTGTAATAATGTAGATACAGATATATTTGTTTAAATGCTTTATTTCATTTGCTGAATAAATATAATGAAAGCATATTTTAGCCAAAAACTATTTTTGAGACCGAAAGGGCGAGTTGGATGCCTAACACCTTCCCACGTCGTAACTTAGCCTCCGAACCCCTTTTTTACAAACTCTAGTTATTTTTTGTTTTTCTTTATTTCTCCTTAAAATAAAGATGGCGACTCTGTTACAACATTTTAGATTACAGTGAGGCCCGTAACATTTTTTTTTTTGCACTTTTCCGATTTTTCATAAACAAGGGAAGATGAGAATGAAAAGGGTGATGCAGTTTCTGTATCTTGTTTTCCCTTAAACAATGGAGGATGAGACACGGAAAATCCAAAGCACTCATAGTAATCCAGAATGAACCCAAGTCCACAGTGAGGCAGGGCGTGTTCCCACGCGCCTTCGCAACATCATTTTTTTGCACTTTTTCGTTTCCCCTTAAACAAGGGAAGATGGGAATGAAAAGGGTGATGCGTTTTCTGTATCTTGTTTTCCCCTAAACAAGGGAGGATGAGTTATGGAAAAATCCAAAGCACTTATAGTGGACTAAAGCACACTCAGTGACCGAGGCGTATTCAACGCGCTTTTGACAACACTCTTTTTGCACTTTTAATTTCGTTTTCCCCTAAACAAGGGAAGATGGAATGAAAAGAGTGATGTCCTTCTGCAACTCGCATTCCCCTAAAAATGGGAGCGCGGGGTCCGGGAGATTCCGAGGCACTCACAGGGACATATGGGCGCAAGGACACTGTCAGACAAAATGAATTTTCTTGGGTATTACTGGCCGAGCATGCGAAGGGACACAGCGGAGTATGTGAGGAAATGCGACAAATGCCAGAAATATGCAAACATTTCACGACTTCCCTCGGTCTTACAAGCACTGGTGGTCGCGGCATGGCCCTTTGACATGTGGGGAATCGACCCCATTGGCCCCTTCCCCAAAGCCAAACATGGGTGCGAGTATGATATTGTCACGGTGGATTACTTCACCAAATGGATAGAAGCAAAACCACTCGCTAGCATCACCGAGGATCAAGCAATAAAGTTCGTATACAAGAAAATATTTTGCCGATTCAGACTTCCTTGAATGATTGTTTTCGACCATGGCACCCAGTTTTCGAAGAAGTTCACTGCGAGCTGCCAAAGGCTGAATGTAAAGCATCGAATGTCCTCGGTAGCTCACCCGCAAGGCAATGGTCAAGCAGAGGTAGGGAACAAAAAGATCTTGCATGCACTAAAGAGGAACTTGGACGATAAAAAAAGAAGCTAGCTAGAATTGTTTCCAATTGTCCTATGGGGATGTCAGTTCAGGGATCTACTGATGAAACCCCATTTGCACTCACTTATGGGTCAGAGGCCATGACACCAGTTGAATTAGCCCTTCTAACATCTCGGGTCACCTTCTTCGATCAAGCAAAGAACGACTCTACCATACAGCTTGACCTCGATAACCTAGAAGAGAAACGACTGGAAGCCCGCCTCAGAATGGTCAACTACAAGAAACTTACTAAGATTCACCATGACAAGAAAGTTAAGCCAAGAACTTTCTCAGTTGGCGATTGGGTCTTAAGAAAGATAAAGGTGACAGGAAAAAGGCTGGGAAGAAACAAGTTTTCCCCAAACTGGGAAGGCCCGTTCAGAGTCACCAACATTGTTAAAGAGGGAACATACCAATTGGTAGAGTTTGACGGCACTCTACTGAGAAACCCTTGGCACGCCGATCATCTTAAAGTATACTACCACTAATGTAACCTCTTTGTAAAAGTTCTGAGTGCTCAATGAATGATGATATATTTTTTCAAAAAGAAAGTGTTCGTCTCCCGTTCATTCCCATCCTCGTACGGAGGTGGGACCAAGGCCTTATCCTCGGTACACGAGGAAGGTCACAATGAAGAAATGAGCTAAGTGCTTATTCCCATCCTCGTACGGAGGTGGGACTAAGGCCTTATCCTCGGTACACGAGGAAGGTCACAATGAAGAAATGAGCTAAGTGCTCATTCCCATCCTCGTACGGAGGTGGGACTAAGGCCTTATCCTCGGTACACGAGGAAGGTCACGAGGAAGAAATGAGCTAAGTGCTTATTCCCATCCTCGTACGGAGGTGGGACTAAGGCCTTATCCTCGGTACACGAGGAAGGTCACGATGAAGAAATTAAGGCCTTATCCTCGGCACACGAGGAAGGACCCAAATAAAATAAAAACATACAAGTATGGAACAACAAGCAAAATGAAAACAAAAAACATTGAGAAATTGACATATCAAAGCAAGGAACCAAGAGAGCAAATTGTTAATTACACTTCAAAACCGAATAAAAATTGCTTTAAAAATATGGGCACACACGCCCTGTTAACTCGACACATCGAGGATTAAGAATCATTTTGGAAGATCTACAACCTCGGCATCACGACCTGGGGAAGGCAGACCACGTTGTTCGGCGGCATAAAACTCATCAGCAAATTGATCGCGGTTGGACAGCTCACCCATGAACTGCCTCAACTTGAGCTCTGTATCAAACTCCACATCTTCGCCATTCTGAACGATGTTGATTAGGAAGATGGCATCCTGAGACCAAGGAGTCGGGGGCACCCATTCTTCAAGCCCAGCTTTAGCATCCTTCGCATGGATCATTTTCAGCTCGCCTTCATCGAAAGAGATCATTTCATGTCCCTCCCTTGACGCATCCCCAGCGAAATGCTCTCCGCCCCAATCAACGATGGTCCCGAGTGTGACCCCCGAAGAAGCAGCTATCCGGAGAACATGGCGAACACCTCGCTCATAATATAGGAGGACCTCTTTGGTAAATTCTTCGGTATCCTTGAATTGATCAAAGGTAGAGGCCCTCACCTCATCGATCCCCCTCTCTAGATCAGCAATCCTAGTCGAGGACTTAGTTGCTTCCTTCTCTGCCAAGGACCTCGCTTGCTCGGCCTGGCCATCCCTTTACTCGGCTTCGTTGGCACGGGTTTCAGCCAACTCTTTCTCTTTGGCCAAAGCAACTACTTGGGCGAATAATCCCACTAGCTCGGCTACCTTCTGGGCATGGTAACTCTCCAAAGATGTCAGTCGAGCTTTGAGGACTTCAATCTCATCATGGTCAGCTTGGGCCCGGGTTTTAAGCTTCTTCACCTCACTTTTAGCCCGACTAGAGCGATCACTTAGCGAATTGACAAAAGAGCATAGCTACGAGGAAACAGAAGGCTGAAAAATTAGACACTATACATCCAATAAAGAGAAAGAAAAAAAGAAAAATAAGAGCAAGGAAAGATTTTTACCTCGCTCAAGCAGAGTCCAATACGGCCTATGGCCTCATTGGCAGGCAGAGAATTGGCAACCCCGACCATGTCCCTCATCTGGGCCCGGACGACTATCCCTTGCCCCGCCAGGGCGGCAGGACCATCCCGATAGATCACATCTATATTTTGTAACGCCGGGACATCCCCGATGTTTTGCCCCAGTTTGATCCCCGCGGCCCGGGCAGTCGGCACCGAGAAGTCATCTTTTAACCAAGGCAAAGTCTCCCCGCTGGACGAGGAAGCTACGGATATACCCTTCAAATTTTTAGAAGCAGGGAAGCGAGCAGACGCGTCCTCGAGGCTTTGCTCAGAGCCCGCTGGTACCTCCTCGATCAGTCGCCTTTTTGCCAAAGGAGGAGCTGGGGCACTTTCGACGGAGGCCGACCTAGTAGTGGTGGCAGGAGTTTTCTTCACCGGGGCTTGAGCTAAGGGTCTGGGCTTCCGAGTTACGATAACCTTGGGTGGTACTCACCGAGGAGTCGTTGAAGTTGTGGTAATTGGCACAGTCGAAGATCCAGCGCCTACTTATCGGTAGGCAGAGTGTAGGCCTTCGTGGGATCGGCAGCTGCATCCCTCAGCCCGGCTCGGCGGGCAGTACCCCAGGTCTGCCTGGCTGGCAGTCCTCCCAGAAATCTGATCTAGATCCAGCACCATATCTGAAACAACAAAAAAAAGTGATAAGTCAGAATTACGAGTAAAAAGACAGAGATTAAACAACAACAAAATAAATACAAGTCAAACAAATTCTTTCATAGCCTTCGAAGTTGAGAAAGTCGTCTTTGCATCGAGGACAATCCTCTTTAAATCTATTCCCTTCGTGCATCGACCACCCCGAATACTGGATATACTCAGGAACCTCACAACGAGGATTAATTCCTTCAATCTTTTTGGTGGACATGCCGACCATTCTCAGTAGAACCTCGTCCTCGGCCACTGAACTCCAGCAGAAAACCCAAGCAGGTCCAGCCCCGTGCACCCCCAGGAAAGATTCAATGGCCACTCGAGCCGACTCCTCATATTTGTCCAAAGTCCTGGCAGAGGAAAGGGACTTAACATCAGAAATTGAAAGTCGAGGAACAGGAAAATTCCGTCCTACTCGACTCTCGACCAAGAGGACCTTCTCGTCCTAGTGACCTATTTTGCCAGGGGGCTTGGCGAACAAGTTAATTCCCCGGTTGTGATGTTTACACCGAAGCCGGTTCAAAGACTTGGTCATAGAAAAATAAGTCTTAAATAGGGGAAGGGTAGGCTCAAACCCGAGTACGCAGACACAGGCGGCGAAGGACACCAAATACCTTACCAGGTAGAGAGAGATCGAGGGGATGGGCGTCGGCCTCTTCGAGAAGCTCGCAAATTAGAGGGTCGAGAGGCACCCGAAGACCCACCTCGAAGAAGGTGGTGTAGAAACCCACCCTATCACAACGATTCCTAAGCTCGTCCAAACTAACAAATTGGGGGGGGTAGACCCTCAAAATTTCTTGGAACTATGATTGTACTTTTCATTCCAAGCGACAACATCCTCTTGCCATATATTATTCCTCCATTCCTTAAGTACTCGGCGAGCTGGTGGGGCATCCTCGATCCCACCTGGGCCATCCTCGACTCTGGCAACAGCCGAGGAAGTTTCTCCATTCTTTTCGCGAGCTAGAGTCCTATTAGCCGCCACCACCTCCTCGGTAATGATTTCCCTACATTACTGGTTGAATAAATATCTTAGGGCCTTTTCTTTGTCCCTGCAAATCATCATGACTGAGCCAACGGGGAGATCCTCGGTCATATACTCTTCGTTGGGAAGGGATGGCAAGCCCTCTACATTATACCCCTTTTCCACCAAAAGGGGAACTGTTCGGCTTGGCAAAACAATTTTCCAGGCCCCATCGGTCTGGAAATATACCCTACGGTTTAAGGGAGATCAAGCATACACGAGATCCGGACTTACGTGATTGGTCCTCATCCCAGGTCTCGACGCAGTAGAAGAGTTAGGCGAGGAGGAAGAAGAAGTTTCACTGGGCGTAAAGGCGGGGACAGGTGTCATGAGGCATAAACCCTAAAAATTATGAATATATAAGCAGCGAGCAAGAAGGGCAAATACCTGTGAATCAAAGGTGATGAAGAAGGAGAAGTAAGATAACCGAGCACCTAGAAAAAGAACGGTCATCGGAGTTAGCATTGAAGTGACAGAAACGGTGGTTGAATCACCAGAAAACTGCTACAGACCCAGAAACCAACTCAAACAAACACAAAATACACGAAATTGACTTCAAACGAAAGAATAGAAGAAGGTAAACCTGAGAAACTAGATTGTAAGGTAAAATGACAGCTGGAAATGACAAAAAATGAAGAAAATCGGCAAGAGAACTCTTTCGCCTTCACAAAGGTGTGGTTTTTAGGAAGGAAAATACAGAATAGCTGCTGGAAGCGTAAGGAAGAAGCCAGAAGTGAAGCCCTTTTTATACAGACCCGAGAACGCCAGGTCGACCCGAAAAGAAAAAACGCAGATCCTACCTACCCATTCCCAGGCCGACACGTAAGCAGTAACCATGCAAAGGTCGTACACAAACCGACAACGTTTTAAAGAATGACGGTGTCACAATTATGAACAGTAAATGGAAATAATTACATATGACCCCTCGATAACCGTGTCATTTAATGCAGACGGCGGACCAATTTCCCACATAATTCCACTATTAACTCCTAATTCATCCTCGACTTCAAACTCGACCATGATCGAACAAAAAATAGTTGACGACGAAGAGCGACCAAACCGATGAAACCCTACGAAGATATAATGCTCGACAACCGAATGAAGAACTCAATTATATTTTCCAAGTTAAGGATAAATCCTCACACTTGGAAACTCAGGGGCTATTGAAGGGACTCGACCTGGGTCCTCTTACGTGGAGCGAGCACGTGGCTCCCAACTAGGCATGGGTAGGGCCTATCCCTCAACAGCTCATCAAACTTGAGGACCGACCATTGCCGACCATTACTCATTTGGCCGAACAAAATATCCTCGAAACAACCAAAGGTCACTCCAGAAGCCGAGCAAGATCGACCACCAAGTCGAGGAACATCCATACTCGATATTCAATCACTCCGACCAAGTAATTACCAGATGTTAGATCCTGATTGGAAGCCACGTATCGTCCATGCAAGCATAGGTCAACCAATGAGAGGTTAACAGCGATCTGACCAAGCAACAGGCCCTTACATGTGAAGGGAAGTTATGACTTGGCAAGTAAGCAACCACCAACTATATAAGGCTACCCATAGGCCATCAACTAATAAGAAGCTGTCTGCCAGCCGACCAGCAACAGGTCCATATGCCCAAGGGCCCCTACATTGATCATTATCCCTAAGGGACAACTAAGCTAAATATATGCTATCACTGGAAGCTTAAGGAAACGCCTAGCTTCGGCACATATATTCCTTGATTACTAACTCTCACAACGGAGGGCTGTAGCTGGGAAAACTCCTAGCACCCTAACGGTAGTTTCATTCCAGGTCGTGAAAGGTCAAGAATAAGCATAATCAATCAGTTTACAAGTAAACCCAAGCCCAGATATCCTATCCATTTTGGTACCCCAAGTACCCCCATTCACCGACGTGGACACTCGCCAAAGACACGTCAACTTCGATCCATTACGTGGATCACCAGCATAGTCACCCCATCTTTATGGCGTGATCATTGACTTTGCACACTATTTTTACATAATCGGTCTTTGGAATATAACTCGTGTGATGTAATCCTAGCAAGCCCAAGACCATGTCAAAATCAAGTGTTAATAAATCTTGATGAGTTCGTGAATATTCAAGGAATCAAGCATCCAATATACAAAATGAAGATCTCGAAAATCATGCAATATGATTAGAAGATTCAAAGGGTTTACATCAACTTAATTCGAGGCTTCGTTGGAGATTTAGATTATTTTATTGGCTACTCTTCAAATGTCAAGAGATGGGTTAACAATGATGCTACAATGGAAGTTATAATTTTAGAAGGCATATAGTGTAACTTGGAGGGCTTAAATGACAATTTTGGAAGTAGAAACCCTTAAAAAGTGAGTCCATAAGTTGAAGGATAACTTCGAGAGCTTTTAGCATTTAATGGAAGACTTTAGAGGTCCAAAGTGCAACTTTAGAAATATAGGTCTTCCTAAAAACGAGATTGTTTAGCCTTTAGGCATGTAATGTTATTTCCTTCTTAGCTTTGGAGGTCTTTGACCATGGTTTCCTTTTAAGACTTGGAGTTATTTGTTTTCCCAAGACTATAATTAACTTTTTCTTAGTCCTAGAATAATTCATTTTAGTTTGGTAGTATAAATAGATGTCTTCTATCATTATAAATTTTACCCAAGATTATAATAGAGATTGTGAGTTTCTTCAAAACTTGTTGGTTCCTGGTGAACTATTTTGAGCTTTTACAAGAGGAGTTTTGCAGTTGTTTTAAGTGTGACTTATCAATTGGTTTGTTCATATCAATTGTAGTGTCTTTCATAATCTTAGGTTCTTAGAGTTATATTGCAAGATGAGGCTTGTGCCAAGGTTCCAATTGTTGATTCAAGGGTCGAGGGGTCCTTTTCATAACCATCCTTTCGAGCTTGCTTCCTTTGTGACGTGAGTAAATCGTTCTTCAACGAAGTCTTTCGAGAAGTTTGTATCACTGTGGCCAACCAAAATCTAAGAAAAATCAAGACAAAGATTGTGATTGACACATGTCATGTTCTTATGACCACTTGTGTTGAAAAGATTATACACCACTGGTGAATAAAAAATTTACTCTTTCAAATAATGGATAACTAAATCTTTGACGATCCAAGAATCCCGATGTATAAATGAAAGTGCTCTTCATTTGAACATTTACTTGGTGATAACATATCAAAATTGGCCAAATTACATAGTAGACATATCTTTGGACTAACAATTCATATTGATTAACCAAAAATGTTTTACACATGAGCTTCTTTCCTATCGCACATTGTAAGAAACAAATAGTTTTAATGGTCATGTGTCTGTCGGTATCCCGATTCCATAAATACTTTAAAGTTAAGCATAGAACTCAAACGAATTTGGCCACTTCCAAAGTCAGAAGTGACTTATCAAAGATTATCCGTAAGTATACATCCTCACGGAATCTATTTCAAGTCATTAAGAGATTATTCTCGGTCTCCACCTTGTAGATATTACATGTAGCGGGCACTTTTCCCTTGAAAACACATATTTTATAGTGCTTACAAATCATAAATAGATAAGCCACTTTACTCATTAAAAGAAAATAAGATATTTTAAATATTGCGTTGGGGTTCCTTGATTGGTGATCAAGATATGAGGGCTTTAAACTCGTCTCTTGTTAAATTTACTTGTAAGGCCTTTATGTCAATGAAACAACTACATTCTAGGTTAATTTCATATAATTATAGAGGTATGCAAGGGCTTCATTTTTAGTTCAACACAACTATATATGCCTCTGTTGGAATATGCCTGCTGATGAACAACTTATTACTTAATATATTCCGAACATTTTAATTTGTTTGCCCCCATCACTGTGTGTCATAACAAGTGACTAAAAGGAATGTGTACCGGTTAGTGTGGTAACTTGTTTTACATCACATAGGTCTTAGACTAGGAAAGTCCTTGTCTAGTTCTACTATTTCTTGATGATCAACAGACTAGTTATTCTAGTACACCAGCGCCAGCAGACCTGCTACAATGTGAAAAATCTTCTGAAGACCAGTCACCAGCAGACTTGCTACAACGCAAATTATCTTGAAGATTCGTTACCAATAGACATGTTATGGTTTGATTGTTTATACCGCAACTACGTCAACCAGCAGTCCTCTCTACTGGAAGACTCAACTTTCATAAAAGAATATCATACCAGCAGATTTAGCTCTGCACGTGCTACAAAAGAGAAAAGATTGCGGTTGTTCAAGAAAACGACAAATTATTCAAGCCTTAAAAGTCATTCAGATTTTAAGGATCCTGACACCTCAAAACCTGTATGATTTTTATCTCTCTACATTTGGTTGAAAAGTCAAAAAGAATCCACTTTATTGGACAAACCATCTATTAGTGTACTATGCTTCAGACTTACTTTTCAGAGACACGTCAATTCAGTCTGGCGGGAAACAAGTCAAGATCCATATAACAAAATCTTTATCCAACAGTCTTCAACGACAACACTGTTCCAAACGGATAGAAAATCTCTCAACATATCTCAACGATCAAAAGACCCATGTTTATAAAAGAAAAACATCTTCTCCTCTTTCTAATAGGGACACCGCTAGAGAGCAAACATATAGAGATCAGAGCACAATAGAGCTGATCGACAAGGCTGTGAAGATCTACAAAGAAAATCGTCTTTAACAATGATTCTCTTAGATCATTACAAAAGATCACAGTAAAAGAACCCAGACCTTAGCAAAACACTTTCAGTGTATTGCTAGTAAGAAAAGAGAAAAGGAGAAGAAAGAGATCGGAAAATCACAAGACAAAGATCGGTGTCTCGATCAAGAACTTACTTCTTGATTTGAGTTCCTCAGCCTCCTTCGAAGATCTCAGTCTCTAACAAAGCTTTAAAAACTTTATTCTTAAGCTAGATGCCAAGCACTTCAGATCCGTTTGAAGATAGATCTTGAAATATGCCCAAGGAAGATAAAGAGTTGTCTGTCTGCATTGCACTCATATCTTCATATTTGTATTATGCAATCATCGATCATCATAGGGAGTCGAGTGCTCTGTACTCAGTCTTTCAGATATCTCTTATCTGAATGACCCTAAAAATGTCTTCTCATATATGTTCCTCGTTGTCGTCTCATACTGCTATCTTTATTTAAGAACTTCTTCTATGAATAATAAAGTAAGAATTAAAGTTTGGGACTATGACAATAGATAATGTACATAGATAGTCTAGGTTGATATATTATGTAAGTTTGTCTTTGAATAAACTTCAGATGTTCTTTCATTTTATGTATTCCTTAAAACTTAGCCTTGATTCCTCTATGAGCTTTTATAAACTGTTTTACTTATCCGAAAGATATTCTCTCATGACTTCCTAAACCTGCATTTGGAGAAGGCTTAAGTGTGTTGTTGTTCTGAACATGTATTCGTGTACAACCACTTAAGACTTCTTATATAAATCTAAGCCTTACTATTTTTGCTGCAAAACTCTTTATTCTGGCTTTCGATTTATTATCAGTCTGCCAGCAGAGTTCATTACTTTTCTCATAGTAAGTCTGTTGTTCCAAGTTACCAGCAGACATGTCTCCTCTACAAATTGGTTATACCTTTAAATCTGCTCTTTATGAATATCAAAAGAAAATTTAAAATTGGCATCATATGCTATTCTCCCCCCCCCCTTTAGCCTATTTGAGCATTATTATGGACAAACAATTGGTATCAGAGCCTGACTTTGAAAGCTTCTTGTCAGGTCTAACCACCTTAGAGTTTGACCCCCGTTGCTCAATCCAGATGCAAGTCAAAAGAAAATATTTTTCTTGTATTAATATTTCAAAAATTCTTTTGACAAGGATTTCTCATGAGATACATTTTTTTTTTGAAAACATGTTTATTTTGAAAATTTATTTTAATCGTATCTTTGAAGTTATAATATTTCTAATTCTCAAGCTTTAATCATGAAAATTAATAAAAAACAATCAAGATTACATTGAGTTCATGCAGCGATAAGACGATATTTCAGATAAAAATTGATGATGCTGAATTTTGCGTAGGACATCTTGTTTGAATACGAACAATACCTACATAAAGAACACATTGGGTGTGAGAGATTAGTATCGAGAAAGAATAAGGATAATAGCAGAGATTGATTAAGAAAGTGTGTGTGATTATATGCGAAAGCGTATGTCATACCTTTGACCTTATGAAGTTTGCTATATATTCCCACCGAAGGAGAGTTATTATAGGACCTGAATTTGATATAGATTCCATAGTAGCCATTTTCCCCTTTAGTAATGCAACAGTTCGGAAACGAACATGTTGATCAGCTTCCATCTACTTATATAATTAAATTCAAATTATCGCATTTGTCATATCCGCCTACTGCCTAACCTAAGACTTAAGTGAAAAGAAAGGTTGAGAGATTTGCTCGTCGCTTCGGTGATGATTCCGATGCAGGAATAGTTAATGCAACTAAAAAACGTTGAGAGAAGAAGTGAACTTTTTGCTACTTACTTTTTTTGGATACGATCACTGTGAAAGAAAGGTCGAAGGGCCTTATGAAGTTGTAGTAACTGAGCCCCGGGAATCTAAATAAAGCTTTCTTTCTCGACGAGATTGTTAGTAACATAGATTTGACCTAGGACTCTTACGTGTCATGAAGAATTGAATCATAAGTCTTTTCATGGCTTGGATTAGGGTTTGGTGAAGCCCATCGCTACAGCTAAGATGCCCGCATAGGCCGCATAGAACATGACGAGGAGCCTGCGTGGGGATTGAAAGGATCACGTGCGACTATATATCTATACTTGAAATCGTCATGTCTTGCTTTTATGGAACCTGGATTTGTGAAATGACTCTTATGCCCATGTCATTAATTTTAGGATGTTTAGAGATATGTAATTTTTAAAGTGGAAACCCTAATTACATAGAGAAAAAAGTAAGTGGGAATCAATGATAAAAAAACTTAAGATAATGATGAAAGTATCGATGTAGAAATTGCAAATTCTAGTTCTTAATTTCAATAGTCCAAGTGACGAAAGTTTGATCATGTGGAAATATCTATGAGCGAACCCGGAAGGAGAAGCAAAATTCATGTATTGGGGCAATCTATTCTTTTTTTAAAAAAAAATTAACTTAAATCTCTTTTAAACACTTAGGACTTATTTGGTAGTTAGGACAGGATAAACATTATTATTAGCGTATTTCTTATTAATCCAGTACTATATAATGAGGGTAGTTTCGAAATAAAAAATACCAATCATGTATTAGATACCAAACATCTGAAAATTCATGATTATTCATATCTAGTCTTAATCATGGCTACCAAGTGGCTCCTTAGATTTCCCTTCCATCTCAAACACATACTTTCTTAAACTTATACTAGTTCTTTATGAAATATCCATCCAAAAAATATTTTGAACGACATATACTCATAAACAGAATAGAAGGTATCAAAAGAAAACCAACAATGGGTCTTTTCTTTAAAGTAGTGTACAAGGGAAACTTTGTATCAAATAATGGATATTTGGTTAAAATATAATGGAAGGAAGTGAATAACATATTATTAGTAGGCAAAAACTTGTGTAAGTGGTCTTATGTATATTTTTTGTAAGACGGATCCTCATTACCCGATGCACCGTGTGTTGGTGGGTTGAACCATGAAAGAGTGGAGTACCGTTTTACGAATTAAGATCCGTAAGACGGTCTTACAGAAGACCTACTCTTATTAGTAGATAACTAGAGTCCCGGTCTCTACACCACCATCACTTGTTCTCACTTTTACCTCTAATCAGGCTAGGACACGCAACTTATTTTGGCGAGGATTTTAATGTCTGTTAGCTAACAAGTTGAGGAGAAAAATAAGGTAGTGTTTGGTAACATTCTATTTCTTCTTTTTGTTTCACATGTTTTTGTTTCACTTTGTTTCTATTTTGGACGAGAAGCAAAAACATATTTGATAACTGTTTCTATTTCTAGTATGAAAAAAAACAAAAGCTAAACATTTTTAATAAAAAATTTTATTTCCTTTCACAAAGTTATATTATTTTTCAAAAAAATTAACACATTACAACTTCCATAATATTATATTATATCATATTCGACCGGGTTGAATAATAATTTACCTGATTTCATCTACGATTTAAAAAAAAATTGTGGATATGCAACTCCTCATCAGTTTGACCAGGTACGGGTCGGGTTGAACGGGTGACATGTCAAAATAGGTCAAAACCCAGAATCCGAATATCAAACTGTCGAAATGGGCCGGGTTAAGCGAATATCAGGTTAAAACGAGACGGCTCGTCTTGATCCATATTTTCTCCCAAAATTTCATAAATTTATAGAGTAACAGCTATCATGTCAAAATGGTTAACATACTCGACTTGCATTAACCTGACTTGTTAATATTTTTGGGTTAAAACGGGTTATTCGGCTTAACCCAAATATATTAACAAGTTGGGTCGGGTCTGGTGATTTTCTGTCTTATAAATAAATTAGAGTTTACCGTGTGTGTATATATTAATAAATAAATTAGAGTTGAAAATTTATCGTGTCAAAGTTCGAAGGCTCGACCTCATTAAATTGACCGACCTTAACTTTTCCAAATTTAAAAAAAGAATAATTTCTTTTAAAGAAGTAACATTTTTTTTTCATTTCTAAATTTTGGGGAAAAATAAGAAACGTTTCTAGTTTGTCAGAAATATAAATGATTGTCAAACGTATTTCTATTTTTCACAAAAAAATTAAAAATAAAAACAAAATATTAGAAACGAAATAGTTACCAAAAAAGACCTAAAGAATTGATTTAGACACTTAATATTTTCAAATCAGAATCTTAATCAAGTATTTTTTTTTCTCCTCAACCCATTTGCTAACAAACGTTAAAAATCTACCGTCAAAATAAGCCACATATTCTAGTTTGATATGGACTTAAGTTACTAGTTGTCAAACATTAACTAGATTTATTGAATCCCCGATTAAAAATTTCATTCATTCTGGGTAAAGAGTCTCTATTTAGAAGTTAATTTTTTTAAAAAATTTAGTAGCTTATTAGTAATAAAATTATAAAATAATAATCTTATACTTTAATTTTTGAAAATATATTTTTTAAATAAAATATTTAAAAATAAAATAATAGATTCTTTATCAGAAACAAAGGGAATATATTAAATCCTCTTATATTAATTACAAAATGATTTTGAGTATTTTAGTGCGAACTTCATACGGATGACAAGTTTTGATACTTGATTGGAGACCAAGGCTTAAAAAAGTAATCCATGTGACTGCCCACACCAAAGTCTCTCCATGTCTTTGTACTTTCAGTTTCAGAGAAGTAATTCGCTATGTCAATCATTTCCCTTGCATGTAAATAAATTTAGATTAGACCGCAGATGTAAATGAAATCAATTTCTAAAAATCAATCACCAATGATGAGATTTTAGGGAAATAGATGGAAATATAATTTTTAAAGAATATTTAGTGATATATGAAATGTGATTACTAATATAATATATATTTTTATTATTAGAATGTTTGGTAAGAAACAAAATAACATGAAATGAAATGATAAAATTAAGACAACTGACAACATTATCTCGAAATTGACAAATACTTGTTAATAACTTTCGTTCTAAAATTTTGACAATAGTGTTATTAATGCCCCCACAAAATACAAGTTATTCATTCTTTTCCAATTTTGGTAAAAAAATAAATTATCCAACATCAATAAAGCAAGAAAAATTTATTATATTATATTAAAATAAAATAAAAGCTAATGTTATAAATATACTAGTTCAAATAAAAATTGATTAAACATTTGAAACAATTCGAGAAAAATATATATTACTACTAAGCTAAAATAATTACTATCTTATTCTAATATGACATAATTTGAGACCAAAAAATGTTATAAGCAAATAGTTGACCTGATAGAAAGATATAATTGTCATTTTACATGGATTCCAACTAGTCGGAATCCAAATATCATCTCTTTCATCGGTATTGTAATTTCTTAAATAAATTAGTAGAAAAGTCAAATTAGTAATCAATTCTAAGATTTCAATAATCCATATTTATTCCAAATATTAATATGACAACCCCAAACTTACTACTTAATTCCATGGAATCAATTCCGTTTGCGTACCAATCGAGGCTTTATTGCTTTTAAAATTATATTGGCGCGTAAATGGATTGATCTAACGATTGACTCTATTCATCCTATTAACCTTAAGTTCGCGCCTTATTTTCCCGCGTGTTATGAAAATTCTTATTTCCCGCATGTTTGAAAATTTTCCTTAATCTTTAGTGTGCCTCTATAAAACTACATCACTTTTCAAACCGCTCTTTTTAATTTCCTCTTTGGTTATTCTCGGTTCTATGGTCCTGGAACTAATACTAGTGCAGAATTTCAAGCGCTTCGTGATGGTCTGGTGATGTGTTGTGAATTGAATTATGATCGGATCTCAGTGGAAGTAGATTCTTTGGTCGTAGCTTCAGCTATGAAGGGCACGCGTGGCTGTCCTTGGCTCTTTACTTATGATCTTAGACGTTGTTTTCTGGGTAATAACGAGTTACATCACGTGTTTCGTGAAGGGAATTCTGTTGCAGATCGTCTAGTTGCCTTAGCCCATGGTAGAAGGAGTGACAAGAATTTTTCTACGGTTCACCAGCTTCCGGGGGAGGTTCGTCGTGCGCTTTAGCAAGATGTTTTAGGCTTATTCTCTTTTCGTAGGAAGTCTTAGTTTTTGTATTTCCTTTTCGAGGTCAGACTCCTCCGTCCTTCCATTTATAAGAGCAAGGCTGGTTGTCCCCCTCAAGTTTGTTTTGCTCATTTTTTTCTTAATAAAATCTTACAGGGTGCCGTCCTGTTTAAAAAAAAACGCTCTTGTATTGTTAAATATATGAGTTGAATCTACATTAGGTCAGTTCTAATTTGTATTTCGTCTTCTCGTTTTTAAAAAAAAATTACAACTACTAGTTTGTTATCTACCTTGTAATAATGAATATGAAGATTTGATTCTCATGACAAAAAATTGTTTTGGAGGATTCATCATTTGAATATGTAAGGATAATCGTGACTAACTACGTAAAAATGATATGACATGAATTTATGTTATCGTGTTTAGATACGTCTTTTGATTATATTTTGATCAAGCTAAATTCAGTGCTTTTGATTACCAAATTCTCCTTAAACTCGTTTTATTTTTTAAGATTCATAAGATTGTAGAAAATATATTTATAAGAATCTAAGTCTTTTCCATGAATAACCTTCGAGAAGGATAGGCTATACAAACAACAAATTTGTTTAGAATAAGGTGTTCAACTGTTCATCACGGTGTGTGTTATTTAGTTAAAATGTTTTTCAAGCATTTTTTTTAATTATTATTATTTTGTAAAGAAAAGGTTTTGTAGTCTTCATGAGAAAGTAAACTTATTCAAGTTAGCAATACATGACACCAATACTTTATGAAAGTTCCTTAGCATAACAAACACACCAGTGTCCAAGTTAGGTATCAAATTTACTTACTTTACAAATATACTTAATTGAGAAATTAGAAATTATACCGTCAACAAATTTTTTTATTATCAAACTGGTCAAAATTGAAAAATTAAAGTCAAAATTATCTTTTACGTTTCAAAAATTGAAAACTAGAATAGAACACTATAAAACTCATACTGTGTGTGCCGAATTTCCTTAATTCCTTTGAATAAGAACATTAAAATAATTATAGATGTATCATATTAAAAGTGGAGTATTAACTAATTTATATGAAATAATTAGCTGAAGATAATAGGACTTGTTAGTCATCCATGACCCTATTTATGGTAATGACATCATGATCCACGGTCGCCAGTCGCCACCAGGAATCCTTGGTGGCACCAGCCTTACCAAATTTCAAACTATATTTTGGATGGCTGACATGTACGGCTTGGATTGATTTTCATACCGCATCCTTAGATTTCCAGTCCCGCTTTTATATTCTCTCTTTCTCTCTCCTCCCTCCAACTTCTCAGTCTACTGCTATCGTTTCTCTCTCATCGCTCTCAATTTTGTTTCTGTTTTGATTGAATTCGATTTTGAAAATCCAAACCAGGATTAACCCGAAGTTAACTAATCCGATTGGATCCATAATCAGCAGCCAATTCTGGCATTAAATTTAAATCCAATCGTGTAAATCTCAGATTTAGGGGAAAATATAGTATTCAAACCCTAATTTAAATTTCTTACTGTTTCTGTTTGTTTGAAGATCCGTTCATTGTATTTATTTTTCTATATATATGAATATTTAATCGGGGAGATTTGGTAGTGACTTATACTTGTTGCCGATTTGAATCGATTTGCACTTAAAGATCGATATCGAGAACAAAATCCGGTGGTGAGAATGGGGAATAAAGGAGATGAATGTGTGTCGATTCAAGATGTGGAGGAAGGCGAGATATCTGATTCGGCGTCTGTGGAGGAGATAAGTGAGGAGGATTTTGTTAAGCCTCCGGAGGCAACGGCGGCAAAAGTGGTGGCGGCGGCGGGTTCTGACTCGAAGCAGCAACAGCAGCAGCCTAGGGTTTGGACGATGCGAGATCTATTAAAGTATCAGAATAAGTTTCAGATTTCGAGGAATTACGCTCCTGGTTTGTATAATTTTGCTTGGGCTCAGGCAGTCCAGAATAAGCCACTGGATGATTATTTATCGACGGAGTTTAATAATAACAGTGAGAACAACAGCAATGATGGGAATTTGAAGCGGTCGTCTTCGTCTAATGATAGCACAAGGGATAATGGTGGTGGTTATTTGAATTCGGCCTTGATTGGAAATGGAGTTGGTAATAAGATCGTAATTGATGTTACCGGTGATGAGGATGATGATAAGATGGTAGACAAGGAGGAAGGTGAATTGGAGGAGGGGGAAATTGATTTGGAAATGGAGGTGGTTGAGGGAGAGGATTCGAAAAATAATGAGAAACCAGATGATAATTTGGATAAGGAAATGAGGTTTATTCGCGAAGGGCTTGAGGGTGTGACTGTGAATGAAGCAAAGAAGTAAGTTTGTCAAAATGAAGCTCAATCATTTAGCCGACTGACTAAATAATTTGAATGACTGAAGTTATTGATGAAATGCAGGGTTTTTATGTGGTTTATGGCATTGATTTTCTTTTGTAGGTCGTTTGAGGCACTCTGTTCCAGATTGCAAAACTTGTTGGACCGCTTATGGAAAGTGGTTTTGGAGAATTCTGTTACTAAGAAGGATGATATAGTTCTATTATCATTTTCCGCAGTTCAGATTGTTAATACTGTAAGACATCAAATTATTCTATCGAACGTAACTTTAATGTCATGCCTCTCTATTTGCATTGTGTTTAAGGGGCAGTATAGATTTGATTAGGAACTGTTGCTTGCATTGCATGTATTCTAGGAGATAAGACTTTAGTTGATTTCAGGTGTTCTGCTCCATGAGTCAAAATCAGAAGGAACAGAACGGGGAGGTTGTAGCAAGGTTCTTTCTTGTGCTCTTACAAATTTCCTTAATTGTTCTTTTCATCTTATGATTCTGCTTGTTTGTTTTCTGTTAGACATGGCAAGTTATATACTTTGTTCTTCTGTATTTGATTACAGATTGCTTGCTCATGTAATGAGCCAAAAGCCTCCTCTTTTTTCCCCTGACCAGATGAAAAAGGTCTGGTGTAAAGCAAGTTGTATTTTGTTTGATTGTCCCGCTGCATATGGAAACTTACCTTCTGTTTGTTTGGATAGGTTGAAATCATGATCCCATCAAATGATTGTTATGCTCTTTCTTCAAGTGCTAAAGAAAGTGATAGCAAAGGAGAGAAGCAGATCCACGAGAGAATGAATCAGAATAAAACTGTTGCCTTAGATGAAAATGCTCATGAAGATTTGAGTTCCGTAAAGGTGTCTGTGTTAGATTCCATACCCATTGCCTCTTTGAGTCAGATTGACCAGCATCTGTTGGAAGCCGTTAAACAAGGAGTATCAAATACAAAGAGTAGAGTCTTGCTTCCCCTACTTGACCTCCATAAGGATCATGATGTAGACAGTCTTCCATCACCCACACGGGAAACGTCCTCGCGCTTATCCCTAAACAAAGCACTCTTTGCTGAAGAGGGTGTAATAAGGCCTGAGTGGCCGGCCTTTCAAGGTGCCCTTGGAACACAAACTGCGGCACCCCGTCGTTATGATACTGATGCTCTTAAAGCTGTCTCTACTTATCAACAAAAGTTTGGGCGTAGTTCATTTCTTATGAGTGATAGACTTCCAAGCCCAACCCCCTCTGAAGAAAGTGGTGATGCCGGTGGTGATACAAGTGGGGAGGTTTCAAGTTTTCCAACTACTCAGAATGCCAACTCGTTAATTGAATGCACTTTGGCACGCCAGGCAGTTTCATCTGTACCCCAGGGGGACATTGTTATAGGGCAGCCACTTTTAAATGCCAGGAATGCAGGCCCTGTGAGTTCTACTTCTAGTTGTGCAATGAGGGTTCCAACAAAAAGTAGAGACCCTAGACTTCGACTTGTCAAATCTGATGCTGCTTCTTTAGATCTCAACCAACGTCCCTTGCCAATGTTGAATAGTAGGCCTATAGTGGAGCCCCTTGCGGAAATACTAGGTTCAAGGAAGCAGAAGACTTTTGATGAGCCTGTTTTGGTAGATGGTCCTGCACAGAAAAGGCAAAAACGTGAGTTGACAGATTCTGCGATTCTTGGGGATGTCCAAGCTGTTTCACAAAGTGGTGGTTGGTTAGAGGATAGAGGTACAGTTGGGTTGCATGCCTTGAACAAAAACCATGTTTTAGAAACCACAAGAAGTGATTCGAGGGCTTTGGAAAATGCAATGATGACCTCTGTAGCTAACAGTTTGATGCCCAATGCAACAAATAGGAGCGAGTACATTCCTGTTCCTGATGTCAATGCCACAGCTTCTATTCAATCAATACTGAAGGATATTGCTGTGAATCCTGCTATGTGGATGAATATAATAAAGATGGAGCAACAGAAGTCTGTTGAACCTACGAAGCATGCAGCACAATCTCCAAGCCTGAATTCTGTTCTGACAGCAGTTCCAGCGATGACTGTTGCTCCTTCTAAGCCCTCTGTTATTGGGCAGAGATCGGCAGGAATACTTCAGACAACTCAAACAGCTTCAAAGGTGAGCATTTGCTAGTAGTTATTCCTCTTTCAAGTTTCAAAATCACATGTGTGGTGTCACATGCTTCTTAAGTTAGATTTTTTCCTTGATGTCTTGGTTGTCTGCTTTATACGCTGTTGTGAAATACAAGTATAATATTTTCTTCTTTGATTTGCCTCGAGGTTTCTATAAACTTTGTCCAAATGCAGCTCTTTCCTTTTACTGAAAAGTTTCATTTGACATGTGGTATAAATTATGAGTAATGCTATGGGTACCTAAAGGGTACCAAATATTTTGCACCAAATGAGGTGTCACCTGACGTGGTACAAAAAAAAAATAGAAAATCAAAATTAATAATGCATCACATCAGCTGCCACATAAGGTGACACCTCATTAGGTGCAAAAAATTTGGTACTCTTTATGTACCCAGAGCATTACTCATAAATTATATTAATTTCAAACCGTAGAAGGAATGAGGCTTTCGTTGTGGGATCTATCAGATAATTTGGGAGTTGATTTTGGACATTAATTATTCCTTTCATAACACCACAAAGTTATAAGAAATAAGGCTGTTACTTTTACTTGCAATATTAGGCAGCTGGAATCTTGAAACGTATCTTATCTACTTATCTTTTGAGTTAAGTTATGACCTGTGAGGATTTGCAGGATGAGTTGGGGAAAATTCGAATGAAACCCCGTGACCCTCGCCGTGCTCTCCACGTCAATGCTTTGCAGAAGGGAGGGAACTTGGCATCTGATCAGTCAAATGCTAATACAACAAGTCTTCAGGGAATGAAAGGCAATTTGAAGCAAGAGGATCAAATGGATATTAATTCTGTGCCCTCTCAGTCTATCACACCACCGGATATTGCACGGCAATTCACCAATAATTTGAAAAATATTGCTGATATTATGTCTATTTCCCAAGCAACCGTGACTCCATCTGTTTCACTAGCAACCGTGACTGGGCCTGTTTCGCAAGCAACAGTGACTCCAGCTGTTTCCCAGGTTCCTTCATCACAACCCGCACAAGTTCATCCAAGTTTTGTGAATATGAAAGGGGTACCTTCAGACTCGGCCCACCTGCAGTCAGGGGCTAGTCAGACATCTGAGGAAGTGGTTGCATCTCAACCGCAGAATACTTGGGGAGAGGTCGAACATTTATTTGACAGATATGATGATCAGCAAAAAGCTGCGATTCAGAGAGAGAGGGCAAGGAGGATGGAAGAGCAGAAGAAAATGTTTTCTGCACGGAAGCTCTGCCTTGTGTTGGATCTTGATCATACTCTTTTAAATTCAGCAAAGGTATGATAATTTGTTACTTTATAGATAATTTTAAGAGCTATGATATTACGAGCTAGAGCTTGTGATATTACTACAAGCTTGAGTGTTAGTGCTGTTAGATCAAATCTACTAAAAATTTTACACCCTTAGATCAAATATGATATTTTCTAAATAATGATGTAGATATTCCAAATCACCATCAACTTAATCATCCAACGGCTCTACCACTAAAGTTCATATTAATATCACAAGCTCTAGCTCGTAATATCATTTGTCTAATTTTAATACTTTTTAGTTGTAAACACAAGTGCAAAAAATTGTAATAACTTGCGTGTGTGCTACCAGTTTGTTGAAATTGAGCCCATGCATGATGAAATATTGAGAAAGAAAGAGGAACAGGACCGTGAGAAGTCACAGAGGCAAATCTTTAGGTTTCCTCACATGGGTATGTGGACTAAATTGCGACCTGGAATCTGGAACTTCCTAGAGAAGGTAATGCAGCTTGTTATATTATTTTCCATTAACTGGGATATTGACGGTGTGGACCTTTTAATAGATTTTGCTCGTTCACAATTTTAGGCTAGTCAGCTATTTGAGCTCCATCTTTACACAATGGGGAACAAACTGTACGCGACGGAGATGGCTAAAGTTCTTGATCCAAAAGGGGTTTTATTTAATGGACGGGTTATCTCTCGTGGTGATGATGGGGATATAACTGACGGTGATCCAAAGAGCAAGGATTTGGAAGGAGTTTTGGGTATGGAGTCAGCAGTTGTAATTATAGACGATTCTATAAGAGTCTGGCCGCATAATAAACTAAACTTGATTGTTGTAGAAAGGTACGCCTACTTTTTATCCCATGGCTCCATATTTTTTGTGTTGGTGGTTTTTATTTTTTTATTTTATCTTTTTTTCGGTTTTGGCCCTTGGAGAGCTGGAAGGTAGTGAATTTGAGACCTAATGCCTTGTGAAGCCCCATGTCAACCACTGGACTACCCCTATAGGGCTGTGCTTAGTGGGTTCATTAATTGGACCATTGACCTAATTTTCAATCACTTGTGCCATAGGTATATATATTTTCCTTGTAGTAGGCGCCAGTTCGGACTTCCAGGTCCTTCGCTCCTCGAGATTGATCACGATGAGAGACCAGAAGATGGGACCCTAGCTTCTTCATTGGCGGTAAATTTTGTTGAGCTTCTTGCCATGAGAGTTTGGGAATGATTAGCCTTGTGTATTCATGAATGGCTGTTGTTGTGTAAATTGTAGGTTATTGAGAGAATACATCACAACTTTTTCTTGCAACAATCTTTAGATGATGCCGATGTCAGAAACATACTGGCATCAGAGCAGAGAAAGATTCTAGGTGGTTGCCGTATTTTATTCAGTAGGGTTTTTCCTGTTGGGGAAGCCAATCCTCACTTACATCCACTATGGCAGACAGCTGAACAATTTGGTGCTGTCTGCACTAATCAAATAGATGAACAGGTCACACATGTTGTTGCCAATTCTCTTGGGACTGATAAGGTACTTCAACTCATTGTGCAATAATTTTTTTTGCTCAATTTTCATAACCTGCTCTTGTGCTGTGAAGCTCGTTACTATTAGAATCTCCATATTTTGATTTTCTGCTTTTGAATAGGTGAATTGGGCTCTTTCAACGGGGAGATTTGTTGTGCATCCTGGCTGGTATGATTTTGCATATCATTTTTTGGGTGCAATCTTTTATTTTTTACTTTTTGTGATGGTTTTAACATGTCTTCTGTTTTCCGATGTAAAACAATAAACTCAGGGTGGAAGCCTCAGCTTTGCTTTACCGGAGAGCCAGTGAGCATGATTTTGCTGTGAAACCATAAACAAACACCACTCCATATTTTTCCCTCTGGTAAAAAGATGAGCCCCGTAGACAAATCAAGCTATTAAGACATGGAGTTCGGGGCCAGAAACTGCCATATAGGTCAAGCTAGGTTAATATTGCATGATATTACCTAGTTATACTCATTAACCATCACTGCTGGTGGTTGCATCACTTAGGTAGTGGTTTACCAGTTTGCGTTGTGCCTTGACTGGAGTCTTCTGAGGCTTCTGAGGCACGAATGGATCACATCTGAGCCCTTGGAAAATTAAATGTTGCTCACTGCAGGGTCATATGCATGGGCTATTTGTGGGGGGAAAAGTGTGCCTTAAACTGGAAGGAGATGGTGTGTCGGTGACTTGGGTGGTGTTGAGCGAACTTGGAAGAGGCACAGCACTGCAACTATTTTGAAACCACCGAGTATAAATGCAGTCATTTGGATTTCGTTGGAGCAAGTGAAAATTCCCTGATTCCCAAATGTCAGATTTTTAAGTAACAATCTAAAGAAAACTCTGAAACTGGTCGGACTAACAATCAAAGTAACCTCACCAGAGAGAATGGCAAGAATTTGAATGATGAACCAAATCTGGCCTTTATCTGAGATGTAACATAAGAAATAATTTTGAGTAAAAAGGATTTTTTTTTTTTTTTCTGTCATTTCTATTGCCAAGGTTATGTTTCTGTTGAGGCAAATTGATCCCTGCCATGAGTGAGAGAGAGAGTATTCGATTACAAACTGAAGTTTTTTCCAGAAAGAGACTGGGAGATTTAGAAGCTGACATTCTATTTCAGGACATTTTCCAGAATGTTTCCAAGTTATCTTTGCATGGAGTGCTTCCCTTGTTTAGTCTTCCGGTCAGTTTGTGTTGGTTACATAATTACATTAATACCCCCTTTGCTTTCCATTTCGTAATAGGATTCCTATATACAGATTGTGCTTGGTTGATATGAGTAACCTTCCAGTAGCTACAACTTTAGCCTGCTGATGACAACCAATACATCAATTACTCCAACTGTGGCCGTGGTCCATATAGCCTGTCATTGTCAGCCAGGACACACTCGTAAACAATTCACGCTCAACCGTATAAGGACCGTGTGATGATGAATTAGCACCTTAACAACGAAGACTTGCTGCTGCTAACAACTCACTTAATCTAGTTGTTGACCATATGACAAATGAGTTGGCACCTAAACGGAGCATCTAAACGAGGCACCAGATATTCTACACCCCTCTTTTTTTCTTGCTTTTTTAAAGCAAGTTAAGAACTACTGTGATAGAACGCATCTGACATACTTATGGGATAAACCTCCTTGAGATAACGCTCGGTTATCATTGACTTATAGTGACAAATAATGGGGGATGTATATTAGATTTTGATATTGCAGACCTCCATTCCCGAATCCGAATGCCAACGGAGTTCTCACAGATACACTAAGAGGAGAGGGAAAGTCACATAAAAATTTACGGACTTGCTGACCAAATAAAATGTTATCTCAAATCCACAATATTCAACCATCACCTGTAACACACAATCTTTTCTAAACCTTAGGTAACCAAAAGAATGCAAAAATTGAAATAATACTGTGTGTGTGTGATGAAAGTAACCAAAATTTTATATTACAAGCTCAAACAAATTATAGAAGTGCGTGTGGAAGAGAAATCAATAGATGATACGTGTTACGTAACAAGATGATACGTCAAACTGATATATAACAAAAATGATTGGATCATAACATAAGTGACTTAAAGGGTATATATATGTGAGAACAATTCAAGTAGCACAACCAAGGAGGGTAGTCATGAGTTTGATTCTGTGCATGGCCATGAACTACAAAAGAAGCTAGGTGTGGAGTTGTACACCAAAATTAAGGTCATGTTCTGGTTGCAGATGACACAACTATTAATTAAGTCAATTTGAATCAATTATTAAAACATGAATGTGATTAGAGGTGACAAGTGGGCGGGCCTAAATGGGCGGCGGGTTCGAATAGGCGGATAAGTAAGTGTTTATTTAATAATATGGGCATGTATATGCGGGTACTAAATAGACATGGACGTCCATTTACTCATTAACATACACTTATCAAATAAATACAAAAATAAAAAATTCTTTTACAAAAAATTATCAAAAGTTACAACTATATATATATATATAATTACAACCACAATAATTAGAAAATGCCAACATTGTTGGTAACATTTTAATCTCTGTCACCATTTTCAATGCAACCAAATTTCTAAAAAGAACTTAAAAACTTTATATGGTGTGTTAGTATTGGCAGAACCACTAATAATATCAAAACAAGAACATATTTTCACTTTTGTTGTATGTTAATTGAAATAAAATATTCCTTTAGTTCCTTAATTTTTACGTCAAATTGATTGTTTTTAAATGGAAATCTGATTTTTTTTTTCATAACCAGAAAATACGTAATTGACCGTATATAAAAAGTAATATGATATCGAAAAAAAAATTAAAAAATGGGTCAATTTTTTATTCTTAAAAAATAACAATTTCTCCCACCATTGCTGACTATTTATTTGGTTCTGAAAACCAAACCCGAAGAACAAGTAGCAATCATGCATCTCTCTCTATCCCCAGACTGTCTCTGTTTTAATGAATGATTATTGATAGAAATGTAAATATATAGAAATAAACAACTTTGGATTATCAAGTATACCGAGAAAAAAAAAATTTGATCTTGAGAGTGAGAGGTGAAAATGTGGGCGTCCATTTGTGCCCATATTATGCCCATAAAACTTAATGGTCTAAGGGGGCATTTGATCGTATTTTCATATTATCTACTCCCTCCGTCCCTAAATTATCGTCCACCTTTCCTTTTTCGTCCGTCCCAAAATAATTGTCCACTTTGAAACTTACCTTTTTAGAACATCACTTTTACCACTTTACCCTTACCTTTTCACTCTACTTTAATTATAGGCCACATATACATGGGCATTAAAGAAAACTACATATTAAACCAATATAAATAATCAAGTCAATTACTTTTTCTTAAACTGTGCGCCGGGTCAAACAGGACGATTATTTAGGGACGGAGGGAGTATCTTATTTGATCATAGCTATAGCAATAAATATTATTTAAAATATATTAACAATTTCGTGTCTTTCGTATCGTGTTTCGTGTTGTGTCGTGTCGTGCTGGACTTATCGTTCCATTTGTTTCTGTAATCGTGTTTTATAATCATGCCGTACTGATTCGTGCTATCGTGTCGTGTCAGTCATTGCCACCCCTTATAAGAGAACATGAGCATCGATGATGAATACAAAGCTATCTTAGATGAGAAAGATGTACTAGTATTATGTGGGAGGGTTACTAAAATCAACAAAAAGGGTATTGAAATTGTTGTTCTTAGCCCCATTCGCCACATCATTATGATAACACCAAAAATTACGGACGCCTGATAATAACGTAAATGACAAAGGAATAATAATTACGAAGGTAATACATTAAACGTCAGACATTGAAGGATCCAACAACCATCGAAGCCCCAAGTCTAATGATACTATCAATTAGGGCTAAATGCATCCATTAGTCTCTGAACTTTGGTCAAACTCATCATCAGTCCCCTAACTTCAAAGGTGATCATCATTGACCAAACATCGCTCTTTTTGTTCACCGTTAGTCCCTGGTCCTAACGCCGTTAGTGTATTGTCATTAAGTGAGCATGTGCCACTCACATGCACAAAATTTGAGGACAAAATAAACTTTTTCATTTCAAATAAGGGATCAGTTTGGTATCATCATCAAAACAAGGGGGGTCGTAGATAACATCATCAAAATAAGGGATCAATTGAAAATTTTAATACTCAGTTCATCTTTACCCAGACCCCCTCCCGATCTCCGCCGTCGACCTCACCCCTCCCGATCTCTGCCGCACCATCCCATGTGCTCCCAAGTCCTCTCCTCCCTATCCCTAACATCACCTCCCTCTTTACATTCCTCCTCTGCGAAACCCATGTCTCCAACCACCAACTCCATTGCGTCATCCATGCTTGTCAAGGCTTTCGCGATGAGCAACCCGCCCATTAGAAGATGGATCATGTGTACGGATCCTAATCTCATTCGATAACTTTACAAACACATGTAACTTGAAGTAAATCGTTGGAAGCCGAGTCAAGCCGTCAAGAAAGTAATCCTTTACGCCGCTGGTGTCTAGGTTGTATAATTCAGTGTGGACGTCCATGGTGACTTGTGATTCCGTTGCATTGTTGGCGAAGAGGAGAGAGTATTCATTGGGGAGGGTGACCGGGAAGGATTTATTCGCAGAAGAGAGCGGTGACGGGGAGAGGTCGCGGAAGCTAAAGAGGTAGGTGATGAAATGAGAGTCAAATTTTTCATATGGCCCTCTTATTTTTATGATGTTATCCATAGCCCCCTATTTTGAAATAAAAAAGTTTGTTTTGTCCATCAATTTTTGTGCATATGAGTGACACATGCTCACTTAACGATAATGCACTAACGTCGTTAGGGATAATGACTAGCGGCGAACAAAAAGGGCGATGTTTGGTTAATGGTGACCATTTTTAAAATTAGAGGATTGATGATGTATTTGACCAAAGTTTAGAAACTAATAGTGCATTTAGCCCTATTGATAAATGGAAAATATGTCAAAAACCTTTATTTAGGCATTGCACACGAGCACATGGTGGTGTGTCTTTCTCATCTACAATAGTTTTGTTTCATCATCCTTGCCTACGTCCACTCTTACTTTACCTAACTTACTATGCCCTAAAGTCCTAAACCTAGTATGGGAATTTTGAGACTAGCTTAATAGTTTAGGGGCTACGATGATACTAAAATATATCCCAGGGGGAAAGCAATTAGGAGCATTTTTCTGTGTGTGTCGGTGTATATATTGCAAAATTATAATAATAACCATCGAAACATGATTTTAGAATTTCCTTTTCAATTTGGTCAAACTTCCAAAGAATTGCTTGAGTTCAAACAAAATTTAAAAATGAAAGCATAAACTATAAAGGTAACTGAAAAACAAAATGATAAAAAACACGAATTAAAATGCACCCATAATCTTCCTTTTCCTTAATATAATCGGAGCGGAAGGCTTGGTATTGGGTGGTTACCAGTTAGGATAAGATTATTTGCATATATTGATTGGAAAGAAAAAAAGGAGTGAACAAAAGTCGGGATCGACTAGCATACAATGGTCAAAAAACGAAGGGAAAAAAATGGAATTACTTTGACCTTTGTCGGTCTATTTGATTAAGGATTAAACTTAGATAATAAGTTCATGAAAATTTATTTGTTATTATTAAATAAATACAGTAGTAATTTAATATTGTCTTAGTGAGTTGACTTTTCAATAAAGAAATAAGATTATCTTTTTTGAATGGTATGGAAAGAAGGAATTCGAAAAATCTAAAATGGAAAGGACAAATTTACTGGTCCGAAATTCTAAAAATCAGGATGTGAATCGGTATGTTTCCAGAAAGAAGCATTCTATCGGAATTCTATTGACTTTCTTTAGCGAAAGAAAAGTAATAAGGAAAAGGAAAAAGAAAAGGAGGTTTTCAGAGTCCATGGACATGTACAAGTCGTATTACAAATCTATCTATTTCATATACCCCTGAAGTTTTATTTTTAAAAATAATACTGTAATTGTTTTTGGCTAGGGTTTTGAGTTTCATCAATGGAAAAGAATAGCACTGACCACGGTTCTTCCCATTCATGGTGGTTGGATAACCATAATCGTCCTCATCAATCTCTCTGGCTTCAATCCACTTTGTCAGGTTTCTCTCTCTCTCTCTCTATATATATATATATATATATATATATAACTTATTGTAGTAGTGCCTTTTTGGAAGCTTTGATTTTCTTGCCAGATACTCCCTCTCTAATATATTCGAAATTCCTCTATGGTCCAAGCACTTACCGGTTCTGCTCGGATAATGCAAAAAACATGGATATTGAACCCGTTGGAGCCCTTAAGGGGCGGCTCATTGGTAGAGATGAGACTTCACAATGCGTGAGGTCTCAAGTTCGATCTCATCTCATGCCCCCTTAAGAAAAAAAAATTAATTAAAAAAAGGTTTGCAAAAAAAAAAAGAACCCGTTGGATGCAATTCGTTAATGCTTACACAGACAGATGGAAATGAACGGGGTTTTTATTGGCCTGCATTGTAAATATTTTTAATAGTGAAATTAGGGTTTTAACAACACTGAAGGTCTACAATCAGTTGGACAAATGTTTCTTATTATTTTTATTAAAGAAACAAAACACAATTAAGGGAAAATTTGGGACTTTGGATGATTTTCAACCGCTTTAATTCACGATAATATTATCAAATCACTAAAGTCAACTCTCATATATCATGGTTTCAAATTGATGCATCGCGATGACAAATGCGTGCATCGTCTAATATCACCTTATCGGATGATGCATCAAAGGGACTTCAGCGATTTGATAATATTATCATGAATTAAAGCGGTTGAAAATTCACTAAAGTGTACCGACCCACAATTTCCACGAACAAACCTTACACCCCTTGATATGCACTTAAACCAAGCTTTTATGCTCCAAAAGTTTGATGTATTAACATTTTTGTAAAACAATTCTTTGATTATTCCTTTTCATTTTTTGGGTTTGATTGAGTTTTATTTGTTCGAATGATTTGTCCAGATTTAACTAAACTGCAGTGCTAATGTCAACTTACAAACTAGCATGAATTTCTCGATTCGGATTAGTGCAAGAGATAGAGTTCTATTCACCATGAAATTGCGTTTATCTGATAAGGCATGCTGCCTCATAAACGACTCTTTGCAAGATGAAGAACTCTGAAGGTTTCCCTAAAAAGCAAATAGAAAATTGTTAAGTGGTTGTAGTAGACATTGGATATTACCAAAATCTGTATTTGATGTATTCTACAAGGTGAAGAGTAAGAGTTTAATTACTAAAATTTGTATTTGTTCTGTCAATGAATTTGAATGTAGAGTTCAGCACAAACATAAAGACAATGTTAACTCTAATTGAAGACGATGGAGACACGTTTGCAAAACGAGCAGAGATGTTCTACCAAAAGAGGCCCGAACTCATTAGATTGCTCGAAGACCTCCACAAATCATTCAGTGCCTTAGCTGATAAGTATGACCAACTCAAGTCTGAATCCATCCGAGCATCCAACTTGGGTTCCTCATCAAACTTCTCGTCACAATTCCAAAACTACCCCAGAGGAAATCAAGAAACTGCACTACTCAAGGGACCAGAAGATCATCTTTCGCATCCTCATCCTGATTCTGATCATTCTGATAACACTGGTCTAGTAGAAGATTTTTTGCCAGTTGATCCAAACGAAAAGTTGGAAAAGGAAGGGGGAAACGATAATAATTATATTAGAATGGCGGATAGCTTGGAGACAGAGCGAATGTGCAACGATATGTGGTTAAACGCTTCAAAACGAATCGAGGAAAAGTGGCAGGTACAAGCTGATGAGATAGTAACAAAAGTCCATGAAACTGTCAAGGGACTGTGTGATCGAATCGATAAGTTAGAGAACGGAGAACAACGCTTTGAAGAATTCTTGTGGTCGATTCAAGGTTGAGATTAAGCGAAGTAGATCAAGTATATCAAGAGTGAAGGAAGCTATCCTCAAGAAGTTACTTCGATAAGCTGGCTTCCATCTCCCCCGATTAGAATCTAACAGGCTCCGGTTTGATTCCAATTCTGCTCATTTTCATCTCTTACAGTTACGTACATACTAGATGAATTGAATGATGATTGCAATGACATGACACCTGCTTGAAGTCTTTTATTTAAAAAAAAAAAAAAAATCGGCCTGAAACCCGAGAGATGAAAAGGTGTGTTGTTGATCTCTTTTTTAAAATGAAAATTTGATGTTAATTTATTTTTTTTAGATAATTACTCACATCATTTCTAAATTATTGTCATGCTTTGATTTTAGAGTTTATAGAGTATTTCTTAAATGATTAAGTACTATGAATTACATGTTTAAAAAATAATTTAGAAACGGAAGGAGTATAAATATATATTTTTTGTTGTAATTTATATCGTTTATAATTTTATTTTCCAAAAATTAGTAAAAATATTTTTTTATTGATTCAAAAATTGATCACTTTGAAAATCAAAATGATATTGGTTTTATTTTATTTTTGTATAGATGGAATATAAAAAAAAAAGCAGATGGAATATTAACAAAAATCTATATTACAATAGAGCTCATTTTCACATATGTGCAATTGATTAAAGCTATTTAGAGGTTGAGATTAAATTATTTTTAAAAATTTAACGGTTGGGATTCACTCTCACATTCACATGTGTGAGAGTAGTTATCTACTTTTAACTCTCTATTTTCTCTCACCCGGATACAAAGTCATCCCTACAATTAATATTATGAGCAGTCACACACTAAGATTAATTTTCTGAACAATTATCCATTATAAAACATCAATCTTACATTCCGTCGCAAAATCAAACGTTCATATGTTACTTACATATAACTCCTTACAAATAATCCCCCTCAACTATAGGTCGAGTTCGAATAGCGCCCCTCAACTACCACTTGAAGTAATGTACCCCGCAACTATAACATTTTTTAAAAATCGCACTTTCTATTTAGACGTTATCATTTCAATTAACGACATCAGATATACTGGTACCGTGTCATAGACACGGGCATAAATATCTAGTATATAGATTCACGGAGTCTCTTTTTTACATAAGAAATATTTTATTAATATGCTCCCTATTTGATAGAGAAATTTCATTACCTATAAAAATAAAAGGAAGGGAGAAATAAGTATTAGTGTGATCTTTGGGCAAGAGACGTAGGTCAAACTTTTTGTAAAGCGTAAAAACATGAGTTCCAATCCGAGCATAATATAGTTGATGGTTCCCCGAGTAGCACGAGAATGACATGTGCGCGAAGCCAAAGATTTGAGGTCCTCTACTTGTTTCCAATCCCCTTATTGAGGGTCAAACTTATCTATTATATAAAATAGATAAGGGCGGTTACAAAACATATTTATCGGTTAGGATTTAGTTTTGATTTAATTTTAACAAAGCTATTTACCGGTCATGATTCCATTTCATCTACAACCGTTTTTTCACGTTTTTTTTCCACAACCGTTTTCTCTCTCTTCCTATTCATCTATTCATATTCCAATTAATTCTCCTACTCCTACACCTATTCTGCCTCCATCTCCTATTCTACTCCGTCTTTGTCCTACCGCCACCTTGACCATCATTTGACCATTCCCCTTCCTTCTCAAGGAAAATGTCCCAACTTTTAATAAAAATAATTCCCACAAAAATTGAGTTGAACATAAGAAGAAAATAAACATGATTATTTTTTAAAAGCTGCTTAAAGGTAAAGTGATGAAAAAAATTACAATTTTGTTAGATTGTTAGTGTCACCCAATTTGAATGACACCATATAAAATCATTTTTTATTTTTTATAATTGATTTTTAAATAATAAGTTGTTGTGTACATGTTATTTAAAAAAAAGTTTAAATAATTTTTCTAATGTTTGTTTTTATTTGAAAATTGTATATTAATAGGCAAATAAGCGCCCATGCTCATTTATGCTCATGTTATTAAATGGACACTCACTTGTCCACTCATTTAAGCTCATCGCCCACATGGACGTTGTTCATACCTGTCCGTTTGTCACCTCTATATAAATCATATTTAAATCAGTAAAAAAAATATGAAGGTAAAATAGTAAAAAATATTTTCTAGAAAAAGAGAAGATAATTTTTTTAGGAACGAATGAATTTTTTTTGACAATTATTTAGAAACAAATGTAATATCTTTTTTTTTTTTTTTAAATATTTTTATCTCAACCAGTTTTCTTCCATCCTTTTCTCCGTCTCACTCTCAACCTCCGTTTCCTATACACACACACACACACAATATTTAAATATTTCTCTTTCCGTTTCGAGTAAAGAGTTTATTATTCAATTTTGACATGTTTTACTTAAATAGTCCATTTTAAAAAATTTAAGTATAAAAATATTATTTTATTACTAATGGGCTATTAAAATTGTTATTTTAAAAAAATAATAATAACTTTCAAACAGAAACAATTTCTCTGTGCATATTGAGAACCTCATTTTTATTGTTTGCCTCCAACTCCAAAAGAAAAAGTTTTGACCTGCTTGACAATACTACACTTAGGTTGGTCAAAAGATTATTAAAGGAACCAAGGAAAAGTACGTCTATGGAAGTAAATGTTGATTTAAAAATGTCATTTAAAATTCATTTTAAGATGTTCGATTTTAAAAAAATTATTTAAAAAATTAAGGTATAAAAGTGTCATTTTATTATTGAAGCTTTATATAAATATAAAAATAAAAATGAGAGAAGCATGAATTAAACGGGTTGAAATGGGTCAGAACGGGTCGATCCGTTTCTATCCGTAATTTTTCGTCAAAAAACTTATATTTATATAGCAAAAAAATAACGGGTCAAAATGGATAACGGGTTCGACACACTTTAACCCAACCCAAATCGACCCGTTAATTTATTTTGCCAAAAAATGTAACAGCTCGGGTTAAGTCGGGTAATTTTCAGACTGCGTTAGGTGAGTTAGCAGGTTTTGGATTGTAATTACCAGACCTAATTTAATAGGAAAACGTTACTCATTTTGGACATAGCCAAATTCGTCCCAGTGGCATCAAAAAATATTTTGTATTCTGGCTCATGTGTAAAAGGAAATATGCATTTATTAATGTATTTTTATCATGCTCGGTTCATACATTGATCACGCTCATATCACTACTAGAAACAGTGCCTTCAGCGACGGAATTCTTAGCGACGGAAATTTTCCGTCGCTGATTAGCGACGGAATTTTACCTTTAGCGACGGAATTTTGCATCAGCGACGGAATTGACCATCAGCGACGGAATTTTCCGTCGCTAAAGGCCACCTTTAGCGACAGAATCAGCGACGGAATTAAGCATTAGCGACGGATTTGAACATCAGCGACGGAATTTTTCAGCGACGGAAATTTCCGTCGCTAAAGGTCACCTTTAGCGACGGAATTTTCCGTCGCTGAATATTTCAGAAATTAATTTCGGTTTATTTTCAGCGACGGAAAATTCCGTCGCTAAAGATCACCTTTAGCGACGGAAATTACCTTTAGCGACGGAATTTTCCGTCGCTAAAGGATTTAAAAATTAAAATTTAATTTCAGCGACGGAAAATTTCCGTCGCTAAAGGCTTTAAAAATTAATTAAAATTGAATTTCAGCGACGGAAAATTCTCGTCATAAAGCGTTAAAATTTAATTAAAATTGAATTTCAGCGACGGAAAATTCCGTCGCTAAAGGCATTTAAAATTTAATTAAAATTGAATTTCAGCGACGGAAAATTCCGTCGCTAAAGGCGTTAAAAATTTAATTAAAATTGAATTTCAGCGACGGAAATTTCCGTCGCTAAAGTATTTTTAAAACTAATAATTTTTTTTAATTTTAAAAATTAAATAAAATAATATTTTAAATTTTAAATTAATGATATAATATCAATAATTTTTAAAACTAATAATTTTTAATTTTTAAAATTAAGTAGCAATAACTTAAATTGAAATTAAATTAAAATAATATTTAAATTTTAAATTAATAATATAATATCAATAATTAAAATGATTAGCATCAATATAATTACAAAAATTAAAACATTCACATTACAACTTAACTTAACGTAACGCGTTAACTTAAATTGAAATTAAATTAAAATAATATTTAAAATTTTAAATTAATAATATAATATCAATAATTAAAATGATTAGCATCAATATAATTACAAAAATTAAAACATTCACATTACAACTTAACTTAACGTAACGTACGTTAACTTAAATTGAAATTAAATTAAAATAATATTTGAAATGTTAATTTAATAATATAATATCAATAATTAAAATGATTAGCATCAATATAATTACAAAAATTAAAACATTCACATTACAACTTAATTTAACGTAACGTAACGTTAACTTAAATTGAAATTAAATTAAAATAATATTTTAAATTTTAAATTAATAATATAATATCAATAATTAAAATGATTAGCATCAATATAATTACAAAAATTAAAACATTCACATTACAACTTAACTTAATGTAACTTAACGTAACACAACGTTAACTTAAATTGAAATTAAATTAAAATAATATTTGAAATGTTAATTTAATAATATAATATCAATAATTAAAATGATTAGCATCAATATAATTACAAAAATTAAAACATTCACATTACAACTTAACTTTAACTTAGCAACTTAGCGACAATTTAACTTGACTTAGCAGCAACTTAGCAACTAGCAACAACTAGTGGCAACTTAACTAAGCGTGGCGTAACTTAACAAACGCGTAGCAATTTTAAGCGTAGCGTGGCAACTTAGCAACAGCAAGCGTGGCAACAGCAATGGCGTAGCGTGGCAGCAGCAACAGCAGCAGCAAGCAGCAACTTAGCACAGCAGCAGCAGCAGCCTTTGGCAGCAACGCAACCCAGCAACCTGGCAACTTTAACTGGCAACTAAACGCGTGGCTTAACGTGGCTTAACATGTAAAACAACTTGAAAACACCTACGCCTATTGGCGAAATGGTATAATGGACTACGATGGGACCATTATAACATGAAAACACGTGGCTGGCGACTATTGGCGAAATGGTATAATAGATGCGATGGACCATTATAACATGAAAACACGTTACGCCTATTAATGGTGAAATGTTATAATGGACTACGATGGAGCATTATAACATGAAAACAGCTACGCCTATTGGCGAAATGGTATAATGGAGTATGATGAACCATTATAACATGAAACACGATACATCTATTAGCGAAATGGTATAATGGGTGCGATAGACCATTATACCATGAAAACCGCTCTACGCTATTAATGACGAAATGGTATAATGGAGTCGATGGACCATTATAACATGAAAGCGTCTATTAGCGAAATGGTATAAA
>CM028382.1:65798331-65860272 GCA_013146195.2 Codonopsis lanceolata | reverse complement strand
CACCAAAGATCCATTATGAGTTATGAGGAACAAAAACTAAATTGAAAACAGTGCAACTAAACATGCACATTTGATCACTTCACAAAACCATAAAACAAAAGACTGGAAATAATGTAGCAGCAGTCCTAAATGCAACTATATACCTAAACAAACAAAAACACTGGGGGTGGGGTGGAAACTAGGCCCAAAACAGGTGACTGTCGTTGTAAGATTCTTTGACGCAAGTATCATTTCTCATGACTAATCCAAGAAGTCCTAAATGCAACTATATACCAAAACAAACAGAAAAAACTGGGGAATGGATGAGGGAACTAAGCCCAAAACAGGTTCGGAATATGTCATCGTAAGATTCTTCGATGCAAGTTTCATTTCTCAAGACTAATCCAAGAAAGTTAGAGGTTTCCTCAACTAATGAAACCAAACGTTGTCATCCCATATCACACTCCCATTGAAAAAGGGACACATAAGGTTCAAAGATTGTCAGGACTCCTTAAACCTACTGTTCCTGAAAAAGAGTTCCCTTCTGACTTTTCAACATCAACTAATTAGTGACTCAAATTATTACCTTTATAAACTACATGAAAAGTACAATGAACCATAAACTCCATAGTTTTGAAAAGGCAGGTAAATCCATATCAAATCTTCCTTTGATTTTGTAAAGTCAAATTGGAACTCCAATAGCATAGAGGGAGTATAAATTCACACTGTCCAATTATTTTTAATTTTCAATTTGCATTCATATCATCCTAAACTTTTACCAGTAGCCAAATATTGATCAGCTCAAATTAGCAAAATAACTATAGTGTTCAGCAGATTGTAGCATGGAAGTGCCACTCATTGCCGGAAAAGTCAAGAACAGAACTAAAAGGATCTTAGGTAAGGTTTACTGGCCACCACAAAATCATTTTTGTCAACTATTACGACTACAGGGCCTTCCATATTAAATTATACTACTCAACCACTTGACAAAAGAGTTACCTACTATACTAAATCTGAAATTCTTATATCTCAAAGTCTTACCACCTTCCGCTTGGGTTGGTGAGCAACCAAAAGCTTCCCCTAGTCTTCCTCTGACGTAAGCCCTCTACTGTAGAGGTGACTAGTACACACACTAGCAGATACACTTCACCAATCTTGCCTTCTTTTCCAACAAAGTTACCAGTGGGGTCTAGGATCTGGGAGAACGATAAGAAGTAAACTAGTTATTCATGCCAGTCCTGACTTACAGATTCTCTTACTCCTCTTAGCAATGGAATTTCCCACCCAAACACCAGGAGACCCCATCTCTATCTAGCTTTTGGCTATTGGTGTCTCCGGGAGGTAGTACATGGAGTTTGGTCAAATCTCACATGAATAGCTCTCCCTTCTCAAATTAGACCAAGTAAGTGTGTTTAGGGACATCAAAGCTCATTTCAACCAACTTGAAATTATTCATACATTCAGACAAACTGGGAACAATTCCTTCTACTTACATGGGCACCACCAACATTCTCAAGACTGTTAGCTAATATGTTTAAATTCCACCTATGAACAAGGGTAAAGAATTAAGAAGAAAAATGCACAAGGAAACCGGTTGGGCACTATAAATAACATCAATGACGCCAGTTGTTTTCTTCTTCTGGTTTGATTCATTAATGGCTTTAGTTTACTCTTTATCTTTTTTCTTTTTGATTGAATCATAATTGTAGTTAGAGTAAATTGTGACTCTTCCCATTTTATAGAGCAAATCACACAGTTGGAATCAGCATATAACGACCAAATGAAGTCGTTCAATCAAAAACTTAATTTTTCCTTAATGTTTGTAACAAGTGAAGGTAGCTTCACATGTAACGGCTCTGTGATTTACTTAAGTACTTCTTTCAATCTCTCTTATTCCCCTTCGGTGGATGTCAACCAAGTTATTGAATGCACTGTGACCAAGAGAAAGGGAACGAGGGTAAAACAAGGAATCTAGAACTGTAGAACATCAAAACGTAAATGAAAAGGCTTGACAAAAAGGATCACCATTAAGATGTAGAAACAAGAGAGGTCTTCTGAAAAGGAAATTCAATAGATCTTCTATTCACCAGAATTTGTAGATTTGCAGTCTGAATTTACAACGGAAAAGGTCATGTTTGTCGTAAGATCAGCAAAGAAACGCCTAGTCATAAATTTGGAATGTTTTCTTAATGAAAACGAATTACTGGATCAATAATATAAAAAAGAAAGTCTAAGTTTAATTCAAGTCTAAGAATCTACAGTTTTTCCCAGGTATCAAAGCAAAAATTTGTACGAGGATGTTAAATTTTCCCAGATAGCTGCCGTGTTTTGACCATATCTCCTGGACACAGTTGAATGTAGACAGGTAGCATAACCCGAGGTGCAGGCTACAGACTGTGTAGCCATACACACACACACACACACACACACAAAGACTAAGACTAAGACTAAGCCCAAGTCAGTCATAAAACAGATCAGCCATATGGAATCGTAAGCTCCTTTAATACAAGTTTTACTTCCCACAACTAACCTGATATTTTCAATACAAAATATGGATTCCTCCAAGTACCAAACCCAGCCTTGCCATATCAGAAAGAGTTGATGGACTCTTAAATGTAATGCACTCCCTCCGTCCCAGAAAAAGTACGAAAAACAGTTTCTTTCTATATTTTGCTATTGATAAATTAATTATAGAGCATAAAAATTAAAACCATCTATAATACAATAGAGCTCATACTCATATATGTGCAATTGACTAAAGTTATCTAAAGGTTGAGATTTACCTTTTTACCGAAATCTTACGGTCACGAATAAAATCTACCTTCACATGTGCGAAGGTGGTTGTGCAACTACCCGTCTCTCTTTCTCTCCAACTCCACCACTCATATTTCTCAATATTTTTGTTGGATTTCATTTAGAATACGTTAAACACGAGCTTACAATAATGCTGCTTCTCGTATCTAACACCGTGCGTGCCATGTAACACGGGCGCACAATCTAGTAATAAACCACATTAAAAAATACATTGAAGAGCGAGTCGATCCATATAATCTACTACTTAAAAATGATCAAATTAGTTTGAAAAGTCAGAATACAACTCTTTTGATCGGACCAACTGAGAATAATATTCAAAACATCCAATTGATTTTATAAATTCCCTCTTTATCTATATTACACCAAATTTTTTAATTACGATTACTGATGAGCTCCAATTCAGCAAAGTAAAAAAAAAACCCAAAAAACCAAACTTTACATAAGAGGATCAGGCATGGATTAGGATTACAGCTACAGAGAGTATCAAAGAAAATTCATATATTTTCAGTAATATTCCAATTAGATCGTCATAATACAAGCTCTATCTTCCAAATTATAAATCTATAAAACGCAACTCGTGTAAATTACATCAACAAGGTAAAATACGGCAATAAAAAATATTAAAAAAATGAAAAACATATGCAAGGAATAATAAAAAACATATGAATCGAGGGAAGAACCTGCGGGTGTTTTCCTCTTTCCAAACAAGAAACTCATTGCCACAAATCAACCGATTGCCGATTGCCGATTACCGATTTCTGATAAACCTCTCTCTCTCTCTCTCTAAGAGGGATTTTGATTGAACAGAGTTATGAGTTGATTGGAGTTGAGGGGGGCGCTTTTTGATCATTTGAATCTTTGATGCCTTACGCGGTATAGGTGTTGTCGAAATTGGGAATAACACGGAGAAGTCAGAATTACAGGATAGACCCTCGAACTATGAATGGAATTGCTCCTACCCCCTTTTACTCCCTTGTTCTAAGCAAAAGGTCCACTTTTCATTTCGGACGATTCACTTAAATAGTCCACTTTTAAAAAATTATTTTATTAATAATGAACTACTAATAGAGTTATTTTATTAAAAAAAATTAATTTTCAAATAGGGACTCTTTACCCAGAGGAGGGAGTATCATTTTATCCTTACTTTTTTTTATACCTTAATTATGACCGAGCCACATGCATTTGTGTTTTAAATGAAACTACACGTTATATCAATATTAATAATTAAATCAATTATTTTTCGTCAATCCGTATATCAGGTCAAACATGACAATAATTAAGACTGATGTGATACAAGTGATACACGAGTATATATATAACATGATATGTCAATGCTAATGTGATACAAGTATAAAGTTTACATCCATTACGAGGAGAAATAAATTGGATTAAATTTAATACTGATATTCAATTGAACAAAAAAAATGGACAATAAATTAAAACTAATTCAACATCGACCGTCAAGATAAGTTGGCTCAAAATCAGCCCTAAAACTAAAAACATCAGTGGGTTGATGCTTCAAATTCACTACATTCATCTTTCGGTTCCTAATGTTGTAAAAGATGGCACTGTGGTACCCTTCCACACGAATGCCACACCTGAGTTATAAAAAGCTCCAATAGTATGGTACTTTTCTTTCTCTTCAAGAACTTGAGTTTTCAAAACATGTTTCTTCTTCCAAAAGGATTCTTTTCTGATAGACTTCTTCATTACCCAAAGCTCAAAACTTCCGTCTGGTGCCCTACAAGTGAATCCCAATCGTCCTTTATATTTAACGAGCCGCTTACACGTGTAATTGACACAGTCAGATGTTGGTATCGGCAATGGGAAAATTTGGTAAGACTCGGAATCAACCTCGAAAGCAAAGACTTGATCTTTGTTGGTGCATGTGAATCGAGCCACTGCACAAATTGCGCAGGTAACAACTCATCAAGAACTCACAATATGGTATTAATATATCCGTCAATTCTTTCCATGCCCATATCTTCGAATCAAATATCTCACACCGATGTCGAGAATTCACAGAATCGATTGACCTAATCACAATTAAACAAGGATGTCAATCAATGGAACATGGTGTATATTACTATGGAGAACAATAGCATTTGGTAAGTTAAAGTTGAAGCATAACAAAAGGCTAGGAATTAAACATCAAAAAAATAAACTCCTCATTATAGTCAAAAGGTGACGGAAAAGCACATGTTCTATAGATGTATATAATGCAGCAAATATGTGGATAAAAACTGCTAAATATGGAAGTAGTTTCGATGGACATTAATGAAATAGGGCATATATACATATATAAACTCAAACTACATTGAACAAAAAAAAACCAATGTTAATATTCATTAGGGGTGTAAATCGGAACCATCAAACCACAGAACCAAACCAAACCAAACAAGTCGATTTGGTTTGGTTTTGATCGAAGACGGTTCGATTTCGGTTTCAAAAATTAGAAAACCACACGGTTCGGTTCATGGTTTTTTGTATCGAGCCAAACCAACATATATATTTTTATTTATTTATTATATAATATATATTATATTACATTTATTAACTATTTTGAACCTTTGATATATATATATATATATATATATATATATATATATATAGACACATACTAAACCCAAATAAAATCGTGATTGTTGGAGAACTATTATTTTATACATTGTTTGTGTTTATTTTAGAATTTGTATTATTTTAGTTATGATAATTTGTTGTTAGTAGGTTATTTCTTAATTTTGATGTTAATTCCAAATTAAAATCTTATTTTTATTGTTATTTTTAATGTTAGTTAATTTCATTAAAAATAATTTATATAAACCACAAAACCAAACCAAAACCAAACCAAACCAAACCGAGTGGTTCGGTTCGGTTCGGATCAAAGTCTTGCTCAGTTCGGTTCGGTTTGATATTTTTGGAACAACTAGGAGGCGATTCGGTTTGTGGTTTTGATATAAACCAAATCAAATCGAACCACTTACACCACTAATATTCACATACCGCCGGTGTGAAGGCCGTGAATATCTGATGATTTTGTAGTCAAGTATCGAATCTTAGGATTAGGCAATGTCATCACTTACTTTGTAGTTGGCTTGCAAATATAGTACTAATCATGTCTATGATCTTGACGACTCACGTAAACAAATATACCTTGATCAGAAGACGTCTCGATTTTACTGCCACGGGGTAAGAATTCTATGGATAAATGGCTAGATTGACCATTAATATATACAAACGAGGATTTGTATTTGTAGTCATCAACCATGCTTTGTACCAAGTAACCCGATACAATATTTGTGTTTCGGGCATGAAGTTCAACAAAATTTGAATCATGGGTAAGATTATTTCATTCTTTACATACCAATCTTGACAAATTTAACGTTTGTAAAAATGTTCGAAACAAAACTTCGAAAATCATGTTAGAAGAAAGCTGACGAGAAGACTCCATTAAAGATACTTGAACCAAAAAAAGGAATAAAAGTTATGAAACCAATTATTGCGTACAATAGACCCAAGGAGGCAAGCACCTTGATAATTAAGCATGAAGAGACTTAGTGGTCGATGACCCAAATGCCTTGAGGCTTGAGCATTATTTGAGACGAAGCCATCGCACAAGGGAATAGCAATTTAATTTATTGGTCTTGGTAGGAACATAAAGTGGGAGGGTTTAGCCTTAAGAACTCGAAGAGGCTGAACATTTGATAATTAAGAAGCAATTGTGAATCTTTTCTAATAAAAATTGCATTACGATGACATAAACTGGAATAACAATTGGGTACGTAACAAGCCAATGAGATTTAAAAAACAGAAGAATCATACAAAATTAGCTTAGTCCATTTAGGAATAATAGGACTATAATACGTGCTACACGAGTTTAACTTAAAGAATGTAAATATAAAAAGATTAGTAAACCTAAATATAAAAGGGTTTAGGAAACCTAAAAACCGTTTTTTGGTTTTTGGTAGGAAGGAGTTATATGGATATTGCACCCTTAAAAAAAATCTCTCCCTTCATATATAAAAGAGGTTTATTTTCAAAAAATGTTATTTTTTCTTTAATTATTACTCCCTCCTTTACTAAATATTTGTCCTCCTATCTATTTTTGTCCGTTTCAAAATAATTGTTATTTTCAAAGCCTTTTAAAAAAAAAACACTTTTACCCATTATTCTTACTTTTTGAGCATATGATTATAATTAAAACAGGTAGAAAAAGTAAAGGTAAAATGATAAAATTATTTTTTTAATGGAAAAATTTTAAAATCGGACAAATATTAAAAAACGAATAAAAAAGAAAAATGGACGAAAATTTGAAACAATGAAAGTAATATATAGTCGAGTAAAAAGTAAAAACACTACAAATTATGAATTTTATAATTTCCACACAAAAAAAGAGTCAAATTTGCACCTTAAAAAAACTGTTTTTTTGGTAGGGACGGAGGAAGTAGAAGACAAGCACAAGAAACATAACATTTGAATTACCATTCTTCTAAAATGATTTTTGGGCCATACTAATTAAATGGTTTTGGGACATACTTTTTGGTTAATTTTTCATAAAAAATAATTTTTCATAAAGAGTAGCTTTAATGAAAGAGAGCATATATACATATATAAACACAAACTACATTGAGCAAAAAAGTAAAAAAAAAAAAAAAAACAATGTTAATATTCATGTACCGTCGGTGCGAAAGCTGTGAAAATCTGATGATTTTGTAATGCAAAGGATTAGACGAAAGCACCACCAACGCAACTTTTTCCGTCAAGTATCGCATCTTAGGATTCGGCAATGCCATCACTTGCTTTGTAGTTGGCTTGCAAATATAGTACCGATCATGTCTATGATTTTGACGGTTCACGTAAACAAATATACCTTGATCAGAAGATGCCTCGATTTTACTGTCATGGGGTAAGAATTCCATGGATAAATGGCTAGATTGACCATCAATATATACAAACGTGGATTTGTATTTGTAGCCATCAATCATGTTTTGTACCAAGTAACCCGATACAATATTTGTGTTTCGGGCATGAAGTTCAACAAAATTTGAATCATAGGTAAGATTATTCCATTCTTTACATACCAATCTTGACGAATTTAACGTTTATAAAGATGTTCGAGATAAAACTTCAAAAATCATGTCAGAAGAAAGCTGATGAGAAGATTCCATTGAAGATACTTGAACCAAAAAAAAGGAATAAACTCAAAGAATTATGAAAACCAATTGTTGATTGGAAGGTTGGAATTATGAAACCAAGGAGGGTTAAGGCTTTTTTATACTTAAATATCCTATAGCTTAGATGAAAGTATTCCTAAATACAAAAAGAATTAGGAAACCAAAATACAAAAGTGATTAGGAAAAAAAAAAAAAAAAAAGAAACGAAGTCAAATCTGCACTTTAAATGCGCTGCCATACAAAAGTGATCATATCCTATTTTTTTTTGAAAAACAAAGGAAACATCTCTCTCTCTCTCTCTCTCCCTCTCCCTCTCTCTCTCTCTCTCTCCATCTTACATACATATTCTGCCACACGGCCCACACCCACCTTGTTTTGGAAAAAATTTCCACACACCCCTCGCAACCACGGCTTCTACAATATTATAGTTACTAGGTTATACCCGTGCGATGCACGGTTTAAAAATTTTTTTTTTTCAAAAGCAGCTTATAATTAAAAAAAATCTCAAACTCATTAAAATTAGAATCTTTTGAACAATTTAAAATAGGATAAATAATTAAATTAATATATGAATAATTAATGCAATATAAAATAAACAGTTTAATTAAATGAATCTATTATCTTATTAAATAATAACAGAGATGAACGGGTAATATGAATTTCAAATTTAATTAACCATCTACAACTGGATCAACTCAAGTTTACTTCAAAATAAAATAAAATAATGAAATTAATACTTTCTTAAATTTATCAGAATAATTAGTAATTTAAAATAGTTAACAATTGAATACTTTATATCTTGAATTTAAAATAAATAAAACTTGAAAAAGCAGGAAATTAAATATATATTTTTATAACTGGTTTAAAAATCTATCCGGTTGTATTTATCTGTAATTTTAAGATTAGTTTTTAAAAATTTATTAGTAACTTTTGATATGTAAAACTTTTATCTATTAACCGATTATGTTGTTTGTTTTAGTAATAGTAAATAGATTGATTTGACATAATTTTTTTACTATTTTCTAAATTATAAAATACATAATTTGAATATATATATATATATATATATATATATATATATATATACATATATATAGCAAATATTAGAGATAGCATGATATTAGGAGATTTGATAGAATCTTCAAGTTTGAGATAATGCTTACATAATAAAATATTTTATATTAAATCAAAAAAAAGTTTTATCTGTAAAACTTTGAAATCAAATAAGATAAAATCTTATCCTAAACTAATCGTATAAAAATCAAATGAATCAATTTTTTTTTATCCGTAATTTTTTATTTGTAAAACTTTTATCAGAAACTTTTTATAAGAGGGTGACAGATGGAAAAATGAAATTCTTAAACAAAAATTCTCATTTTATAGGAAGTCGACACGTAATTTGTAACCATTTTAGTCATAGTTAATAGATAGATAATTAATAAATTAGTAATTAATAATTAGTAAATATAGATTAGTAGAACAAATAACATAGAATTATCACGTGGATAATTTGCCTAAATTAAACATTATGAAAAAGAAAAGTGGTGAAAATTGAAGAGTTTCAGTCAAATTAAATTTGTATAAATTACATAGGATAAAATCTAGTTTAATTAAATGATATTTGAAACAAATAAAAACAAAATCATAAATATTTATCATAAATTTACCTGTAAAACTATATCCTAAATATATCTTATCAAATTAGTTTTAGCATTTTTATCTTATCTAATTAGATTTAGGATTTTTATCTTAAACTAATCAATTTTGAAAAAAAAACTTACCATTTTGAAGATGATACGTGGCATCATCGAATTCTTTTAAAACTTTTAGCTTTTTCACAGAAAGCCGCCACGTGGTAGTAACGGCTTCTGTTTTAGTAATAGTTATAGATAGATAGGTTATACCCGTGCAATGCACGGTTTAAAGATTTTTTTTTTCAAAAGCAGCTTATAATTAAAAAAATCTCAAACTCGTTAAAATTAGAATCTTTTGAACAATTTAAAATAGGATAAATAATTAAATTAATATATGAATAATTAGTGCAATATAAAATAAACAGTTTAATTAAATGAATCTATTATCTTATTAAATTATAGCAGAGATGAACGGGTAATATGAATTTCAAATTTAATTAACCATCTACAACTGGATCAACTCAATTTTACTTCAAAATAAAATAAAATAATGAAATTAATACTTTCTTAAATTTATCAGAATAATTAGTAATTTAAAATAGTTAACAATTGATTACTTTATATCTTGAATTTAAAATAAATAAAACTTGAAATAGCAGGAAATTAAATATATATTTTTATAACTGGTTTAAAAATCTATCCGGTTGTATTTATCTGTAATTTTAAGATTAGTTTTTAAAAATTTATTAGTAACTTTTGATCTGTAAAACTTTTATCTATTCACCGATTATGTTGTTTGTTTTAGTAATAGTAAATAGATTGATTTGACATAATTTTTTTTACTATTTTCTAAATTATAAAATACATAATTTGAATATATATATATATATATATATATATATATATATATATATATATATATATATATATATATATATATATATATATATATATATATAGAAAATATTAGAGATAGAATGATATTAGGAGATTTGATAGAATCTTTAAGTTTGAGATACTGCTTACATAATAAAATATGAGTGGCCCTAAATGTCAGACAAAAAACATTTTATATTAAATCAAAAAATAGTTTTATCTGTAAAACTTTGAAATCAAATAAGATAAAATCTTATCCTAAACTAACCGTATAAAAATCAAATGAATCAATTTTTTTCCGTAATTTTTTATTTGTAAAACTTTTATCAGAAACTTTTTATAAGAGGGTGACACATGGAAAAATGAAATTCTTAAACAAAAATTCTCATTTTATAGGAAGTCGCCACGTGACAGCTGTAACTTCTGTTTTAGTCATAGTTAATAGATAGATAATTAATAAATTAGTAATTAATAATTAATAAATGTAGATTAGTAGAACAAATAACATAGAATTATCACGTGGATAATTTGTCTAAATTAAACATTATGAAAAAGAAAAGAGATGAAAATTGAAGAGTTTCAGTCAAATTAAATTTGTATAAATTACATAGGATAAAATCTAGTTTAATTAAATGATATTTGAAACAAATAAAAACAAAATCATAAATATTTATCATAAATTTACATGTAAAACTATATCCTAAATATATCTTATCAAATTAGTTTTAGCATTTTTATCTTATCTAATTAGATTTAGGATTTTTATCTTAAACTAATCAATTTTGAAAAAAAAAACTTACCATTTTGAAGATGATACGTGGCATCACTGAATTCTTTTAAAACTTTTAGTTTTTTCACAGAAAGCCGCCACGTGGTAGTAGCGGCTTCTGTTTTAGTAATAGTTATAGATTAAAAATTCTACACTCTCCCTCTCAAAATAAATAGTATAAATAATACTCCCTTCGATAACTCCATCTACTCTTTTAAGCTCCTTCAAAAAATATTTATTTTTAAAGTTATTTTTACCATGTTAACTTTCGTTAAATTCTTACTTTAATTAATCACCCAACTCTCACACATACCGACATGCATTACTATAAAATACACATCATTTTAATATTTATAAGGAGATCGATTACACACACACAACTTTTTGGTTAATTTTTCATAAAAAATAGTACTTCATTTATTCCTAAATTGTTGTCGTTTTTTTATATTTTCTAGTTAAACTTATTGTTTTTCAAATTAAATGACATATTTTTAAAAATATAAAACACGTAATTAGTTGTATATAAAAAATACAACAAATTATGTGTTTTATAATTGAGACTAAAATAATAAAATTATCATTTTCAAAATAGTCAATTTGACTCAGTAACCAACCAATACAATATTTCAGAAATGGAAGAATGAGTGCAATGTTTAAAAGAAGCTTCGGTTATGAAGATTGGATACCAATTGAAAAGATTATTTGCTCTTATTCTAACATAGTGTTCTCTGATACAGCCTAACAAGTTGTGGAATAAGTTTGCAATAAATATAAGTGATGATCTTCCATACCAATTGCGTACGAATTTCAGAATTACAAATCCGACTGATGGTCAAGTAACAGATTATGATTTGCATCTCTTAAACGAAATATTGTAAGAATCTGGAAAAAGTTTACATGATTTTTCACCGATGCTCCTCCCAAATAAAAATTGGACACAAATAGCAGGAAACAATAGACTATTGTGGGAACATAGACAACTTCGATACGATGCTCGCACAACTGGTGCCAAAGAAAATATTAACTGTTTGAATGACGGTCAACGACTTTGTTTCGAAGCTGTAATCTTTTCAGTGGTTTTGAGTCATGGAATGACCTTTTTTTTAACTGGGGTGCTGGAACGGATAAAACATTTTTATGCAACACTATTGCAGGATACTGTCTAACCCTTGGTCATATCGTCATTTATGTTGGATCATCTGAAATTGCATCATTGTTATTAGTAGGCGGTAAAACTACGCATTCTACGTTTTGTCTATTATTGAATGTGCTGGAAAACACTATATGTTCCTTTACTAAACAGTCAATTTATGCAAAATTGTTTAGGGAGGCGAAAATAATTTTTTTCTAATTTTAAAAAAATGATAGATTAGAGCGGTTGAAACTTTTACAAATGGTTCACCCTTCTATTTAATTATACATATCTCTACCGTCAATCATCTCTCTTTTGTTTACTTTCTCTCATTTGGGTCCACTTGGTATTTCAAAAAATGATACTTCTTATTTCTAAACTAGTACTCTTACCCGTGTCGATGGCACGACACCAATATATTTCAAATTACAAAATTTACCATTTTTAAAAAAATTTATTTGTATACAAAATTGCGTGCATAAAATTGGTGGGTTTGGTGGAGGAAGGATTAGTGGCCACCAACCGTGAATAGTGGGGGGAGTTGGAGAGAGGGGTAGTTACTCAACCGCAGTTCACGTATGTGAATTCAGAGAGTGATAATGACCGTAGGATCTTAGTAAAGGAATCAATCTCAGTCGCTATTTATCTTTTGTTAATTGTAAGCGTGCGACTATGAGCTATATTATATTATAGATTATTGTCGTGTTTGACTTTTTTTAGTATTAATTCTTGATATGTCCGGCCCAAGCCGGGTCACGAGCAAAGCACGAGCTAGCATTACGTGCCCATCACGAGCACAATGCATATGGGGCCCACAGGCCCAGCGAGTAAAATAATAGAAGCATCAAGCAGCGAGCAGCGTAAGTCTCATCCAAGCCTGGCCGGGCAAAGGCCTTGCCTGTCCGACCAGGGGCCATGCCCGGACATCATACATATTTAGCAAAGAAACCAAATTCATCTTGTCCAAACCTGGTCGAGCATTGGCCTTGCCCGCCCGACCAGGGGCCGTCCCTTGGACCTACAACAAGTTTAAGAGCAATGCAAGTGGAATAGCCGGGCAGAGCCCTGCTCGCCCGGGAGCACATCAAATGGGAAGCACCGAAGGCTTGCTCTCCAAGACAAGTCAAAGGTTTCCATGTTTAGGCAGAACACTTGCCTTATCTGCTCCTACATCTACGCGGCCAACCGCCTATCATGCCTAAAATCAAGGGATTCTCTCCTTGATTGATTTGGTAAGGAAACTGAATCCTAGACGGATTCAACCACCTTGGGGGCCTATAAATACCTCTCCATAATCCTTAGCAAGGTACACACACTTTCTTGAGCCTAGACACTCTGTCAATTTGCTTTCAAGCTTACACACGAGACTCACTCTCACGCCGGAGGGGTTTCGCGAGGCCCTGCCTTGCACTTCCACTTAGGTTTTCTTGTGTTCTTAGCATGCTCAAGGAAAGTGATCCAAAGCCCAGATATCCTACTCAACCCAAGGACGCCCCAAGCTGTGATTTTGCCACATCAGTTTGGTTCCATTGCCGAGAAACGAAGTTTCAACGCTTTTCTCGATCTTTCTTTTGGTTGCAATGGCTGGAAAAGGAAGCAAACACCATGCCACCGTCAGCAACCAACAAGCTGGCAGCCACCAGGCTGGGATCAATAACCCCCTACCAAGGGCACCACACGGGGTGCAAACTAGAAACCAAAAGGTGGCTGCTGGGCACACAATTCAGGGCAATGAAGTGCCATATGTGGAAAGGCAAGTCTCCCAACATGCCAGCCAAAGCCGTGCAAGCCAACGTGACGCCAGGACGGTTATAAACGAGAGGCGCGATGCACGCGCCCAAGACCTCAGAATACAACTCAACCGCCAACGGGAGAATGGTCAGGACAGTCACGTGAGTTTGTCCGGGCAAAACCCTGATCAACAAGCTGCTGCTCTGCAAATTCAAGCGGAGTACTACAACAAAATGTACGCACTTAACCAGCAGCTGCTCACCTTGGGCCATGCCCCGGTGCGAGTTGCAGACATGGTGTTGCCCGCTCTCAGCAACCCGGCACCTGTTGGCGATGGCCATGCCTCCCAACAGTTGCCCACTCCGAGCAGACGGATCCCTTCATCGTTCATGTACCGTCTGAAAGAGTGGAGGCAATAAAACAAGCAGATGACCAGGCTGAGAGTAGATACAGCCGTCAAAATCTCTCCCACCGGCACCATCGTCGACAAGAGCACCATGCTCGGGAGGAGAGCCATGGCCGTCGTAGGGCCCGTGAGTGCGTAGAGGCAGATACGCAACAGCCAAAATTGAAAGCTCGAGTCACACAGCAGGCCAGATCCTCTTATGAGCCAACATTTTGCCCTCGAGTGCGCGGCGACCAAACAGACCCAGCTCACTCTTCTAGACTCACGGTGCACGCGGAGAAGCAACTGTCCGAGAGGATGAAAGCCATGAAAAGAGACATGGCCCAGCAAATGGCTAATTTAGCAGTGGCCAAGTCCAGCTATGGAGCCGCCAAACCGCTGGAGGGCAGCCCATTTACTCCAAAAATTGAAAATGCGCCACCCGCGCAAGGAGTCATCTTCCCGCAGTTCGACAAATATTTCGGGAAGACGCGGGCAAGTGATTGGCTCCGATCATTCGAAGCACAAATTCGGATGGTCAGTGATGTAGAGTAGGGGTGGCAAATCGGTCGTCGGTCATATCTAAGACGATAACAAATACACGATAAGCACGAACACGAACACGACACGATAAGCTTATCGTGCCTAATATTAAAACCCGAACACGACACGATAAAAACACGAAAAGCACGACACGGCACGATAGGCACGATAAGCAAAAAAGCACGATTTATTTAATCAGGCCCGTTAAGCACATTAAGCCCAATAACCATTATAAAATATGTAATTTTGATTTTTTAATACATATTTTGAAAATTTATCAATATAAATAGTCAAGTAGTTTAAAAGTCATAAATTTTCAAATGATAAAACTATGAAATAATCATGAAAATAGTTCGAAAGAAGTGAATAACCCTTGGTAAATTTTTAAAAATATATTTTTAAAACATATATATTTTAGTTATCGTGTCTTATCGTGCATTATCGTGTTTATCAAGCCAGCCCGATAACAACTCATTTTTTATCGTGTTTTATCGTGCTGGCCCTATAACGACCCGAACCCGATAAGCCCTAGCCCAAACACTATAATTTCGTGTCGTGTTCGTGTCGGTCAATCGTGCCGTGCCTCAAATTGCCACCCCTAATGTAGAGGCCTTGAAGATGCGGGCGTTCGAAGGAGCTCTACAGGGAAAAGCACAGGCCTGGTTAAGCAGAGTTCCCCGGGGATCGATCGGTAGCTGGGCAACTCTCAGAGAAAAATACTTAGAGGAATTCGGCAATGCAGGCCCGACCCCCAAGAATCGTTTTGACCTTGCCAAGATCAAGCAGGGAGATAACGAATCGTACAGTAGCTACTTGAAGAGATTCGAGGAGATGCTCGATCAGGTGACTGCGACCAGTGACCCTGAGATTACTTTTTGCTACCTCAACAACATGAGGGCAGGGCCACTAAAAACAATGCTAGCAATGAACCCGGGGGCTTCCAAAGCAGAGCTGCTAGTAAATTCACATCTCTTTTGCTCAACTGAGAGTGTCAAGGTCGATAAAGCCAAAAATAAGGACAAGGCTCAAGGCAGCTCGGCCACGCCAGCTGACCAGAGCCCGGAGGGCAACCGCCGTTCGAGCAGAGACAGAAAGAAGACATCCACCCCCGGGCAAAGATTCAGGGAAGCTCAGTTCACCCCGCTGAACACTACGCGGGAAAAAATTATGTTCCAAATAGGGGACGCGCTGCCCGTCCCATATCCACTCGACCCCGAGCTCGCTCATACCCGGGACAACACAAAGTACTGTGATTACCACCATGGTAATGGCCACACCACCGAGGAGTGCATTGTGTTAAAGAGGGAAATCCAAAAGCTGATCAATGCGGACAAGCTGGACCGCTTTAAAAGGGATCAGGGCGCAGGGAATAATGCCAATAATGACCAGGGAAGACCCCCAAGAGGAAGAGGTGGCCAGGCCCCTCAGATTCGAGGGGTGAGAAACATGATTAAAGAGGAGCTCCCGTCCAATACACAGCTCGGGAAACATATCTATTCCTTGTCCAAAGCTGTCAACACGCCAGTGATACAGCGGGCAGACGAGCAAAGCATCTGTTTCACCCGCAGTGAGTTGGCAAACACTCCCTTGGCATCCGAGCAGCCCCTGGTTATTTCCTGTTTGGTGAACAATTGGCAAGTCCACAGGGTCCTACTCGATACTAGAGCATGCAAAGACATCATGTACTACTCTTGCTTCAAGGGACTGGAACTGTCAGATGCCCGCCTCAAGCCGTATCTGGGAAAGCTGGAGGGGTTCACCAATCACCAAGTGAGTGTTAAGGGAACAATCGAGCTGGAGGTATTCATGGGTGATGGGGCTCAAACCCGGATAGAGATGATCACATTTTTAGTGATCGACCTAAAATCAGCGTACAACTGTATTTTAGGCGCTCCAGCAATGGCCAAATTCCAGATGGTCACCTTAATTCCCCACCATAAAGCCAAATTCTACATTGAGAACGGAGTGGGTATCTTCAACAGCAAACCTCGGGCAATGTGGGAGTATGTCCGGGAAACTCAGCGGAAGAAACAGAAACTGATCGTGGACATTCCCGACCAGACAACATCAGCTCCAAAACTGATCGTGGACCTTCCCGATCAGACTGCAATGACTTCCACTGAAACCGCATCAGCTTCTGTCCCCATTAATAATGTTGAACTCGGGGAGACATCTGAAGTGGCGGATCCCATGGAAGTAGAGGTTCCCGAGCAACCCCCCGCACCAGGGTCCTCCAGGCGCAAGGCTAAGCGCCCAGAATCACAAGACATTGAGATGGACACCCTGCAAGTCCGGGACGAGCCCGATATTCAACCGGAGGGCGAGCTGGAAGAGGTAGTTATCAATCTAGCCTACCCCGAGCAGAAAATCAAAATCGGGAAGGCCATGCCTCCTAAAGCTCGAGAAAGATTGATTGAGCTACTGAGAAACAGCCTGGATGTGTTTGCCTAGACAGTCAAGGACATGCAAGGTATCAGTGAGAATATTGCCCGCCACGACCTGAATGTTGATCCTACTTTTCGGCCTATCCAGTAGCGGCCAAGGCAATATTCACCCGAAAAAAATGCGGCAATCAAAGCAGAGGTCGAGAAACTCCTGATGGCAGACATTATCGAGGAGATCCAATACCCGACCTGACTGACGAATGTAGTAATGGTCAAAAAGGTCAATGACAAATGGCGAATGGTCAAAAAGACTTTACAAGTCAATCAACAAGGCCCGCCCAAAAGACTTTACAAGCCTACAAGGCCTTTGCCTCGCATAGATGTGCTCGTTGACTCTATAGCTGTGTTTGAAATGCTCAGTTTCCTGGATGCATACTCCGGATATCACCAGGTCAGGATGAACGAGCAAGACAAGGTGAAGACAACCTTCCGGGCAGCTGGGGGCCTCTACTGTTACAAAATGATGCCCTTCGGGCTGAAAAATGCGGGGGCCACTAACCAACGCATGGTCAATAAAGTCTTCGGCTCGCAGTAAACATGGAGGCTACATAGATGACATGGTCATCAAAACAAAGGGCCACAACCATACTCTTGACTGGCGGAAACGCTTGCCAATCACAAAACATAACATGAAGCCGAACCCGAGCAAGTGCGCTGGGGTCCGAGCAGGAAGTTTCTGGGTTCATGGTCAACCGCATAGAAGCTAACCCGAGAAGATACAAGCCCTACTCGACATGGAGCAGCCTCTACCGCATCAAACACATCCAAAGTTAAATGGCATGGCGTGGTCATTGCCTTAGGCCGCTTCATCTCTGGCCACCAAAAATGTCTCCCCTTCTTCAAGGTTACTCTCAGGCAACAAGGGTTTCGAGTGGAATGCGATCGTGCCAAGGCTCGAGCAAAGACAGGAATACCTTGGCAAACCACCTTTCCTTAGCAACCCCGTGCCCAGTGAGCCTTTATTTGTATATCTAGCAGCCACGGACCAGGCCCTGGTCGCTGTTTTAGTTAGGGAAGAACTAGATATTCAAAAGCATGTGTACTATGTATCCAAGGCCCTCAGTCCTGTTGAGGGTCATTATTTTAATGTAGAAAAATTAGCCTACTCGCTTGTCATAACTGCCTGAAAATTAAGGACTTATTTTTCTGCACATGTAATCATAGTATACACAGACGCACCATCGCAAGAAAGTCCTACACAAACCTCGATACATCAGTGCATCGCTCAACCGGTCAATCGAGCTCACAAAATTCCATATAGACTACTTGCCCAGGCGAGCGATCAAAGCTCAAGCATTAGCTGATTTCTTGGTCGAAACAAGCTTCACCCAGCAGGAGGATCCCGAGGCCAAGCAGCCAGTAAAGCCAGAGCAAAAACAGCTGCCGCAACCCCGTCCAGCCTATTGTTGGGATCTTTACGTAGATGGGGCAGCGAGCAAAGTTGGGAGTGGAGCTGGCATCCTTCTCATAGCTCCCGACGAAATCACAGAGTTTGAGCTAGCACTTCGTTTCAAAATCCCTACCTCAAACAACGTTGTCGAGTACGAAGCATTGATCGCTGGTCTTGAGCTCGCAGTAGACATGGGCGTAGAAGCGGTCACAATGTACTCGGATTCACAACTAGTGGTGAACCAAGTCCAGGGGGAATATATGGTGCATCACCCTACCCTGGTCCAATACTGCGAGCTGGTCAAGGAAATCTTGAAGAATTTCAAGTTTTGGGAGATCATCAAAATTGATCGAGCAGACAACATGCGAGCGAATTACTTATCCAAGATCGCTGAGGCAAACCTGGCACTACTAAATCCCTCAGTGATGATCAAGCACTGAAACCCCAAACCGCTGACGCACTCTGATAATGGACATTGAGCCAGCGACCAGAAGTTGATTGATGATTACAAGGACAACATCGAGCATGGGACTCTGCCCGCAGACAAGGTCAAAGCCACAACAGTCCGGAGCCAAGCCTGTCATTACTCGATGGTAGGGGGAATCTTGTACAAACGATCTAAGGTCAGACCTATGCTTCACAGGTACCCCGTAACTAACCGAGGGCGCTCGTATGAAGTACATGAAGGGAGCGGTGGCCACCCGGCACAAGAGCTCTGGCAGAGAGGGTCTTGAGGGCAGGATATTACTGGATAACCCTCAGAAGGGATGCAGAGAAGTATGTTCGCGAATGTGACAAATGCCAGAGATACGCGGACATACCAAGGCTTCCATCCACTATACAAACCCCAGTCTTTGCGGCCTGACCCTTCGATATGTGGGGAATCGATCTGATCGGCCCATTCCCGCTAGCACAAGGCAAGTACAAATATGCGGTGGTCACCATAGACTACTTCACTAAATGGATTGAAGCAAAGCCCCTGGCCAAGATATCAGAGGCCAACGTCATCAAATTTGTTCACGATCAAGTATGGTGCCGGTTTGGACTCCCTCGAGCAATCATCTCAGATCATGGCACCCAATTTTCGGACAAATTCACCGTAGAATGTGCTCGTTTGGACGTCAAGCATTGGCAATCGTCTGTAGCCTATCCATAAGGCAACGGACAGGCTGAGGCCGGGAACAAACAAGTACTGCATGCTCTCAAAAGAAATCTAGAGAGGCGAGCAGGAAAATGGGCAGAAGAGCTACCGTCAGCCTTGTGGGCGGTCAGAACCACTATTCGAGGACCAACCGGGGAAACCCCGTTTGCGCTTACATACGGATCTGAAGCTATGATTCCGGTAGAAATGGTCTTGCCTAGCTATCGTGTTTCATATTATAGTGAGCAGAATAATCAACTTGCCCGAGCCATAGACCTAGACCTACTCGAAGAAAGGAGGTGGATGCACGACTCAGGATGGTCAACTACAAACAGAGAGCAAAGGCTCACCATGAAAAAAGGGTCCGAGGCAGAGCTTTCTCTTTTGGGGACCTGGTACTCAGGAAAGTTGAGGTAAAAAGCCATCGGGCAGAATGGGGAAAGCTGTCTCCTAATTGGGAAGGTCCTTTCCGAGTCACTGGTATAATCAGAGAGGGCACTTACACATTTCAAACTCCAGAAGGGAAAGACATGCAACATCCCTAGCATGCAGACCACCTCAAAAAATATTACCCCTAAGTCAAGGCACAAACAGGCAAGACCTCAGTCCTGTTGAGGGTCACTGTTTATTGATCAATAATAGGCAAGTTTTTGTCATATCTGTCCATTCAGAGTTTTCAGTTATTCAGTTAAATATCATCTACTATTTTTCGGATTTGTTTGGCAAAATTTACTCGCCTGTCGAACTAATAGGGCCATGCCTGGTCAACAATCCTCAAACCCCCTAAGGCCAAGCCGTCGTGCATGGCTCTCTCAATAACGCCCTTACCCACTAGACCTCTAGGGCTTCCACGGGCGTGCAGGTCTATGCCCCCCAGCAAAGGGGCATCCCCGGATATTTCTTTAACCAACGCACGGGCAGCGCTGGTAGTAGCAGGCATCACAAAGCCAGGCCGCCTCCAAGAAGCTTTCCCACTCTGAATGGGGGCAATAGAAACGGGGTCATGACTTGAGCCCCGGCGGCGAACTTCCCGGACGGGAGGAGGGCTGGAGCTCTTCTTCCTCTTACCCTTTGCCTTGACATCCTTGGCAGCAGGCGGCTCGGCGGTGTCACCAGTAATGGCCACGATGGCCTCTTTTTACGCGGCCTCTTTCTGGGTGGTAGCGACAGTCTTAGGCGCCACAACCTTCTTGGCCGGACTTGTGGCCCTGCCCAAGTCCGGGGTTTTCTTCGCTGGTGGGCAAAACGGCACCTTGGGCAATTCCACAGGCTTGTTGACCTTCAACTCGGCTGCCTGCTGGTCAGCCTGCTTCTTCCGCTGCCTCAATACCGCCAAATTCTTCATTCTTGAAACGAGACAAAGCAAAACGGGATTAGAAAGAATTCAGAAAAGAGATGACTAAAACAGAGAAAATATGTCCATGGCTAGCGGGCAACCGTCCCGATCTTCATAAACTGGCCGACAGTCGGCACCCGGGCCTAGTCGTTGGCACTCGACGCATTTGCGCTTGAACATTCTGCCATGGCAGTCATCCCAATATGGATGGGGACTCTCGGGCACATGGATCAGAAGGGGCTCCACCTCAGGAACCTCTACCCGCATCACTCCGGCCAAACACAAGTAACGCGGATTATGCAGCTTCCTTCCAAGAAGAAATTGGCCGGCCGACGCCAAGCGTTTCTCATTCTCCTCTATCACGCCTACGGTGGTTTTCAATGCAGCTAATCGGGCAGTCTCTCCCAAGCTGAAGTCTTGTTTGGAGGCCTTGGGGATTTTGACTTCGTTGGTTGCCATGGGCATAAACGGCCAGCCGACCCGAGATTCAATGAACAGGACCCTCCTGTCCCAAGATTCCACCTTCCCGGGGACTTCGGACAGCAACCTCAAGAAATTGGAGTTAGCCCTTACTCCAATCCTCCCGCCCTTACTCCAATCCTCCCGCCTGTGCTTGGGGCAAAGATGAACAGCTTTCGGAGAAGATACATATCTGGCTCGAACCCTAGCAGACGGCTCGCCACTGTGAAAGCCGTGATAGCCCGAACGGTGTTCAGCATCAGATCGCAGGGGACGACCTTGGTCTCGTGCAGAAAATCCACCAGGAAAGGCTCCAGCGGAAGGCGTAGCCCAACCCTGAAGAAATCGGCGAAGAACAGGAGCTCATTCCCCTGCTCGCGGGAAAGCTTGACCCCGGTAGGCACGTCCATTTTTCTTGCACGGTAATGTTTTAGTCGATATCGAGGGACGTGAGCCACGCAGCTACTTTGTCCGCCGATCTAGTGTGGCCCAAAGCAGCGCCAGATCGGCTTTCATCCGCATTAACGCACTGGCACTTCCTCTTCCTCTTCGGCCTCCTCAACAACCTGATCGAGGGTGACCTCTACTCGAGAGCCTTCAACCATGCTGTAGCAGCGAGCAATTGGAACGTTGTCTCGGTCATCCGCCTCACCTTCAAGCGTGGCCTCCACTTGAGTTCGGCTTGTTTTCTTAAAGTGTCGGGTAAGGGGTATATCATCTGCCTCGTCAGCATCAGAGGCCCCTCCGGCCATCTCACCCGGTTCGACCCTAACTTGCTCGGTCACTTCTTCAACGTTGGCTCTCTGCTGGTTGAGGCCTTGCCCAACAGCGAAACCACCGGTAACACTATCGTCTCCAAAGTCTTCCTCACTGGAGGAATCAGTTAAATCAACCACGGGGCAGCTGCACGCCTCTGAACCGTAGGCCCGGCCACGGATCTGGCTCCCCTTCCGCTCTCACTGCCAACGGAAAGGGACTTCTCGCTGCTTAGCGAGTCATTCTTCCCGCCGTAGCTAAAAGCCTCGCGGTCATTTTCGGACACATCAGACATCTACGAAGAGATCGAGGGGAACGGATATCAGTATCCTGCCCGGGTAACTGGCAAAGCAAAGAGGGAATAGAAATTCTAAGTCTAGGTCAACCAAAGGGGCCAGGCCCGTCTAGCGAGCAAGACCACGGGGTCTATTCCTCGATCTCTACCTAAGGGCGGTCCTACCCTCTTAAACCCTAACAGAGATAGATGAAGATGAAGGGAGAAAGCCAAAAGCCAACCCAAAAGCCAACCCAAAACCCAGAAAAGCCAGAAAAATCGAAAACATAATGGGGGAAAGGTTAGAAGCTTACTCTTTTTTTCTGGAACAACGTGTCTACTCAAAGCAATCCCACGAAAAATTTGGACCGATGCGAAGACTACAAACCCTGGGAATTGGATGGATGCTGGAAACGGAGGAGCGACTTCGTCGGAGTCTGGTAGAAAACACGACAGCAGCAGCAGTAGCAAAAGCTTTCCAGAAATTCTTCTCTCTAAAAGCTTGAGGACGATAAAAGAGAAAAGAGGAAGTAAAGTGTGCCTTTTATAGGCCGGGTTCTGAACGGTTTCTGGGGGAAAACGCGAAGCCCGAAACGGCGCCTGGGGTCGGCGGCCCATCATCACGAAGCATTAAATGCGGCCCTTCGTGCTTCGTGCCCCATCAAGTCACCCCTACTGCTGGTGGCTCACGCTCCTTCTTCGCCCACGCGCCAGGCACGCTCTTGGCAACAAGCTTCCTAGACACGCTCCAGATCCACCCCGCTAAGTTTCCACAACCTTCCACACAACTGACCTCCGAAGTCCTTTTCTACCTTCTGAAGATTCACAAGTGTTGGAGCCCGTGTGAGCATGTAATCTGAACGCTCCCCGCTCCGAACATGAATGCTCGCCAGACGAGGAGCTAGGGGCCACTGATATGCCCGGCCCAAGCCGGGTCATGAGCTAGCATCACGTGCCCATCACGAGCACAATGCATATGGGGCCCACAGGCCTAGTGAGTAAAATAATAGAAGCATCAAGCAGTGAGCATCGTAAGTCTCATCCAAGCCTGGTCGGGCAAAGGCCTTGCCTGTCCGACCAGGGGCCATGCCCGGACATCACTCATATTTAGCAAAGAAACCAGATTCATCTTGTCCAAACCTGGTCGAGCATTGGCCTTGCCCGCCCGACCAGGGGCCGTCCCTTGGACCTACAACAAGTTCAAGAGCAATGCAAGTGGAATAGCCGGGCAGAGACCTGCTCGCCCGGGAACACATCAAATGGGAAGCACCGAAGGCTTGCTCTCCAAGACAAGCCAAAGGTTTCCATGTTTAGGCAGAACACTTGCCTTATCTGCTCCTACATCTACGCGGCCAGCCACCTATCACGCCTAAAATCAAGGGATTCTCTCCTTGATTGATTTGGTAACTATGGAAACTGAATCCTAGGCGGATTCAACCACCTTGGGGGCCTATAAATACCTCTCCATAATCCTTAACAAGGTACACACACTTTCTTGAGCCTGGACACTCTGTCAATTTGCTTTCAAGCTTACACACGAGACTTACTCTCACGCCGAGGGGTTTCGCGAGGCCCTGCCTTGCACTTCCACTCAGGTTTTCTTGTGTTCTTAACAGGCTCAAGGAAGGTGATCCAAAGCCCAGATATCCTACTCAACTCAAGGACGGCCCAAGCTGTGATTTTGCCACATCAATTTTCAAATTAATATTTAATGTATATATATTTATTTTTAAAATCATAAAACATGTTCATTGTAATACCAAAAAAGTTTAGCAGCCTTTATTCTATCAATTTTAAAAAAGGAATTGACATTATGTAATTTTCTTTTGTAAGTTTCAAAGTAGTATTTCTAGGTGATATCACAATTAATAAAGGGAATTATACACAATTTTCTTATGCAGAATCTATCTGAAACTCGAAATGAGACATTTCTGTTAGAATGTCCAAATCAAAATTAAGAACACTTATTTTGGAATAAAGAAAAGGTTAAACCTTTGGACGGCCCCTTTTCTAAAGTTTCTAACCCTTCCAATATCTTTTTTTTTTCAATCGTAAAAGACAATTTTTCGAAATATTGTTCCAAAAATATCTCCGTCTCATTCAACAACTCCGGCAACACTTACGTTGGATTCGAAGATCACCATTATTGGGTAACGAAACAGATTCATGAAATACGAAACTGTAATGGATCTATGCTGGGTTGAAAGATTTTTCAATTGGAACGAAGACGGAAAAGGAGGAAGAAGAAGAAGGCTTATGACGGAGGAGATGGAAGAAGCAGGTGGAGGACGTGGTCTGGTTCTTTATGATTTTGTATCGCGGTGCAAACTAGAATTAGATAATATTGTATATATCACGGTTCAAAAATTAATTAATCGCGGTACATAAAAGTTGATACCGCATTGCAACTTCGATTAGGTATTAGAGAATAATATATTTATTATTTATTCTTGTTTATTTGTAATTATTATTTAGTGGTAATTACCTTGTATAATTCTTTATTGTTATGTTTCATTCCTTGTATAGGTTTCTTGTTCCCTACTTCAAGTGTAACCCTAATTGTATATATCCCTATAAATAAGTGGTTCAATCAATAGAAATGCTATGTCATTATTCCTAAACTTTACCAGTTTCTACATGGTATCAGAGTTTTGCTCCTAAATCTTCTTCTTCTTCCTCTAGCCGCAGCCCTAACCACCCTCCACCATGGCTAACGAAAATCACTCACTCACCATTAAAAACCCTCTTGATCCCACTCAAACCTTTGACCTCATCAACATCTCCCACCACAACATCACCAAACTCACCTCCACTAACTACATAGCTTGGAAACTCCAAGTTGAGGCCACCCTCATTAGCTATGATCTCTACAAGTTTTTAGACGGATCATGTTGAGTGATTTTCAATTGATCACTAAATTCTACCGCAAGCGCACGGCTATTCGTGTAGTATTTAGGATGTCGATCCCACAGGGACTTTGAATCAAGTACCGAAGAACTTACAATTAAAATTATCTAGACTAATTGATTTCAAGATTTTTGGTGCGATGAGTAAATTAAATTAACAAGACTAAATTAACTAAATTAAAATGCAAGATTAGATTTTAGATTTAAAACAATAATTAAAAAGCTTCTAGGATTTCGGTTCACCACAACAATGAATTTATAAATTTCGTAATAATCTTTCCGTTCGTGATGAATGTCAAATTTTGAAGGCGAATTGTATAAAAATAGTTAATTGCATTCTTTCAAACTACTCTCAACCGTGCCTAGATTAATTCAAATCCGATGTCTCGCTCAATGAATTAAACTAAACCCATTATGTCCTACAATTCTATAAGCCTCTAGAAATTTAATCAACTCTCGTTCTCATGAATTTCTAGTTCAATATTAGAGTTCCGTTACTTACGCTTCACCTTTCGGTCCTTCACTTCAGTAACTAAGATTATTGTATAAATGTAGTAGTTTCACCTTTCGGTCCCTCGCTACTACAATTTTATACAATTATTAATAAAACTAAAATTGAATCAAAACATGTGACATTCAAGTAAACGGAAAGATAAAAACTTTATTTATAAATTCATTACGGGCTACACCTAATCCTAGAATTAGAAAACTACTCACGCATAATTAAAGTGACTAAAATAAATATATTAAGAATAATCATAAAATAAAATCAAAGAGAAGGGAAGAAGAAGAACTTGCAATAATAAAATGCTTCCAAACGCATTCACAAACTCTAGTCTTCAAATATAAAACTACTTAGAATGCATATCTAACTATTTGAAAGGAGAGTATGGAAGTAAAATTCTATCTCTCTAAGGAGGGGAGGAATGAGCTATATATAGGGAAAAACTAAGTCTTTCCTTTCCCCTTGTCAACCAAAATAAAAAGACAATAAATGAGAAATAAAGGAGAGATAAATGAGAGGCTAAATTAAAGCTCTCCATCCCCCTTTAGATGACATTTAGTCTAGATACATAAAAATGGGTCAAACTGAAAAATATTGGAAGTGATTCTTGAGCTGCCCCGATTGAAGGATGCGAAAGATTTCGCACCTATGGTGCGATTGCTGCTGGAAATCTTCAATTTAATTCTTGACATTAGTTTTCCACCCCACGAAAAGTAACCGCTGCCCATGAAAAATGCTGGAATTCAATTTGCCTTTACTTCATTATTAAAGCTTGATTTTAATGCACAAAATTTGCAAAACTGCCTAAATAAGACAAATAAAGGTAAATGAGTCAAAACAATTAAATTAGCAATAATAAATGCAATATTGACTAGGAAAATAAGCCCAAAGTATCCAAAAATATAGACAATATGCACATTTATCAGATCACACCCATGCCCGCCTCCCACAGTCCTCACCAAGGACGCCCAATCATCCAAGGACGTCCCCACCCCAAACCCTCACTACCAGTCATGGATTCGCCAGGACAAACTCCTGTTTGGGGCTCTTGTTGGTTTCTTGTATGCTCCCCTGGTTCCTATGATCCAACAGACCGCCACTGCGCGTGAAGCCTGGGACATCCTGGTTCACACCTATGCTCGCCCAACTTGCGGCCACATCAAACAGATCAAAGATTACCTCAAACGAGCAACCAAGGGAACTTAGTCGATTTCTGACTACATGCAGTCTGTCAAAAGTCAGGTTGATGAACTCGCGGCTCTGGGCAAACCGCTTGACCACGAGGACCTCATTGAGATCCTCCTCGGCGGGTTGGATGATGACTACCGTCACATAGTGGATGTAGTTGAAGGACGCGAACCCCTATCTCCTTTGATGAGCTTCATGAAAAACTCATCAACCGCGAGCTGCTCCTGAAACAATCTCAGCCCGCGTCTTTCTCCCATCCGGTCACTGCCAATCCTGCTACTCCAAGGAACAACAACTCGCATGCTCGACACTCTTTCTCGCATGCTCGCCAGGCTTCCTCTTAACCTCGGCATCCTTCACAGCAGGCTCCGGCACCAGCTCATCGGCAACAACGTCCATATCTTGGTAAGTGTCAAGGCTACCGTCAATAAGGTCATACAGTTGCTCGCTGTCCGACCTACCAGCTGGTTGCCACCAGCTGGACACCTCGGGCCAATCTAGCGACCTCAACGGACACAGGAATTCTGGGTTGGCTTCTTGACGTGGTGCTTCTTACCATGTTACCAGCGACCTTGGCAATCTCCACCTTCAAACCTCTTACACGGGCACAGATGACATGGTCATCACTGATGGTACAGGGCTTCCTATCTCCAAAACTGGTTTCTCTTCACTTTATACACCATCACACACTTTTGCCTTGCATAATGTTCTCTTTGTTCCTGACATGAAAAAGAACCTTATTTCCATATCTCAATTTTGTCTCTCTAATAATACTTATATTGAGTTCTTACCAACTTCTTTTCATGTGAAGGATCTACGGACAGGGAGCATTCTGCTGACTGGGTAATCTAACGATGGTGTGTATGAATGGCCAACTATAGCTCCTCTTACTCGCCCATCTGCTTGTGTAGGTTCTAAAGTCTCTCACCATGACTGGCATCATCGGCTTGCCCATCCCTCTGAATCCATCCAATGTTAGATTCTATCTAGTTTAAGCGTTACGTTAGACACTACTCGCATCAAACAAAAACATTGTAATGATTGTTTATGCAATAAAAGTCACAAAATTCCTTTTTCGCAATCTACTTTAGCATCTTTTTTCCCGCTCCAAATTATTTACTCTAATGTCTGGACCTCTCCCATTTCGTCTGCTGATGATTTTAAATACTATGTCATATTTGTTGATCACTACACTCACTACATATAGCTCTACCCATTCAGACGAAAGTCTGAGGTCACCACTATCTTTCCTCGCTTCAAAGCCTTGGTCAAAAATTATTTTAAAAGAACCATTGTCACTATTTACTCGGACAATGGTGGCGAGTACATGGGACTTGCCCAGGACACTGGCTTGGCCGCTTACTTGTCCGCTCATGACATCTCTCATCTCACCTCTCCTCCTCACACCCCGAAACACAATGGGTTCTCGGAACGTCGTCATCGGCACATTGTTGAGACCGGTCTCTCTCTCCTCTCTCGCGCATCTCTTCCACTGTCTTTCTGGTCGTTTGTCTTCCAAACCGCCACCTATCTCATAAATTGTCTACCAACACCCACCCTCGCTCACCTATCTACCTACCACAAACTGTTTGGATCTCCGCCCAACTACTCCAAACTCCGTGCTTTTGGTTGCCTTTGCTACCCTTGGTTTCACCCCTACTCCGCCCACAAACTGGCTGCTCGTACCACCCCATGTGTCTTCCTAGGCTACTCACTCACTTAGAGTGCATATCTGTGTTACGATCTGAGCATCACCAAGCTCTTCGTTTCACGTCATGTTCGCTATGTTGAGTCTACTTTTCCCATGTCCACCTCGGCCACCCTTTCTGTTAGCCCGACTATCTACACCTGTGACCCCTGGTTCCCTCCACACGAGCTACTCTCTGCTTCATACACACTGTCTGCTGCCCCGCTCCGGTACCTCTCCGTATGTGGCTCCTGACACAAATCAGAATTTGCTTGATCTCAGCTCGCCCATACACCACCCTCCCACACAGGCTACTATGACCAATGATAACACTATGCTTGCTCCATGTCATGTGCTCGCTGCTCCACCCTCCTCGGCAACCAGCTCCCTGCTCGAGGATTGCACTGTATCTGCTGCTCAGCCCTCCTCGGCAACCAGTACCATGCCCGAGGATCATACAGTGCCTTCCAGTCTTGTCCCCGCTGCATTGGTTCCCATGCCCGCTGACCCAGTTCTTGTGCCCACTAGCACCTCCTCCATGGTTACTCGCCCCAAGAACAACATCTTTAAAGCAAAGACCAAAATGAGTCTTTCGGCTCAACTAACATCGGATAGTGAACCGACATGTGTCACTCAAGCTCTAAAGGATGTCCAGTGGCGCCAGGCCATGTCTGAAGAGCATGATGTTTTAGCTCGTAATGGTACTTGGGATCTGGTTCCCTCAGCGAGTACTTGTAATATTGTTGGCTGTAAATGGATTTTCCGAATCAAACGACATGCAGATGGCTCCATTGACCGCTACAAAGCTCGACTTGTGGCTAAGGGGTTTCACCAGCGACCAGGGATGGATTATCACGAGACTTTCAGCATGGTGGTCAAACCAACCACTGTTCGTCTTGTTCTCTCGCAGGCCGTTTGTCAAGGCTGGGATCTTCGCCAACTGGATGTCAACAATGCCTTTCTTCAGGGCAATCTGTCCGAAGAGGTATTCATGGCCCAACCATTTGGTTTCACAGACAAGGACAAACCTCAACATGTATGTTGGCTTCGCAAGGCTATTTATGGTCTCAAGCAAGCTCCCCGAGCATGGTACAATGAGCTGCATCAGTTTCTCCTTGCCTCCGGCTTCAAAAACTCGGTAGTCGACGCATCACTGTTCATTATTCATACTACGGTCAACATCATCTATCTCCTTGTTTATGTGGATGACATCATCATCACTGGGAACCAGCCCGCTGCAGTTCAAACTTTCATCTCCTTGCTCGCTAATCGCTTCTCGCTCAAAGACCTTGGTGATCTTCACTATTTCCTTGGGGTTGAAGTTGTTAAGCGTCCAAGTGGTCTTCTGCTCTCCCAGCACGGGTACATTGCTGATATCTTTGCTCGCACCGGCATGACCGATGCCCGCCCAGTAGTTATGCCTCTTGCTACCTCGCCTACCTTGACTCTTCAAATGGGCACTGCTCTCACAGATCCGACAGAGTTTCGAGCAATGGTCGGGAGTCTTCAAAATATGTCTTTCACTCGACCTGATGTTTCCTTCGCTATCAACAAACTCTCTCAGCTCATGCATAAACCGACCATTGAGCATTGGAATACAGTCAAACGAGTTCTTCGGTATCTTTGTGGCTCTATTAATGCGGGCATCCTTCTTAATCGCCAGTCTCCCCCTGCCCTCCATGCCTTCACTAATTCTGGCTGGGCCAGCAACAAGGATGACTACACATCCACTAGTGCCTACATTGTTTATCTTGGAAGTAACCCGATCTCTTGGAGCTCCAAGAAACAGCGCACTGTTGCTCGTTCCTCGACTGAAGCTGAATACAGGGCAGTTGCTGCCACCGTGGTTGAAGACCGGTGGATTGTGTCACTTCTTGGCGAACTCAGGCTCACCTCCTCAACTTAACCAGTCATTTACTGTGATAATGTGGGCGCGACGAGTCTTTGCTTAAACCCGATCTTTCTTACTCACATGAAACATGTGCCCTAGACTTTCATTTTATCCGAGAACAAGTTCAGGATGGGCTTATGTGGGTTTGTCATGTCTCCTCGGTTGATCAGCTGGTCGATGCCCTGACCAAGCCTCTTACTCGCCACCGGTTTCATCAATTACTTCATAAGATTGGACTCTCCTCTCGAACGTCCATCTTGCGGGGGCATATTAGAGAATAATATGTTTATTATTTATTCTTGTTTATTTGTAATTATTAGTTAGTGGTAATTACCTTGTATAGTTATTTCTTGTTATGTTTCTTTCCCTCGTATAGGTTTCTTATTTCCTACTCCAAATGTAACTCTAATTGTATCTATCCCTATAAATAAGTGGTTCAATCAATGGAAAAGCTATGCCATTATTCCTAAACTTTACCAGTTTCTACATTAGGTATATGTATCACGGTTCAAAAATTAATTCATCGCGTTACATAAAAGTTGGTACCGCGGTGCAATTAGACTAAGCAATTAAACTATTGAACCCCAGTAAAAATTAATACAATAAAATTGATGAATAGCGGTGCAATTACAATAGGCAATTAAACTATTGAAATGCGGTGCAAAAATTAATATAATAAAATTGATAAATCGCAGTTTAATAGTCAATGCATCGCGATTTATTTCTCTACGCGCCTTACGCTCATTAAGGGCATCGTAGTCTTTTGAGCTTAAAAGTGTTTTTTTCAAATTAAAAAAACACGGGACTGTAGCGATTAGAAACTTTGAAAAGTGAACCGACCTGTAATTTTTCATTAAAAAATGCAAGATCCATGGTGGGTCAGAGAACATGGAGGTCCATAAGTGAGACACTTTTGAGTTTGAAACAATCGTGTGCCAGTAAATTTTGATGCATCTTCAATCGGTGCAGTACCTTATATTTCTTTCAATCCGTTAAAGTCTACTTTGATATATCATGAAACATCATTTGATAAGTGATGAATTGTTTGATATCAAACCATGCACGCTTTGTCATCGCAATGAATCAATTTGGAACCACAATGCATGAATTTAAACTTTAACAGTTTGTGAAAAGTATAGAGTACTAAAACGATTGAAAATTTGCCAACGTGAACGGACCTGAATTTCTGTCACCTGAGTTTTGAACACCAACTTGACTCAGTAAAATCTTCATGTGTTGGGCCTGGTTTGGAGCGGAGTTTTAAAGGCTTTTAAATCAATATTTTTGCGTAAAATTCTGGTCAGTCGTTTTTCCAAAGTTTTTAACTGTAAAAGTTTATCGTTCTTTTTTTCAATCACAAAATGTCACTTTTTGAAATATTGTTTCGAAAATGTTATCGTCTCCTTCAACAACTCCGGTAACACACTTTGGATTCGAAAATCACCATTGTTGCGTAACAAAACGGGGAACTCTTTGATTCATTATGTACGAAACAGTAATGAATCTGTGCTAGATTTGATTTTTCAATAGGACGAAGGCGGAGGAGGAGGGGGAAGAAGAAGTCTTACGACTGAGGAAATTGAAGAAGGTGGATAACATGGTCTGATTCATTATCATTTTGTATCGCGGTGCAAAAATTGGATTAATAATATTTTTTATATCGCAGTTCAAAAATTAATTCATCGCGATACATAAAAGTTGATACCGCGTGCAATTTGGATTATGTATATGTATCGTGTTTCAAAAATTAATGCAATAAAATTGATGAATTGCGGTGCAAAACTTAATGAAATAAATTTCATGAACCGCGGTGCAATTAGACTAGGCAGTTGAACTATTGAACCGCGAAACAAAACTTAATGCAATAAAATTGATAAACCGCGGTACAAAAATAATGACATCCGTAGCGCACCTACGGTTCATTAAGGGTGTCGTAGTCATTTTTCCACAAAAAGTGACTTTTTCCGATAAAAAAAAAAAAGAAAAAATTGTAGGTTTGTCCACTTTTTAAAAGTTCCAATTGCTTCCGGCCCTTTTTTTTCAAACCGATAAAGGACACTTTTCGGGGAAAAAGACTACGATACCCTTCATAAGCATGAGGCACGCTGCGAAATGAATCGCAGTGCATTGACTATTGAACCACAATGCATTAATTTTATTAAATTAATTGTTGCACCGTGATTCAGTTTAATTGACTAGTCTATTTTTGCATCACGATACATCAATGTTTGAACCGTGATACATCAATATTTGAACTGCAATTCATTAGGTTAATTGACTAGTCTATTTATGCACCGTGATACATCAATGTTTGAACCACAATTCATTAGCTTAATTGACTAATTTATTTTTGCACCGCGATACATCAATATTTGCAACGGGATACAAAATCTTAAAGAACCAAACCATATCATTCACCTTCTTCTTTCATCTCCTCCGTCATAAGTCATCTTTTTCCTCCTCCTCCTCAGTCTTCGTCTCTACTGAAAAATCACAACCCAACATAAATCCATTACAGTTTCGTATTTCATAAATCAAATAAACTGTTACTTTTCGGAGGCGTTTCCTCTAAACCCCCACGAAGGGGCGCTGCCCCCTCGATCCTCGCGATCTGACCGAGCAGGTCGATCCCCGTCTCATTCCACAACAATAGTGATTTTCGAATCCAATGTGTTTTTCAAAACTGTTGAAGGAGACGATGATATTTTTGGAACAATATTTCAAAAAATGGATTTTTGAGGTTGAAAAAAAGAATGGTGGACTTTTTGGGTTACAAATTTTTTTTTAAAAGGCTGGCTAGAATTTTACCAAAAAAAAAGAGATAATTACAACCCAGTACCATTTTCTAAAATGTTGACCGTTGAAGTGCTCTTTTTTTTAAAACCATAAAAGTACATTTTCTTTTTTTCTTCCTTTTAATGTCATTGTTCCCACTCCCCAATAAAAGCAGTTGAAAACTGAAACAATACTTTTCAGTAACTGAACCATTACTCTTAGAAGAGGAGTGGTCAATTTGGGGGTGAGTTTTCTAAAGCAATAAAAACCTTAGAACTCCATTTAGTGAGGCTCAAAGAATCACATCACTGACTTTCCTTATGACTTCTATCTGCTTCTTTCAATCTTTTTCCTTCTTTCTCTCTCTCTCTCTTCCCACGACAAAGCAAGCATCTGAATGTGATCTTTCGGTCCGAGCAAAAAAAAGAAGATTTTTCTGGCGCAAAGAAGGATACAATTCCAGGTACGTTCCTCGCCTTCTCCCCTTCTTCGATGCTCGTTCAATGCTCAAATTTTTTAGCAAGGCCTAATGTTTTGAGCGATGCGAAAAATGTTGAGCAATGTCCAATGTTTTTCCTTGCGATGACTAAATTTAGGCAGTGACTTTTGCATTGTGATGGCCAAAATTTTGAGCGAGGCCCAATTTTTTTTTCCTTGTAACACCCAAAATTTTGAGCGACGCCCAAATTTGGCTAGTGACTTTATCTGCGCGTCTTTCTTTCATTAAGCGTATCTTCATCATTTTTCCTTCAAAAGTGTACTATAGCGGTTTAAAACAAATATATAAGACTTTTCCGGTTATAATTCCATCACATAGGACCGGTCCGATTTTTTCCAAAAAAAGATAGGGTAATTTAGCGATTAGAAACTTCAAAAAGTTGATCGACCCGCAATTTTTTCAATATTTTTGGGCCTAACAACAATTTGGATCAAACAACTCAAATCAAACATCAAATCAAACACAACTTATTAAAAATCAATAAAATAATCAATTTGATACTTATTTGATTCAAAACCAAAAAACTCATACAATAATGACACATAATCCAATACTTTTACATATTCTACCATATTTATCTCCATTACTTTATTATTTTTTTTTTAAGAAAATGGTTAAAAACTTGAAAAAATCATAGAATTTTTTTCTGATATCCAAATAAAACAAATCAAGTCTCTATTTATAGGTAAAATGTATACTTTAATTCAGGAAAAAATAATTAAAAAATAATAATTGTTTTGGCTGAAAATCGACCAAGAAAAACGAGGTGAAAAAGAAATTGGGGTCACTAGCAAGCTACCATGTGGAAATGGGGAGGGCAAGAGGCCTCAGTGGTTGTCGGCCACAAGCCTTTTTTTTTTTAAATTTTATTTTGAATTTTGGTCTTTCAAACGTCGTCATTTTATGTTTTTAAAGGCCAAAACAGTATAGTTTAATGGTTTAACCGGTTGGTTTGATTTTTTTTAATTTGGCTTTGATTTGTAGCATATATTAATCTGAATCAAATCAAATCAAATCAAATAAGAATTAGATTAGATACACTTTAGATTCATCGTTATAAGTTAAGATTTAATTTGATTCACTTTGATTCGGTGTTTGATCCTCAATTGTTTATGCTCTAACAACATGATAATTGATAAGATTTGTGTTGTGTTTCCTTTTTTCGTGGGTAAAGTCTAAAACGGGGTCAGGTGTGATTGGCAATTTGTATGATAAGGGATGAAAAAAATGGAAAACTAACTCTATGTTGGTTTTCTTATTGTGTCTTGATTTTCACTTTTGGAATGTTGACCAAGTCGATTTCAATTGCTCCTTCCGTTCCAAAATAGGGGTTACGGATTATCTTCTATTCTATTTTGAGACGTTCAAAAATTAAAATATTTCTAATTTTAAAAAATGATTCTTGAAGCAAATAGTTTATATAATACACTCATTACTTGGAAAACGGAAAAAAGAAGAGGAACTCATCAATTTTATACAATTGAGAGATACTTCGAAAGTCAATGAAAAATTGTATAGGGTCAATGTTTTTCTTGCTTCAAATACACGTAAAATTAAGGAGAAATTACGAGTCGGTCTTCTTTTACAGGTTTTTAATCATTTAAGTCTTTTATGTTTTTTTAATCGAAAAAAGATACTTTTGAGGACGAAATGATGACTATATCATTAATGAGTCGGAGGCGCACTAAAGATCAATTTGTTCATCCATCAATTTTGAATCGTGATGCACAAATTGAATTTGCAATGCAGAAAATTTAATGCAGAATCTGAATTCGCGATGCACAAATTGGATATGCTTTTTTGGATGCAAATCGATGATGCAAAAATTAGATTCGCGATGCACAAATTGAATTTGATTTTTTGGAGCACGATAAATCGATGATGCAAAAAATCTCAATGCACAAATTAGATTCATGACACACAAATTAGATTTGATTTGTGCATCGAGATACAAAATCAATTAATAGACTCATACTTTGCGTATGTACGTTCGGTCCATTAAAAATATCGTAGTTTTTTCACCTTAAAAAATATTTTTTCCTAATTAAACAAAATGGTGGACAGGAGCGATTAATCATTGATATAATACTATTATAAATACTAATAATAATTTTTAAAATTTTGTGAAATTAAATAAGTTCTTATGAATCTTTAATTAAAACTTAATTAAATTGATCAAAAAAAGTTAAGTTAATTTTTTAAAAGGATTAAATAATTATTTGGTCCATGAACTATACCAATATTATGCATTTGGTCCATGTACTTTTTTTTTTCTAATGTGTTTGGTCCTCAAAATAGGTTTTTAGTAAGAGATTATCCTCTGACGAGGTTACCGTCAGTTTTGCCGTTATGTTTTTTAAAAAAAAACTTCAAATTTACCCTTAGTAATGTTAGTGGTTCAAAATTAAAAAAATGAAAAATGAAAAATGAAAAAGGGAATCGGTCATCTCCAACCATCTCCATCTCAATCTCCATCTCATCTACAGCCCCTGCTCTGGCCATCTCCATCTCCATCTCCATCGACTTCGCAAGGTTGATGAATCTATAGCAAGACTATTCGACACACCAAAGCAAACAATTCTCAACTTCAGCAGTTAATCGAAAAAAATTGAAATGATCTTACTTGAATTCCAAGAGGAGAATTCTGAAATTCAAACACCAGAGATTCAGCTCTGCTCCTTTGTATCTGCGTCTGGGATGGAAAAACCGAGTGAAAATAAAAGAAAACGGCCTGAGAAATTGGGAGACAATGAAACTTTGTCCAATTTGGAGGTGAGCGCGGCCTGCCATGAAAGCGATGACGGGGATGGATGAAGACGACCGAAACTAGGGTTTAACAGGAGATCAACATTATTAAAAATTTGAATATGATGGGCGTGGAAGTTCAGGCGGTTGTGGAGAATTTGGGCGAAAGAAATGGCAGCTACTGTGATAGCACCGGAGATGGATGAAGTGGTTCTGAAAACTCATCTGAGGTAGGATGGTGGCTTTAGCTGGAGATGGAGGGCACTGGGGTTTGAGAAAGAAGGGGGAGGAGAAGAAGAGATGGTAAGATGGATGCCGAGATTAAATGAGGACGGCAACTTGGGTCTTCTCTTTGACCGATTCCCTTTTTCTTTTTTTCTTTTTTCATTTTTCATTTTTTTTATTTTGAACCACTAACATTACTAAGGGTAAATTTGAGTTTAAAAAAAAAACATAATGACAAAACTAACGGTAACTCCATCAGGAGGTAATCTCTTATTAAAAACCTATTTTAATGGTCAAACACATTACAAAAAAAAATACAGGAACCAAATGCATAATATTGATATAGGTAGAGACTAAATAATTATTTAAACCTTTTTAAAAAACATAGGATTGACTATGTAAGGTAAAAGTAGTAACATCCGTGATGGTTAAAATTTATGGTACTCGCGAGTGTCGATGTCACTTTCACATGACATTATTGTGAAATGTGAATAGAAGGAAATAGTGGGCAAGATATGCTATGCCTATCATCATAAAAACATTCGGGCTGATTATAAAATATGAAATATAGCCATAGCAATAATATGAATTAGTATTTTTAGGACGGTTTCAAGTTTCAACAAATAAAGTTCTATAAATTTTGGTCAAAGTTTAATCAAATTGATTGATAAAATTAAAAGTGAATTACACTGGGTAAATAACAAAAACATGTATATAATTAAGATTCAATATGATTAGGAGTCTAATAATATAAGGACGGTGATAGAAGATTTGAATATGTAAGGAAAGTCGGAGTATTAGTGATTGTTTAGTATAATGTTTTGATCAAAACGTTAACAAAAAAAATACATAGTTTTTTCTTTAAAAGTGTTTTAATACAGTATTTTAAAATGCTAAAATTTAGAGTGTTTTAAAAATATGTTGCGTTTACAACTACTCTGTTTATGAAAATAACATTTTGAAATAGTTTCTTAAACGTGTTTTCAAGAAAAAACTTTTTTCTAAAAATATTGCGTTTTCAAAACGCTGCACCAAACGAAGTCTTAATCATTGACTAAGTAAACACTAAAATAACATAGACACATGTAAAATTAAGATTCAATGTGACATAAGTGCGATAAAGTTTGAGATAGAAATTTGAATATATAAGGGAAAATCCAAGTTGGTACTTGTCCTGTAGGTTTCAAAACCAATTACCACTATTCATGAGTATCAAAATATCATCTCTAACTATAAGTATTAAAATTTGATATAATGATAATTTTGAAAAGGTTATATCCAAAACATAACTTGTCATAAAAACAAAATTAAAATACTGATAAACAATAATTTACCAACATATATCATGACATAAATATATGGTCAAAATGAAGCGTAACAAAATTAGATGCGGTGTGCTGGGGATATCCAATTTAATACCTCCATGACTCGATTAGTACATACCTAATTTTGATATCTTTTACTTTAACCATTAAAATAATTATACTCTAACATAAATATCAAAATTTTGTTTTGATCCGGGAGTATTAATCATTAACAAAGGAAACACTCATTAATAATTTCTTATTATTATTCACACTTCACACATGACCCCCAGAGCCCCCTTACCTTTTTTTGGTAAGTACGAAAACGAGATTGTTTTGATCTATTCACCCATATTAGAAATTTGGAAACATCTATGAACTCATAAATAAAATATACCCCCTCCATTCGGGAAAGAGTCAATCAAAATATTTTAAAATGTTTCACTTTAAAAGTGTATTTTTAAAAAATTATGTTTATCTACATAATATTTCAATTTACATTCCATATTTTAGATTAACATATTGTTTATATTCAAATATTTTTGTAAATATAACCAACTTTAATATTAGTTATATATCTCATAATAATGAAACTTTCCAAACACTAACTTTTTGGGTGGAATGGAGGAAATACTAATTATCTAGGTTTTAATTTTGGCAAAAGTTAATAATTCATAAGTTTCAAAATAATATCTTGTTTCAAATTTTCTATTCGAGATACATATCCCCATGTCTGTGCTGTCTCTCTTTTTTCTACTTTGCTTAATTGCATTTCATTTTTTGTTTACCTTAATTTTTTTTAAACATTTTTTTTGTATTTTTTTTCTCTTCTAAGGGGGCATGAGAAGAGATCGAATCTGAGACCTCACACTTTGTGAAACCACATGCCTGCTACTAGGCCACCCCCTTAGGGGTTGTTTACCTTAATTTGATTTTTGTAAAGGGGAGTCAATGGTGACCTTTCTTTCCCCACCATCCATCATTCTTCTTCCCCCCCACACTTAAAAAAAAGGTATACTTAATACAGCACCTATAAAATATTTAATACAGTATTTTAAAAAAATATTTGACCAAAATACCCTTTACATAATTTATTTTTTTCATTTTTTATTAGATTTAATTTAACAAATTTTAAATTTAAAAATATTTTAAACACAATTAATGTATTAATTAATTTTATTTAGTTACTAAACACAATTAAATTACTAATGAATTTGATTTAGTTGTACTAAGTGAAAAATTATCTTTGAGTATAAATATCAGATTGTGAAATTTTTCTTGTAATTGAAAAAAATTTGCATACGCATTTTTCTCTCAGTCAAAATTTCAATCAGTTAAAACTTCCAAAAAGTCTACAATTTGGAAGCAAATCGGCAAAAAAAATGTTGAAACGTGGATATGGACAATGATGGCGACGTTATATTTACCACTTACGCAAACTTTACGGTAATATTTAATTCTAATTGTTCAATTTTTATCTCCAAATGTTAAATTTTTATCTGTTAATTTATTTTTTAATGTTTAAATGAAAAAATAACAAAAAAAGAAAGGTTTAGGGACCGGTTTTGTAAAAAATGTTTTACCAAAATACCCTTTACGTAATTTAATATTTTTGTTTTTTAAATTAACTAAAATTTATTTTTTTTGTTTTATATTAAATTTAAATTAGGTAATTTAAAATTTAATAATTAATTTTATTTGAATTAGGTTTAAATTTAAAAAAAAACAAGTTTTGGGTAATTTAATTTTTTTGTTTTTTTAATTAAATTTAAATTAGCTAAAATTTAATTTTTTTTTATTAAATTTAAATTAGCTAATTTAAAATTTAATAATTAATTTGATTTGAATTAGGTTTAAATTAAAAAAAAACAAGTTTTGGGTTTAGGACCGGTATTGTACCAGTCCAAATTGGGGAGATGGTCTAGGGACTGATCTGGTAGCAGTCCAAAATGGGGGGGATGGGTTTAGGCCTGGTTGATTGGCAGTCCAAAAGGGGGGAAATGATTATGGGCTGGTCTGGTGGGTTTAGGCCTGGTTGGTTGGCAGTCCAAAAGGGGCGAAAGGGTTATGGGCTGGTCTAGTAGCAGGCGGTGGGCTTGTGGGGGAAATTATTGGGTTTGGGACTGGTACCAATCCAGTTTTTAAACCCAAAACTTGTTTTTTTATTTATTTAAACATAATTCAAATCAAATTAATTATTAAATTTTAAATTAGCTAATTTAAATTTAATCAAAAACAAAAAATTAAATTTTAGCTAATTTAAATTTAATTTAAAAAATAAAAATAATAAATTACCCAAATTAAAAGAGCAAAAAAATTAAATTACCCAAAACTTGTTTTTTAAAAAAACCCAAAACTTGTTTTTTTAATTTAAACCTAATGCAATCAAATTAATTATTAAATTTTAAATTAGCTAATTTAAATTTAATAAAAAAAACAAAATTTTAAAATTTAGTTAATTTAAATTTAATTAAAAAACAAAAAAATTAAATTACGTAAAGGGTATTTTGGTAAAACATTTTTTAAAAGTGTTGTATTAAGCATTTTATAGGTGCTGCATTAAGTACCTATGTATAAATTACCCTACCCGCTATGAATGTTTTATTAGTGTTGTTAAATTGCACATGGCCTTGCATATGCGGGGACAAAAATGACATTTACATTAGATAACATTATAAGACAAACTTTAGGTTGAAGTGCACTAAAAAATTGAAATTCATAACTCATTTTAATTAATGGATTGTGGCTTCCCAGGAAATGTGCTCCCGCGCCCTGCGCGCCCTTCGATAGGGGTGCGCGTACGTGCGGATGCGGTGACATCAACTGCTCTCGTTCCACCCTCCCTTGTCTAGGAGAGGACGAAATCAAAAGTGCGAGAATGCTGTCAGAATAGCGCGTTGGAATGCGCCTCGGTTGCCTTTAGTGGATTTTGATCCAATATGAGAGCTTTGAGTTTTCTATGTCAAGTTATCCCTTTTTTAGGGGATACCAGGATATAGGAATGCGTCACTCTTCCATTCTCATTCTCCCTTTTTTAGGGGAAAGCTAGGAAAGTACAAGGAAGGAATGTTGCGGCGCCCCCACTATGGATTTTATGAAAATAGCCTTATGGCCTATTTCGGATCACTATGGGTGCTTTGGGTTTTCTACATCAAGTTATCCCTTGTTTAGGGGATACCAGGATATAGGAATACATCACCTTTCCATTCTCATTTTCCCTTTTTTAGGGGAAAACAGAAAAGTGCAAGGAAAGATGTTGCGAGGCCCCACTAGATCCAAAATGTTTTAGAGTCGCCATCTTTATTTTGAGGAAGAAATAAAGCAAAACCAAAAAAAGAAAACTAGAGATAATAAAAATGGGTCCGGAGGCTAAGTTACAACTAGCACCCAACTCGCCCTTTCGGTCTCAAAACAGTTTTTGGCTAAAGTGTGTTTTTTGTTATATTTATTTAACAGATAAATAAAGCATTAAATGCCTACAAATACATCTATTTGTCTACATTATTTACAGACTTGCAACTGTCTTTTTACAAATAATTACAAATATACTTGAAAATATTTGGCCATAATAACAGCTCTTTTTAGTGCTATTTCCTAACTAAATCCGGGCAGCACAACTGCTTATATATCTACATTGGGCCGGATTGGAAATAACACTTTTACAAATAAAACTTTAAAACTTACCTACTACGGCCTAAGGTGTGCTCGCTCTGTCCAAAAAGGATAGGGAGTCTTTTTTTTTGTTGTTGTTGTTGTGTGTTGTGTGGATTCTGGCAGAGTGACTGCTTCCGAGAGTTACTTTCGACCTTGGGATTTGGGCAGAATAACTGTTTATTTTGGTTGTTGTGTTTGCTTGAGGTAGGCGGAAATCGGGCAGAATAACGGCTTATTTTTTTGCTGATTTGGCCTTTTAAATCGGGCAGAGCGACTGCTCTTTCCACGATTTTTGGACAGAGGAAATAGGGTGGATACCTAGCTGGGGGGCTAAGGCTCACTTCTACCGGTTGATTTTGTGTTTGGAAGAGGTTTGGCAGGGTTTCGAGGCTTTTGAGGTGATCACTCACTAATCACTATCTCACTTCGCTCTCTATTTCTTCAGCGTAACGAGAACGCGGAGAGTTTTATCGATGAATTGGTGTATTGGAGGTCGACCCCGAAGCCTTTATTTATAGGCTGGAGAAGGGACATCGAAGGAATTTAATTTTCTTCATTATGCATCAGTCGCTTGTACCAGCCGCGAACAGAATTGGACATTACGGCGAAGGAACAGTGCAGTGTGAACAAACTGGGAGCCGGGAAGCCCACTCTGGGCGCCACCAAGCCCATTCTTGGCGCCATGCCAAGACTTGGTGTGGGTGGTGCCATTACTATTCATAGTTTCAAATTTTGACGCTTTGAACCCTGCATTTCATTCTTTTGCGCATCCTGCTTTGTCCTTTTGCGTTTTCAACCATGTAACTTGACATTTGTTAATGCTTTAACAAGTCTTGATATTTTATGTCATGTTACATACCAGGGGTACGAAATTGGGGTGTCTACAGAGCCCCTCAACGATGGAGTCTACGGGTAACCCGCAACTTACTGAGTAAACGAACATCGTTGATAAGAAATAGACTCTCCAATTTCGTTCAGTTATAAAATGAGGGAGAAAGATGCAACAGGCATCAGTTATATTGCAGCAATTTATAATGTGAGACAAACCTCCATATCTTAGACATTTTTAGTCAGTTATAGCAGGTTATCGCAGTTTTTAAGCAGATATGCAAATTAAGTGCTCTGATGGTCGGACCTACTAATGTAGGCTGCCTACATATCCCTTAATAAAAGGAATCAGACCAAACGTAGTTCGGCCTCAAGCAAGACGAACAACCAACGAGGATGTTGTGCTCTTTGGGTCAAAACCCATCCGAGAGCACAAACGAAAAAAGATTTTCATGTTTTTCGAAAAGTCGTATTCTTCCGGTCCGAAACCATTGTCAAATACGGTATGAAGATTTTTGTGTTTTTCGAAAACCATATTTCCAAACACAATAAGAAAACTTTCAAATTTTCAAAAACTGTACTCGACTGATAAATATCTGTCATCAAATACGACAAAAGGAATTTTCTTCAAATTTTCAGAAAACTGTATCCAACTTATCAAAATCTGTTGGATACGACAAAGATTTTTCTTTTCTTCTCCCTCTTTTTTTTATTTTGTTGTTTTTTGAATATTATTCTTTTTTTGTTTTTTTTCTTTTTTTTTTTGACACAAAACGTTTTTGAAAAAGATTTTTTTTATAAAGGTATAATAAGCAAACCTTACCTTTCTTACCTTTTCATGCTTTTGACTGCTGCTGCTGGTTCAACTGATTTGACTATTTCTGCATTTCTGGCCTATCATGCTGTGGATCTCTTTTTCTTCTTCTTTTCTGTTTTCTTTTTTTTTTCTTTGATTTTCTTCATGACTTTATTTCTGATTTTTCTTTGATTTTTTTTCTTTTCTTTTCTTCTCTCTCTCTCTCTCTCTCTCTCTTTTGATTTTTTTTTACAAAAAAGAAAGGATGCTTACCTTTTGCCACCGAATTTTCTGACTTTTCTGCTTGTCTTGCGGTGACTTGCTGGGGACATGAGTTTTTCCTGCTCTCGGGATGAAAGGCCATCGAATTTGGTTAACAAAATTACTTTTGTTAACTTTCTATTAAGTCTTAGGGGCCATTTTGCAACTTTGGAATTTTGAGAACTTAAGTGTTGATTCTGAGTTGCTTGGAGGGGGAAAAGTGAAAAATCCCACTTTTCCTCTCTTCTTCACTTACGGGATGAAGACATGAGTCTTCATTCTTTCTTCCTTCTGCTTCCTGCTTCTTCCATTGTTGACGGAAGAGATTTTTTTCTATTTCTTTCATTCCTTCTCTTTTTCTCAATTTTCTTCCGCCAAAAATTTTGTTTTTCTGTACAGGTGGCTTCTTCTTCAAGATCTCGGAAGGGGAAAGCACCAATGAACCCAGAATCAGGCGAAGAGAGGAGGGAACTTCCTCCTTTGGGTCGGAATCATGTTGATTATTATTATTCAAAGCGTGATTGGGGTAACCTGGTGCATGACTGGTACAAACATGTCTCAAATCTTCCAGATCCTGCTGTAAGTATACTCTTTCTTCCACTTATTTGGTTAATTTTTCAGATTTGTTCAATTCCTGTGCTGTTTTGGACTTTTTGGAGGATATATATGCTTCATATGATGTTTATGCATGCAATTTATGGGCTAAAATGATGTAATTTTGGTAGTGATGCATGAAATTTGGACAATTCATTTTTGCGATGCATAATTGAACTAGTAGTCACTATTTGACTATACTATGCATGATTTATACTGTTAATGCAAATAAGGCTATATGATTCATGCTTTAGACCTAAAACTATTTTTACATGGTATATGTTTACGAGACGGACTTTTCGGAATGAAATGCAAATTTTTTCAGGTGCATTTTTCGGATACATTTTCGGATATATGCAGGACAAAACAGATATATTTTATGCACCAGAACTTATCTTTTATACATGCCAATGCTGTAGGGATATAAGAAATGCCAAGGAGATATTCTTTTTTCATGATGGGTGACATTTTAATTCCCTTTTTGCTAATGTCATAATGCAGCTATTTGGACAATAAATGCAAATAATGGATGCATGTATTACTTTATTTGATGCGAATGTGATGCTAAAAATACATGAGATGCTTTTTAATGTGAATGCATGGACGATTATTTTTTAACATGGATGTGAAAATGAAAAATGTGACACACATATTTAAATGCAAGGTATATATTTTTATGATATCTTAAATGCTAAAATGTATATTTTAAATGCAAAAGATGTATTGTTTGTTTTTTTTCTTTTTTGTTTTGTTTTGTGATTGCTATACATTTTATTTTATTTACACAAATGCAAAAAAAAATTTGTTTTGTGATTGCTAGACATTTTATTTTATTTACACAAATGCAAATTTTTTTTCGAAATATGTGCTGAGAAATATATAAAAAAATACCTAAATGGGAGGCATACACTTATTTGATGATGATGATTGATCTTTTTTTTTTTTTTTCTTTTTTTCTTTTTTTTTAACGTAAAAAAACAAATGTCTCATTTATTTTGTTGTTTTCCTTTTTTTTTAAAAAAAAAATTCTAATGTATTAATTATGCAAGAAAAGGGGTTTGTGAGAATCTTACCTTTCTTTTCTTCTTCTTTTTTTTTCTTTTCAGGAGCGTAAGATTTTGAACAGGGTCCGAGCCAGTTGTGACATGGTATTGGATATTTTTCAGTCAATGCCTGGATCGGCCCAGGTTCTAGTGGAGGAGACGGGCTTTGGGGTGTTCACACGGGCGTTTCGTCCCTTCTGCAGTTACATGGCCATATTCGATGTGTTGTGGAATTACTGGTGGGACACGACCCACACCTTCCATCTTAGTTGGGGAGAAATTACTATGACCCCGTGTGATTTTGCTGCTATCAGGGGCATACCTACCTGCATTGGGCAGACCTTGACACCAGATTATACTCTTCGTGAGCATCATGATGTGGTGGAGGATCTTCTGGGCTTTGTGCCCACATACAAGACTGCCGATGAGGTCACCATTCGCAGTGTGAAGGAGTGGCTCGTGGAAAATGCTGGACAGGTCGATGCCGGGGATAACGTCGTTGTGGCTCGTGTTGCCAGAGCATTTCTATTTTTCTTCTTGGGAAAGTCAATCTTTGCCAACTCTTCCACTTCCCTGAGAGTTTCATTGCTAGGCTGCCTTCGAGACCTGGACCACGTGATAGATTATGATTGGGGACAGGCAGGTCTGGCTGAGCTTTACGTCTCCATGGATAGGGTGAGTCTGAATGACTCAAGGATCATGACTGGTTTTGCCCCCGCTTGGGAGGTATATTTCTTTTCCTTACTCTCAATTTTTCTGTCAGCATTTTTTTCTTGTTTTTTTGTTTTTTTAATTATCCCCCCCCCCCTTTTTTAGCTGACTTTTGCTTCCCCTTCCCTCTTTTTTTTTTTTTTTTTTTTTTTTTCCAGGTGTGGGCTTATTCTGTTTTCGACTTTACACCGGGCCCACTGCGCAGCAATGTTTACGGACCGCCTTACTTGGCCAAGTTTATAAATGCAAATCGGAAGAAAAAGGATGACAAAGGCCTTTTTTTTAGAGTCATTGGGGCTTCGTGACAGGATAGAGGGCTCGACCTCGGGCTCAGTGCATCTGGTCCCTTGGTAGAATCTGATAGGGTCGTACGAGGTTACTTTGGTATTGAGTCGCTGTCGAAATCTGACGGTGTCAATTATGTTTGATTCTTTGTATATGGGTGAGCGGGTCAACCGCCAGCATTTTCTGGTTTCGACACCTCCGGTGGCGCCTCCTGCACCTCCCCCGTGGGTAATTGTTCCAGACCTTCTTCCAAACCGGTATCTCTACTTGTCTAGATTTACGATGCCGCCCAGTGATTATCCGGTCATATCGTACGAGGATTTTCTGAGGACGATGCTCCATCCTCCTCCTCCTTCTCCTGTGATTGCCAGACGTGCATCTATTGCCTGTGATTGGCACGGGTCTTCTTATTCAGTCCCTGATGCGCAGTCGGGGTTTTCCATACCTGATGACGCCTTCTCGACTTTCCGATATCAGCGAGACGGGAGGCTCATAGAGGAGGTCCTTCCTGATGCAGAGATTCCCGAGGAATACCGTGTCCCTGATCATGCCCGCACGGTATATTTTAACATCATCTCTTTTTTTTCCTAGCATCATTTATTTTTCTTTTTGGACCGATGCTTTTTCTTTCTTTTCACTTTCTTTTCCTCTTTCCAGGTCAAGGTGTCTACGTACAAGAGGCTGTTGCGGGGCTTTGTCAGCATCAACAAGCTTTATCAACGACTGATGGATGATTTTTCTTGCCGGGGTAACGATGCTATGCGACAGCCCAAGCGCCGTAATGATGATGATGATGCAGATGTAGGGTCGAGTCGCGCTCGGGGCAGAGGACGAGTACACAGAGCTGGTGGCATGGTGGGCCCTCGGGTCATGGGAGGTGGTTTTGACAGAGGCAGAGCGTCTTTTGATTATTAACTTCTTTTCCCTGCATATATTAGTTTTTCTTTTCTTTCTTTCTTTTTATTTGTATCTAAAATCTGTACAAACATGGATTATGTAATGCAATATAATTACATGATATGAGAAAATAAAATGCACATTCAAAATACATGTAGAAAATAAAGCTATACCGATTCCTAAGGTAATGGCACGCTGTTTTTCAAAAATGAATTTTAAAGGAGTACACCTTTGGTTTTTGATGGGCTTTTTTGGTGATCTGCGGGGAGAGGAAGAGGCAGCCGCCTCATCCTGTGCATGGGCATATAATTGCAGCCCATCTATCATGCCTAGCCTTTTCTTTTATAGCCTGCTAAATTTCTCCGTGATCAGACGAAGCAGCAGTTGGCGATTTGGACAGAAACCAGGACACTAGCTGATTCAGGAGGCAGTTTTTGGACAAAGCTAGCGCCACCCATATGATGTTTGGGCGCCATGCCAAGAGTGAGCATGGGTGGCTCCCAGTTTGCTTTTCTGGAAATCTTTCTCAGCCCCTGTTCACTGCTGTTTGCAATTGTTTGTCGATTTCTTTGATTTTTGCGTATAAAAAGGACGTCGAGCAACGTAAATTTTCACACCTGATTTCTTTCTTTCTGCATGCGCTTCCTTGAGTTTTCTCTCTTACCCAGTCACTCATTTCTTTTGTCAAATAAGCCTTTTATTTTGCTGAAATGGTTGCACCCTATCACACGCCGTTGGAGATAGAGATTTATGAAACTGCTCTTGATCTCTGGATTCTTGCCCTTCGAGCAGATGAACGTGACTGGTTCGACCATATTTTTAGCTTCAGGTGTCTTCTATCCTGGAGAAATGTTGTTATCAACTGGGACATGTTAAAGGGGGCATCCAGGTTCTAGTCTCCTCAAGACCACCTTTTCAACTTTGAAATGAATGAGATGTGTCATGCTTTTGAGGAGTTTTGTGCGATGCTAGGGGTAGCGTCCACTCGTCTCATTGTTGTGCCTTCGCTTCGGAGGCGTCCCTATATGGCAATTAGGGAGCTGTTCCGTACTACTCGCGTTGCCACTCCGGATTTTTATAACAGAGTGAACTTTGATTTGACTATTCTTCCCGGAGCTTTTACGGAGTTCAGGGAGGATGATGTAGACTACTTGAGGCGTCGGCTGACAACTCTCTTTTTGTGTTTGGTGGGGAGATATTTGCTGGTAGGTCAACCAAGATTTATCGACGTGTGAGTTGTTGATCTTGCTTTGCAGGCACGAGACCGCCGATTGAACATTGTCCCAGTGATTGTGGCAGAGACGTTGGCTGGCCTGGATGCTTTTGCCAGTGGCACTGAATTATTTCCTACCGGCAGTCCCATTTTAATCCACATGTGGCTGGAAGAACATTTTCTGTGTGTGATGGCTCCTATGCCTTATGGAGCAATATATGACCCGGGGCTCTATGGCTTTCGCGGCCGCTTCCCCCAAACCAATTAATCGGACTATGACTGGGCTGAGAGCTTCTTTCGGAGGGGATCTATAGATATTGCCTGGGTGGTTCATCACTGGGAAATTCGGCGCTTCCTTTTGCATTCTGGTAACTATGCCCAGGTTGTCATGTTGGGCATTAGTAGGACTTCTTTTTATAGGGCGGACAGAATATTGCATCAGTTTGGGAGGCAGCAGGTTATCCCAGACACGACTCGTCTTGTGTTTTTGGAGATGGAGAATAACAGAACTCTGGACTTTGATTTCGAGAGGATGTGGCAGCTGGACTTTGATAGGCTTCACGTGGCCTATTTATTTTCTGACTATATGCTTCTTTCCACCGAGTATTTGGCGTGGATAATGGTGGCTGCGGAGGGGTCCTCTCGTGAAATTAGGCGTGGACTGAGAGATTTGTTCGGCCGTCATGTCGCCAATGGTATAGATGCCCGCCTGATGGAAATAGGCGAAGATATTGATAGCTCGGGGCTGGTCATTCCTCAGGCTCTGCAGGAGGATTTCAGACGGGTGCATAATCTTGGCGCCCGGACGGTTACTGGACAAAACGTAGCAGGTCTCAGTAATGCAGCTCCTCGGCTTAGCAATGCGAGTCGTCAACATAATCCCTGGGAGCCGGAGGAGGCTGTTTCCCCCCCCCCCCTCAAACTGGATGGGGCACCGGCTTTAGGCATGATGATTATTAGGTCCCTCGGCTTAGCAATGCGAGTCGTCAACAGAATCCCTGGGAGCCGGAAGAGGCTATCCCTCCCCCTCAAACTGGATGGGGTACCGCTGTTAGGCATGATGATTATGAGATGCCTCGGCTTAGCAATGCGAGTCGCCAACATAATCCCTGGGAGCCAGAGGAGGCTGTCCCTCCTCCTCAAACTGGATGGGGCACCGGTTTTAGAGACGATGGGGCCGGTCCTAGCAACACAACGGTCCAGGAGAATGGGGATGCTGGTGACGAGGAAGGAGATACTTCTGGCGGCTCTCATACTGATGAGAACAGAGGTTCATTTGTGCTTCGCAAGGGGATATGGGATATGGGCTAGGTGGACGCCAGCAGCGATAGACCACTTGGTGGCCGAAATGCAAATGAAGGAATATTGGGGGGAACAAGTGGGGTATAGGCAAAAATAGATATGTGCAGGCATAATGCATAATGTAAATGTCTTAAATAAAAATTCCTAAGTTGCACCTTAGGACATGTAATATTATGTTTTAATATTTTAATGCGAGCTTTTGTCGTGGTGTTTTTTTTATTTTGTCAGTCAAGCCCGTTGCATGCTGAAGTCTGGAGATAGGATGCCGAGAATTCAAAGAGTGCATTCCCTCTCCTTTTTCTCCTAATTTTTTTTTTATTTTTTTTGTTGTTTTTTTTTACTGCTCTAACTTTTGCCTAGGCCGCCTTTTCGGGTTTTCAACCTAGCGAGCTGGAGAGGGAAGCACTTTGCAGGATAAATTGGTTTAAGCATAGTACCTTTTGAGTTTGTTGAGATTGGAGGGCTGAACAAGGTCTTCTTTTTCCTGGTTTGTGAGGAGTACGACACCTCCTGACCGGATCTCTTTGACAATATACGGCACATCGTGGAAGAAAGTAGTGGCAGCCTTTTGATAAGTAGCCCCAGCGTTGTTTTTTTTTAGCCCAGACAGCATGACATGATGGCATTAGGTTTCCCAAAGGGGTGGTGAATGAGGTCTTTTCTTAGTCTTTCTACTGCCATTTGATTTGACTATAGCCCAGCATGCTGTCGATGAAGGATATGATTTTGTGAGTAGCAACGACGTCTATCACAATATCAATATTGGGTAGCGAGAAGTCATCTTTGGGCGATGCCTTGTTGAGGTCGCGGAAGTCTACGCAGATCCGGACCTTCCCGTTGGGCTTGGGAACAGTCACTATGTTGGACAGCCAGATCGGGTATTCAACTACCTGAATGAGGTTGACATGGAGCTGCTTCATAATTTCCTCTTTGACTTGCAGTGACCATTCTGGTTTGATTCGACGGAGCTTCTACTTAATTGGTTGAGCATTCGGATATATGGGGATCCGGTGTTCGACTATGGCTGGATCTAGCCCCGACATATCTTCATAGGACCATGCGAAGATATCTACGAACTCTTTGAGGAGGTCAATGAGCGCCCTTTCAGAGCCTTGCAGGTAGTTGCCGATTTTGATTTCTTTGATTTGATTGTTCAGCCCCAGATTGATGATGGACAAATCTTCAGCTGCTGCTGATGAGTGATGTTGTTCCTGTTGCTCAACTGACTTTACAAGCTCAAGCAAATTTTTTTTTTATCGTTTGGGTTCATTTCATTAAATGACTCATTTTTATGATTATTTAGTGTGTCTTTCAATGTAGGTGCAACTAAGGAATAAGCAAAGACATTTAGATTATCATTATTAGCAAACTGCACAGGGTTTATTACATTATTGAGGAACTGGGGTTTGAGATCCTCATTCTTAGGGAGCGGATCGGTAGATGACCAATCCGTAAAGCTAGGGGAAGGAAGGGGGATAGTATATCCGAAGCGGTCCACCAGTTCTGCGGGAGTCAAGAGTGGGCCGGCCGTAGTATACCAATTCTGCAGAGGCTTAGCAGCGAGAAGCTCGAACTCAGCAGGGAGCTTCCGATAATCAGTGCCTCCGTCTATCATACCCAAAAAATCTGTCTCCTCCAAAACATTTATTTAGAAACTCCTTTATTGATCAGCATGTTTTACAGCACCTTTATTTATGGTTAATTAGACTAACTTGCCCTTTTTAGACCTCCTTGGCTTCATCTGTTTCAAAAAAATTTGTGTCTGCCACTGTAATTACCTTGTTATCAATGAGATCCTGAATTGCATTTCTGAATATATAGCACTTGTCGGTAAGATGACCACTGCATCGATGATACTCACAATACTGGGCATGGTTCCAGGAAATAGGTATCGGTTTAGGTGGTCGGTAATTATCCATGGGCTTCAATATCCCATGGGCCCACAGTGTTTGGAGTATTTCAGATCTTGGGACGGGCAGGTCATCACAATGCCTTGACATTGTTTGTTTTCGGCTTTTTGGCTTGGGTAAATGGCCAGATGGGGTTTTGGTCAAGCAATTGAGTGGCGTTTTTTTTCTTGGATAATATTGTACTGGAATGGGGTTGCCTGGACCTTGGCCCAATAGGGATTCTTTTTCTGGTATACAAATAATTTCCTTTAGAGTCCCTGGAGTCATTTGTTGAGGATAGGTGTTTGAGGGGTCAAGAGGAGGGTAATTCCTTTAGTTGTAATAGCAGGAATTCAGGTGAGGGGGATCAGAGCGGATTTCTGGAGAATATGGGTTAGAATTATGGGCGCTTGAAATCATATTACCTTGGGCAGGGAGGTCTTCATTTGGTTGGTGGCTGTCACTGGGTAGCTTTCTGGAGGCTTGGAAAAGGATATTTTCTGCAGTATCAGGGGAATTTATTTCAGGAGAATGGGAAGTATTAGGGTCGTATTTTGGGATTTTGGATTTTTGGGAAAAAATGGCGAGAGTTTCTGAAAAACCTGCCAGGAGATCAATTACCACCTGATTTGTTATTCTTTCTGCATGAGCATCCAGTTCCCTTCTTAGCCAAGCTTCAAGCCCAGGAGGAGGTGCATACACAGGAGTTTCATTTTCTGGTTCCCAGCTGTTCCAGTTGTCGCTAGCTCCTGCCATAACTTGTTTATTTTTCGCCGCCATATTGCTCGGATTTGTACCCTCTGAACTGTTTCTGCCTTTATCTGATATGTTTCTGATACCCTCTGTTCTGATTTCTGCACTATTTTCCAGTATCAACCGGCTAGTACTATCTCTGCCTTTCCAAATTCGGGCCAGGTTTCTGAGGAAAATGGGTTTGGAGGTATCAGAAGGCATGCTGAAGGCTTTCTGGGTTTGGAGTACATCGTCCCTTTATTAGTATTTTATTATTATTACTTTCCCTACAAATTGACCAAATAAGCACCTGCTTAATTTTGACAGTCTCAGGACTTTCTTGGAACAGTGGATTCTTTCTCCAGAGTATAGGCCCAACGTATTCCACCTGCCTTTCGACTCCCCGAGATCGGACTGATCCCAGGTGAAGGGCTTATACTCTTTCCGGGATCCACCATTCGAAATGGTCTAGGTCGAGCATTAGAAAATAATAAATCAGCCCCATTGTATTTTTTTTTGACTTGCGCATATTTTTTTTGACTTGCACTTTTTTTTTGACTTGCGCACATTTTTTTTTGACTTGCGCATATATTTTTTTTTTGACAGGGGCTGACCCACAATTTAAAATGCAAAACCCGGTCGGTCTTTGAAGTGTCCTGAAAATCTATATGCAGTCTAACGTTGGCTCATGCAGGGGGTAGGCTGGCCATGGTGTAGGGTAGCAGTTCGGAATATATTTATATGCATGTGCGCGTGTGTGCGGTATCTAAAAAGCAAAAAAGTTTTTTTTATTTTTTTTAGATGTAAAAGCAGAAAGTAAAACAATTATGGCCTGTCTTGCTGTTATTTATGGATTTTCTCGGCTTTTTAGTTTGAGCGCGAGCAAGCAAGCATACCACCAAGAAATAGAAAGAAAAGTGGGGAATCTATCTATTCATATTAATTACAAATGTGTCCTATATCCCCGAAATAAAATGACAGAATGAATGCATATATGTATATTTTGCGGAATGAAAATAAAGCAGAATAAAATAATATATAAGGCCGAAAATGAAACGATATTAAAAATAAAGCCCTAGCCCTTTTGTTGTGCTGCCCGGAAATTATTGCACATAAAATATTGCATATATATATATAAATTTTTTTTGCAATTTTTTTGTTGAAAAATACGAATATTTTCAAATATATCCGTAACAGTGATTGGAATAAACTGCTGCAAGATGGAGGATCATATCCTCAAATATAGACATAGATGTTAAAGGAACGCAATATTCAAGTGTTTAAATTAATATAACAAACATACTTTAGCCAGAAAAAAAAAGAAAAAAAGTTTTGGTTACTAAGTCTAGCCCTCCATTTTTATTTAAAATAAAAATGATCTCCCCAGCAGAGTCGCCACTGTGGGTTCCCGGGAAATGTGCTCCCGCGCCCCACGCGCCCTTGGATAGGGGTGTGCGTACATGCGGATGCGGTGACATCCACTGCTCTCGTTCCACCCTCCATTGTCTAGGGGAGGATGAAATCAAAAGTGCGAGAGGAGTGCTGTCAGAATAGCGCATTGGAATGCGCCTCGGTTACCTTTAGTGAATTTTGATCCAATATGGGAGTTTTGAGTTTTCTATGTCAAGTTATCCCTTTTTTAGGGGATACCAGGATATAGGAATGCATCACTCTTCCATTCTCATTCTCTCTTTTTTAGGGGAAAGCGGGAAAGTGCAAGGAAGGAATGTTGCGGCGCCCCCACTATGGATTTTATGAAAATAGCCTTATGGCCTATTTCGGATCACTATGGGTGCTTTGCGTTTTCTACATCAAGTTATCCCTTGTTTAGAGGATACCAGGATATAGGAATACATCACATTTCGATTCACATTTTCCCTTTTTTAGGGGAAAACAGAAAAGTGTAAGGAAAGATGTTGCGAGGCCCCACTAGATCCAAAATGTTTTAGAGTCGCCATCTTAATTATTTTGAGGAAGAAATAAAGCAAAACCAAAAAAAGAAAACCAGAGATAATAAAAACGAGTCCGGAGGCTAAGTTACGAGTTGGGAAGGTGCTAGGCACCCAACTCGCCCTTTCGGTCTCAAAACAGTTTTTGGCTAAAGTATGCTTTTTGTTATATTTATTTAACAGATAAATAAAGCATTAACTGCCTACAAATACATCCATTTGTCTACATTATTTACAGACTTGCAACTGTCTTTTTACAAATAATTACAAATATACTTGAAAATATTTGGCCATAATAACAGCTCTTTTTAGTGCTATTTCCTAACTAAATCTGGGTTGCACAACTGCTTATATATCTACATTGGGCCGGATTGAAAATAACACTTTTACAAATAAAACTTTAAAACTTACCTACTACGGCCTAGGGTGTGCTCGCTCTGTCATTTAGGGAGAGGGAGTCTTTTTTGTTGTTGTGTGTTGTTGTGTGTTGTGAAGATTCGAGGCGAGTGCGCTTGAAAGTTACTTTTGCCTCGGGATTTGGGCGGAGTAAGCATTTGTGTTTGGTTGTTTGTTGGCTTGAGGTAGGCGAAATCGAGGCGGGAATAAGGGCTTATTTCTTCTTGATTTGGCCTTTTAAATCGAGCGAGCAAGCTGCTCTTTCCACGATTTTTGGACCGGGAAATAGGGTGGATACCTAGGCGGGGGCTAAGGCTCACTTCTACCGGTTGGTTTTGTGTTAGGACTAGGTTTGGCAGGGTTTCGAGGCTTTTTGAGGTGATCGCTCACTATCTCACTTCGCTCTCTATTTCTCCAGCGTAACGAGAACGTAGAGAATTTTTTATCGATGAAAGGTGTGCTGAATGAGGAGCCCAGGGCCTGTATTTATAGGCTGATTAAGGGACACGCTAGGAATATAATTTTCTTCATCGTGCATTGATCGATTGTACCAGCCGCGGGAGAAATTGCGCATTATGGCGAAGGAACAGTGCATCGTGAACAAACTGGGCACCAACAAGCCCAAACTGGGCGCTAGGAAGCAAAACTGGGCGCCATGCCCATTTTTCATGTGGGTGGCGCCAGTACTATTCATATGTTTCATTTTTGACGCTTTGAACCCTGCATTTCACTCTTTTGCGCATCCTGCTTTGTCCTTTTGCATTTTCGACCATGTAACTTGGCATTTTTAATGTTTTAACATGTCTTGATATTTTATGTCATGTCACATACCAGGGGTACGAAATTAGGGTGTCTACAGAGCCCCTCAACGATGGAGTCTACGGGTAACTCGTAGCTTACTGAGTAGACGAACATCGTTGATAAGAATAGACTCTCCAATTTCGTTCAATTACAAAACGAGGGAGAAAGATGCAACAGGTAGCAGTTATAATGCAGCAAATTATAATGTGAGACAAACCTCCATATCCTAGACATTTTTAGTCGGTTATAGCAGTTTAACGCAGTTTTTAAGCAGATATGCAAATTAAGTGCTCTGATGGTCGGACCTACTGATGTAGGCTGCCTACGTATTCCTTAATAAAGGAAATCAGACCAAACGTAGTTCGGTCTCAAGCAAGACGAACAACCAACGAGGATGTTGTGCTCTTTGGGTCAAAGACCCACCCGAGAGCACAAACGAAGAAAAGATTTTCATTTTTTCAAAAAGTCGTATTCTTCCGGTCCGAAACCGTTGTCACATACGGTATGAAGATTTTTGTGTTTTTCGAAAACCATATTTCAACCGATAAATACATGTCGCTGAAATATGTTAAGAGGCAGTTTCAAAATTATGTCTGGCTGGCCAAATGCCTTGTTTCCAAACACAATAAGAAGACCTTCAGATTTTCGAAAACTGTACTCGACCGATAAATACCCGATATCAAATACGATAAAGAACGTTCTTCAAATTTTTTGAAAACTGTATCCAACTGATCAAAATCTGCTGAATATGATAAAGACTGTTCTTTTCTTCTTTCTCTCTCTCTTTTTTTTGTTTTTTTGAATATTCCTCTTTTTTTTTTTTCTTTTTTTTGAAACAAAAACCTTTTGAAAAATATTTTTCTTTTATTTATGAAAGTAGAATAAGAAAACCTTACCTTTCTTACCTTTTCATGCTTTTGACTGTTGCTACTGGTTCAACTGATTTGGCTATTTCTGCGGTTCTGACTTTTCCATGTTGGGGATTTTTTTTTCTTTTTTTTTCATGACTTTATTTCTGATCTCTCTTTGATTTTTTTTCTTCTTTTTTTTTTTTGACTTAATTTTTTTTTAAAAAAGAAGTTACCTTTGCCGCTGAATTTTCTGACTTTCTTCTCGTCTTGCGGCTGACTTGCTGGAGACATGAATTTTTCTTGCTCTTTAGATGAAAGGCCGTCGAATGTGGTTAGCAAAATTACTTTTGTTAACTTCCTGTTAAGTCTTAGGGGCCACTTTGCAACTTTGGAATTTTGAGGACTCAAGTGCTGATTCTGAGTTGCTTGGAGGGGGAATATTGAAAAAATCTCAAATTCCTCCTTTCTTTCTTGACTTACGAAGTGAAGGCAGAGAGGCAACCTTCATTCTTTCCTTTCTGTTTGGGTCTCCTTTCCTCCATTGCCGACGGAGCGAGCTTTCTTTCATTTTCTCAATTTTCTTCTGCCAAAAATTTTATTTTTCTGCACAGATGGCTTCTTCCTTAAGGTCTCGAAAAGGAAAGGCACCAATGAACCCGGAATCAGGCGAAGAAAGGAAGGAACTCCCTCCTTTGGTCCGAAATCATGTCAATTATTATTATTCAAAGTGCGACTGGGGTAACCTGGTGCGTGACTAGTACAAGCATGTCTCAAATCTTCCAGATCCTGCTGTAAGTATAATCTTTCTTCCACCAATTTGGTTAATTTTTCAGATCTGCTCAATTTCTGTACTGTTTTGGACTTTTGGAGTATATATATGCTGCCTGTGATGTTTATACATGCGATTTATGGGCTAAAATGATGCAATTTTGGTAACGATGCATGAAATTTGGGCAATTTATTTTTGCGATGCATAATTGAACTAGTAGTCACTATTTGACCCTACTATGTATGATTTATAATGTTAATGGAAAATAAGGTCATATGATGCATGTTTTAGACCTGAATATATTTTTACATGGTATATGTTCACAATACGGACTCTTCGGAATGAAATGCAAATTTTTCCAGACGCATTTTTCGGATACATTTTCGGATATATGCAGGACAAAACAGATATATTTTATGCACCAGAACTTATTTTTATGCATGCTAATGCTGTAGGGATATAAGAAATGCCAGGGAGATATTCTTTTTTCATGATGGGTGGCATTTTTATTTTCTTTTTAGCGCATTCCTAATACAGCTTATTGGATAATAAATGCAAAAAATGGATATATGTATTACTTTATTTGATATGAAAGTGATGCTAAAAAAATATATGAAATGCTTTTTGATGTGAATGCATGGGCAATTTATTTTTTAACATGAATGTGAAAAAAAAAATGTGACATACCTAATTAAATGCAAAGTGTATATATATATATATATATATATATATATATATATATATATATATATATATATATATATATATATATATATATATATCTTTTCTTATGACACCCAAAATGCTAACATGTACATTTAAATGCAAAGGACTCCCTTTTTTTTTTTTTATTATTATCATTTTATTTGAATGTACAAATGCATTTTCTCTCTTTTTTTTTGTTTTTTGTTTTTAAATCTAATGTATTAATTATGCAAGAAGAAGGGGCTTGTGAGAATCTTACCTTTATTTTCCTCTTCTTTTCTTTCTTTTAAGGAGCGTAAGCCTTTGGACAGGGCCCGAGCCAGCTGTGATATGGTATTAGACATCTTTTATTCAATGCCCTCACCGGCCCAGATTTTAGAGGATGAGACGGGCTTTGGGGTATTCATGCGGGCGTTTACTCCCTTCCGCAGTTATAGGGCTATATTTGACGTGTTGCGGGACTTTTGGTGGGACACGACCCACACTTTCCATCTTAGCTGGGGAGAAATCACTATGACCCCACGTGATTTTGCCGCTATCACAGGCATATCTACCAGCATCGGGCTGAACTTGGCTCCCGATTATAACCTTAGTGAGCACCATGATGTGGTGGAGGATCTTCTGGGGTTTGTGCCCACGTACAAGACTGCGGATGAGGTTACTATTCGCAGTGTGAAGGAGTGGCTTATAGAGAATGCTGGACAGGTTGATGCTGGGGATAGCGTTGTTGTGGCTCGTGTTGCCAGAGCATTTTTATTTTTCTTCTTGGGGATGTCCCTTTTTGCCAATTCCTCCACTTCCCTGAGGGTTTCTTTGCTATGATGCCTTCGAGATCTGGATCACGTGATAGATTATGATTGGGGACAGGCAGGTCTGGCTAAGCTCTACGTTTCCATGGATAGGTTGAGTCAGAATGACTCAAACGTTATGATTGGTTTTGCTCCTGCTTGGGAGGTATACTTCTCTCTTTTTTTTTTCTTTTTTTTTCTGACATCATTTTTTTTTGTTTCTTTTTTTTATTTGCTGACTTTTGCTTCCCTTTCCTTTTTTTTTCAGGTGTGGGCTTATTCTGTTTTTGACTTTACACCGGGCCCACTGCGCAGCGACGTTTACGGACCGCCTTACTTAGCCAAATTTGTAAATGCAAATCGGAAGAAGAAGGACGTCAAGGGCCGTTTTTAGAGTCATTGGGCTGCGTGGCCAGTAGAAGCTCGACCTCGGGCTCAGTGCGCCTGGTCCTTTGGCAGAATCTGATAGGGTCGTACGAGGTTACTCTGGTATTGAGTCGTTGCCGGATTTTGATGGTGTCGATTATGTGTGATTCTTTGTATATGGACGAGCGGGTCAACCGCCAACATTTTCTGGTTTCGACACCTCAGGTGGCACCTCCTGCACCTCCCCCATGCGTAATTTTCCTAGACCTTCTGCCAAACCGATATCTTTATTTGTCCAGATATGTGATGCCTACCAATGATTTTCCGGTCATATCATACGAGGATTTTTTTAGGACGATGCTCCATCCTCCTCCTCCTCCTCTAGTGATTGGCAGGCGTGCATCTGTTGCTGGTGATCGGGCCGGGTCCTCTCATTCCATTCTTGATGGGCAGTCGGAGTTTTCCATGCCTGATGATGCCTTTTTGACTTTCCGGTATCGGCGAGACGAGAGGCTCATAGAGGAGGTCCTTCCTGATGTCGAGATCCCTGAGGAATATTGTGTCCCTGATCATGCCCGCACGGTATATTCATCATCTTCTTCCCTCGTTTTTTTTTGTTAGCATCATTTATTTCCCCCCCCCCCCTTTTTTATTTGACTGATGCTTTTTCTCTTTTTTTTTATTGCCTTCTCGGGTCAAAGTGTCTCTCGTCTGAGGCATTGCGGGGCTTTGTCAGCATCAACAAGCTTTATCAGCGGCTGATGGATGATTTTTATTGTCGGGGCAATGATGCTATGCGGCAGCCCAGACGTCGTGATGATGATGATGATGCAGACGTGGGATCGAGTCGCGCCCGGAGCAGAGGACGAGTACGTAGAGCTGACGACACGGTGGGTCCTCGAGTCAGGGGAGGTGGCTTTGGCAGAGGCAGAGCGTCTTTTGACTATTAGCTTCTTTTCCCTGCATATATTAGCTTTTCTTTTTCTCTTTTTTTTTATTTGTAACTAAGATCTGTACAAACATGAATTATGAAATGCAATATAATTTTAAATGACATGATAAAATAAAATGCACATTCAAAATACATGCAGAAAATAAAGCTATATTGATTCCTAAGGGTAATGGCACGCTGTATTTTAGAAATGAATTTAAAAAGAATACACCTTCGGTTTTGAGGGGGCTTTTCTGGTGATTTGCGGGGAGAGGAAGAGGCAGCTGCCTCCTCCTGTGCATGGGAACATAATTGCAGCCATCTATTATGCGTAGCCTTTCCTTTTGATAGCCTGCTAAGTTTTCTCCGTGATCAGACGAGGCAGCAGTAGATGATTTGGACAGAAACCAGGACACTAGCTGATTTAGGAGGCAGTATTGAACAAAGTTGGCACCACCCATACCAAAAGTGGGCGCCATGCCAAGAATGAATATGGGTGGCGCCCATTTTTCTTTTCCTGGGAAGATTTTCTGGTCACTGTTCATTACTGTCCACCCTTGTTTGTCGATTTCTTTTGATTTTGCGTATAAAAAGGACGCCATGCAATCGTAAACTCTCACACATGACTTCTTTCTTTATGTATTCGCTTCTTCGAGCTTCCTTTCTTGCCCAGTTATTTTCTTCTCTCGTCAAATAAACCTTTTATTTTTTTTGCCCAACTGGCTGCACCATATCATGCAGTTGGAAATAGAGATTCTGAAAATGCCCGATCTACGGGTTCTTGCCGCTTCGGTGACGAGCGTGGTTGGTTCGACCATATTTTTAGCTTGGTGTCTTTTATCACGGAGCATTGCTATCAAGCTGGGACATGCTAAGGGGGGCATCGGTTACTGGTCTCCTCAAGATCATCTTTTCAACTTTGGAATGAACGAGATGTGTCCTGCTTTTGAGGAGTTTTGTGCGATGCTGGGGGTAGCGCCCACTCGTCTCATTGTCGTGCCTTCGCCTCAGAGGCGTCCCTATATGGCAATTAGGGAACTATTCCGCACTACTCACGCTGCCACCCTGGGTTTCTATAACGGAGTGAACTTTGACTTGACTGTTCTTCCTGGAGCTTTTACGGAGTTCAGGGAGAATGATGTAGACTATCTGAGGCGTCGGTTGACAGCTCTCTTCTTGTGCCTGGTGGGGAGATATTTGCTGGTAGGCCACCCAGGGTTTATTGACGTGCGGGTTGTTGATCTTGCTTTGCGATCACGTGATCGTCGGTCGAATATTGTCCCAATAATCTTGGAGACAGGCGATGCGGATGCTTTCGCCGGTGGTGATGAACTTTCCCTGGCGGTCCCATTTTAATTCACATGTGGCTAGAAGAACATTTTCGGTGTGTGATGGCTCCTCACTGTACCTTATGGAGGCGATATATGATCAGGGGCTCATGGTTTCGCGGCCCTTCCCAAACTAATTACTCGGACTATGGTAGTGAGAGCTTCTTTGGAGGGACTCCATGGATATAACTTGGGTGGTTAAATCAGGAAATTTGGCGCTTCATTTTGCATTCATGGATATGCCCAGTTGTCATCTTTGGGTATTAGGAGGACCCCTTTTTTATAGAGGC